>JARVJO010000001.1:22220390-22249973 GCA_031762555.1 Cynodonichthys magdalenae
TCGGACTCAATGTCCCCCACCTCCCCCGGAACGTGTTCGAAGTTCTCCCGGAGGTGTGAGTTGAAGCTCCGTCTGACTTTATGCTTCATTTAGCTATTTTTATCTTTTGCTAACCTTTTTTTACTTTTAACTTCAATTTTGCTATCATGGCTTTTAGCTCCTCTTATTGCTTTTAGATAGCATTTTGCTACTTTGATCATTTGGCTTACATTTTCCCACTTTTAGCTTTAAGCCTGATTTTGCTACCCTTTGCTGTCTCTAGCTAGCATTTTGCTACTTTTAGGCACACTTTTGCTTTAGCTTTACCTAGCATTTTGTGGCTGTTAGTGTGTTGTTACTTTTATTCATTTAGCTAGACTTTTACTACTTTTAACTTTTAGCAACATTTTTCTCCTTTTCGTTTCCTCCTCGTTAGTTTATCTTTTAGCTAGCCTTTTACTACTTTTTGCTATCACTGTGCTACTCTTGTCTTTAAGCCATCATATTGCTACATTTAGTTTTTAGCTACCGTTCTGTTAATTTAGCCTAAAAAAACTGTATTACAGTGTCCTGAATATTATTTTGTTTTTTACATCATACACTTTGCAGCTTATTTTGGCAAACAGCTCCATGTTTACTTTTTTTTTTTCCGGAGTAAACTTTAGAAAAAGTTAAGGTATTAAACATGCATGGGTTAAAGTTAGCCTTGAGACAAGTTGAGACGGGAAACAAGTTGAGAACTTCCAAAAATGTTTTAACACATTTGGAGACCCCTTCATGAATGCTGTTCACAAGCTTTAGCTCAATTTTTTAATCTGAACTACTGGTTATTTCTCTAAACCAAAGCTGTTCAAGGAGCTACCTGCAACAGGTAAGATATTTATTATTAATCAGAACTCTGCCTCAAAAAATCTGAATTATTCTTTTGAAGCTGGATCTAAATATAGCCCTTCAGTAAACACGTTGAGTTAATTTTAACTGGGATGTTCTGGCTCCTTTCCCGGTCATTTTTGCTATTTTTCTTTTTTTCCGATGTTGTCCCAGATTTTTTGACAATGTTTAATCTAGGCCAACTCCACATCAGGGCAGCCAAGGGGAAACCAAGGAGCCGAGTTAACTAGTTCATGTTAACTTTTTTTTTTTTTTTTCAACAGATGTAGGGTGCCTTCACTGCGGCAAAAAAGAAAGATTTTTCACTTTAAAACGCTTTTGACCTGCTTTCAGATGCACGTTCTGACGTCCCGGGGAAATTTTTCTGACTCTAAGCAGCTTACTTCAGAGATTTACATTCAGGTTTCCGTTGACTCTGCCAGCCGGGGAGGTGAAAAAAAAAACAGAGGATGGTGAAATTCAGGCTATGGGGCAAAACAAAGCAGCCGCTGTCATAAGCCATCAGATTTTAATAAGGCATAACCTGGTCCTGGGTGGGCGAGGGAAGCCGCTATTTTTCTGTTTCCTTTTATAGACTGCACCAACAAGCCCCCAGGGAGGCGGCGAGCCATGACTCATGTCTCCAGAGCTTCTGGTCCAGACTGCACACCTCCCCCAACCCCTAAAGCATCCTTTTCTTCTCCTTTCTCCTTCATTCCCTGCTTCATGTTTGCCGCTCCTTCCTGTTCAATCCGTTCTGGTCTGTTAGCGAAATATCATACAAACTGCTGAATGGACTTTAATGAAACTTTCAGAGGTTAATAATTGGGTTGACAACTACGGCTGATTAGCACGTGAATTCAATTCAATTCAAAATGGCTGCCGTAGATAAGCAAACTTAGGAAACACAGAAATAGCCACAAATGAGGCAATTTTATATATTTTGAGGTAAAATTTGGTGTGGTAGTAGCTGAGACTGATCCACACCTCATACCCTAAGTGCTAACTAGTTAAATGAGATCTGGTTTTAAAAACTTCAACATTAATTTCACCAATAAGCAGGCCTGTCGGCATGACTGTAGAAAAAAACTGCAGCTGTTTTGTTGTTGTTTTAGCCGTTCGTTCACATGACGGTGTTTAAACCTTTTGACTCCAGGTCTCGGAGCGGAGTGAAACGCCCCGTTTTGGTGTAAAACTGGCTGCAGCCAATAGTTTTTCTGCGCGAACAGATCGATGATGGTGGTAAGCAGAGTGCTTTTTGTGCAGCTCACTCTCTTGAAGCGACCCGACCTCAACCCTCGTCCAAACTGACGGGACGTGCATATTAATCTAAATATTGATACTATCGTTACCAAGATGAGGATCGTATTGTATTGATACTGATGTCATTGATACATTTGTTTATATTTTATTTGCACTACAGACTTTATTTGTTGCAAATAAAGTGAAAAATTACTTCAGTTACTCCTCATGCCCGAGGGACATTGTAATTCTGTTTACATATTTTTTACATAGTTGCTTTTTTCTTATTGTTGCACAAGCGACTTTTTACTAAACAAATTGTGTGTAGTAGAAGGACAACAAGGAAATTATTTTATTATTTTTTATGCATTTACATTGTTCTACAGTATATTGCAGTATTTATTAATAAAAACATTTTTATTTGTCCTTATTTTCATCGTAACCGACTAAAGGCAAAATCATTTTAAGTGAAAAGTAACTGCAGTACTTGCCCTGTGTTTACCTGGTATTGGATCAATATCATCAACATCATAAATCCCACTTTCACTCAGTCCTGGTTTTCACGCTCGAGACATGCGTGTTGTTGAAATATAAAAAAATGACAATCACAGCGCCAACGAGTGACTTGGCCTGGAAACTACAGCAGATTCGCTGAGCTCAGCATATCTGTGTAAACGCTTCCAGAGATAAATCCGGTGGCAGGCGATATGCATTACTTTAGGGAATGCAAGGCCTTTAATCTGCTTTCATTCATGAAACAAAACGCCTTGTAGGGAGAAGAAAAGCAGGGTAGGGAGAGAGGCGGGGGGAGGGGCTGGGTGATGAAAGAGATAAGCAGGCTGGATGTAAACAGCAGCTACAGTACAGACGGCGGCCATTTCCCAGAACTGTTGTTGTGGTGAAACGGCAGCGTCAGGATGGATGGGAGGGGAACACGCCAACCAGCCTGCAGGCTTTTCACCGTCACGTGGTCTGCTCAGCCCCCACCCCCCTTCTCTCTCCACCCCGCCCCACCCCTCGCTGCTCTGTCAGGTCACCCGCCTTGTTTGCTCAGATGGAGCAGGAGAGGAAACGAAATCTGTGAGTGCTCCGTTAACCCTTCCCTTCCTGCACTTTCACAAGATAATGTCTGTGGCAGATTAGTTCTGCTGGAGCGAAAAAATAATAAAACAACAATAAAAAAATTTGGAAAGGAATGCTTGTCACCTGCTGCCTGTAGATTAAAATAATCTGATGTCCATAAAATGACATATTATAGGACGCCATGCTCAGATTTTGCATGACTCTCAGCTACTACCACGCCAAAGTTTAGCCCAGCGAGCTAACAGTTGCAAAAATAGAAAGTAATAGCAAAAAAAAAGCAAAATGCAAGTTAAAAGTATCAAAACGTTGTCTCAGAGTTAATAATAGCAAAAGGTTGGTTAGAAGTAGCACAAGGCTAGCTATAGGTTAAAAGTAGCAAAAGGCAGCAAAAATCTAAAGCTTAGAGTTTAAATTAGCATAATGCCTAAAAGTTAGTTGGAAGATTAAATAGCAAAAGGTTAGCCAAAGGTAGGAAAAGACTACACAGAAGCAACAAGTGGCAAAATGATTGCTTGTGTATGACTCTCAGATACTACCACACCTAAGTTTAGTCAGTAAGTATTTAGCGTAAGCTAATAGTTGCAAAAAGCCAACTAGAAAAAAAAAAGTAGCAAATGGTAGGTAAAAGAAGGCAAAAAACAAAAGTTAAAAAATAGCAAAGACTGGCTCAAAGTTAATAATAGCTAAAGGTTAGCTACAAGTAGCACAAGGCTAGAAGCTAAAAATAGCGAAAGGCAGCTAAAATCTGAAGTAATGTTAGCTTAAAGTTTAAATTAACATAATATTTACAAAACGTTAGTTGGACGCTTAAATAGCAAAAAGTTGAATAAAAAATAAAATTAGCAAAAGATTAGATGAAAGCCAAAAGTAGCATAAAAGTACACAGAAGCTAATAGCTTGTTTGTGACTCGTTTAGCTCATTATCCGTAAAAATGACTGAGTTTTAACCTATTTTGCGTTTTTTTCTTCAGTTCAGTTGGCTGTGGCGGCCATTTTAATTAGGATTGGCTCCAAACGTTAACAATTCACAGAGATTGATTCAGTGATTATTTCTAAAAGTTTCATTAAAATCCTTCCAGTGGTTTATGAGATATTTTGCTAACATACAGACTCATAATACTTCATGGCAAAATTTGATGCAATTTGAGATTTGAATGTTTTAGCTCAGAATATGTGTTCAGGGTCAGACTCAGCTACTTCCACACCAAATGTTGGCTCAATATCTGTGAAACTGACTAAATTTTAGCCATTTCTGTGTTTTTCAAGTTTAGCTGGCTGTGGAAGCCATTTTATGTACGGTTGACTCCAAAGGTTAATCAGTTGTCGAGGAACATCCAATAAATACTTTCTAAAAGTTTCATCATAATTCATCCTTTGGTTCATGAAATATTTTGCTAACAGACGCACACTAAATGCATGTGGTTTAAACAGAGCGTTGTTGCTCGTGGTTTTCCTCAGGCCCGCCTCTCCGCTCGGTTCCATGCGACGACAAGGAGGAGGTCAAAACAACATGGAGGAGGCGAAAGCTGAATGGTCATTTTGGGTTAATAAAAGAAAAAAAGAAAAAGCTCTGTGCAGGAGTAAACAGCTTTTGGCTCGGAGACGATGTTTCCCCCAGCTGCGGTTCGGTGCCAGAATACAGAATTAACTGCAGAACCGTTTACTGCTGTGGAAAAAACAAAAAAAACATCAGTGGTCCAAAGCAGGATGAGACTCAGACACACAGCTGACAGAGAAATGACCGCACAGTCATGGTTAGGTCCTCAAAGGAATGCATATCACCCGCTGCCTTTAGTGCCACAGTTCCAAACTGAGAGTAAAAGTTGCAGATGACTCTCAGTTACTACCACTTGAAGTTTCAGCTCAGTAACTGTAAAATTGACTGAATTATAGTCATGTTTGTGGCGGCCATTTTTAATTAAATGAATGATTACGATCATGAGATATTTTGCTAACAAACAAACAGGGTTGTTAAAACCTGTCATGTTCTCCCCTCTCAGTAAGCGAGCAGCTCGGGGGACAGAAAAGTATTTTCCATGATTGTTTTTTTTGTTTATCTCCACTTGGCCACGACTGGCCCGTGTGTTCTGCTGGAGGCTCAGAGTTGTCTTTACATGGGAAGATAAGCCTCAACAGCACGAAACAGCTGCCTCGCGTTTCTTTTCCAAAGCTTATTTTGAAGAGGCTCCAAAAATATTTGGAGTCGAATCGAGCAGGGCGGGTGGGGAGGTTGGGGGGTGGGAGTGGACCTTTGCCCTCTCTCAGACGAGGAGAAGGAAAACAGAGACGCTGATGCTGCCAAAATCCATGAGGCTCAAATAAACGTGGAGTTTAAAACAAAGTCAGGGCCACGAACGAGCATGCCGCGGGTCGCTCGGCCTTTTATACATCGCGCTCCAGTTCTTATCTTGTACCGACCCGAAGCAGTGAAAGGCCGATCCAGTACATCCTGTGCAAACGGCCAAGGCTGCAGCTTGTGCTGAGTCGTGACTATAAGAGCCACGCTGTTAGCCTTGTGCTGACATGTCATCATCATCATCATTGTGGCCCCCCGTGACCATCGGACCTGGTTTCTCAGAACCACAGGGAACGTGTGGCAGCAGGCCACAGCAAACATGCCTCACAGAGCGTGCTCTGTAATCGAGTCGAATAAACAGGGAGGAGGGTCCGGCCCGGCAGGGGTCTCAGGTGTTGCTCAAACTTTACAAACACTCTAAGCAGCTCAGCCGTTAGCATCTCTGAGCTAAGATTTATTAGTAACACGAGACACAGTGGTATAAACAACTACTGAAGGAGCTGAAACTGAGTTGTTAAAGCTAAAAGAAGCACGTGAGCTAAAGGCTAAAAAGGGCAATAAGATCACAACAAGCTAAAACTAACAAAATCTGGCTAAAATGAGCAAATCACTTCCTAAATGCCAAAAGTTAGCTAACAGTGAAATGTAGCAAAAGCTACAAGTGACAAAACAGTAGATAAAACAAAGGGAGCAGAACACGTCCAAATAGCCAAAGGTAACAAAAGCGGTTAGGATAGGGTTGGTTAGGAGTTAGTCAGCTAAAAAGGTAAAATCCTAGCTAAACACTAAAAGGGACAAAATGCTAGCTAGTAGATAAAAGTAGCAAAAAATCACTACAATCTAAAAGTACCACATCACTAAATATAAGCAACTAAATGTTAGCTAAAAGCTAGAGGTAGTAAATGCTAACTAAAAGTATCAAGGTTAGAGAGAATCAAAAAGTATTAGCAGGATGGCTAACAGGTAATGTGCAAAAAAGTAGCAAACGCTAATAGTAGAGACAACAGAAAAATCAAGTACCAAAAGGTTAGCTAAAAACTAAATATAGCAAAAAACCAACTAAATAATAATTATTGCAAAAGGTTGGCTAATAGCTATACTAGCAAAAAGGGATCAAAAAGCTAAAAGTTAAAAATAGTAAAATGCAAGCTAAAAGTTTCAAAAAGCTAGCTCAAAGCTAATAATGGACATCAATTTTTTTACGTCCACGGTGTCACAAAATAAACTGTTAAAGAGTAAAGTGTTTAGAATGCGACATCTAGCTTATAAAGCTGAGAATCGTGTCATTTGTGGACAAAATGGAGTCAAAATTTGAAGAGCGTCTAATGGAGATTAGAAAACTTTAAATTCCTTAATTGAAGTATCATAAAGACTTTCAGCGAGCAACAAATTTGTGGCAGGACATAGCTCTGACCCTGGGTAAGGTAAGTTCTTTTCTTTTGTTGTTTTAAAGTTGAGATGCTAACTATCTCTTCCTCCTCGTCCTTGACGCCATGACTGAAATTGCCAGAAATTAAAGAATTTGTCAAGCGGTCAGTACGCTTGACTATGAAGTCTCAAACATCCACAGACAATGTGCTGAGTCCACACAGCTCACACACCGCACACAGTACGCCTGCGTATGTGGGAGTCTTTAGCTGTAAGCTAAAAGATGTTAAAAACTTTTAAAACAAACTTTAGAAAACATTTTTTTTGTAGGAGCTGAAGTGATCTGATTTGTTTTTATGGGGAACATACTTTGTAGAACAATAAAATGCTAACGAAAGTCACTGCATTTATCTCCTGAATGAGCTGATTGTTTTGATACACAACAGCTAAAAAAGCACAAAGCATGTGGAAATGTTTAGACTACAAAATTGAACAGAAAAACAATAAACGGGAAAACAAAAGTGCTGAGTCAGCATTCAAACCAAAACAAACAGGCAATAGAAATGCAGCAAAATTGAACCCAAACTTCAGGTTTCTCTTAAAAACAAAGCTCTACCCACAAATACTTTGTAATTTTTACTATTTTTACCCCCCTCCCTGGCCCCTCTGGCGCCTTGGAGCACTTCCTGCCGCTGCCACTCTACCAACATATCCAATCCCTGATCAAAGGCCAAGAAAAAAAAAAAGGAGAGAGAGAGACGGGGAAGTGAAATAGGAGCCTGACGTCCATGTTGGATGGGGTGATGGCAGTTGGGGGAGGACAACAAATCGCTCTTTATCCGACGGGGGAGGCAGCTGCCCAGGCCGGGCACCTGCGCGCCTGCTGCTTCCACCAGGCTGAGGCCAAGCTCCGCCCTGGAGCGCCTGACCCCTGAAAGGTTGCCACGGCGACACTCGCATCCTTTAGACCCGATCCGAGGAGACCGACCTTCGGACGATCTGTAGGGAGCGTTGACGACCTCCTAATAAATTAAATAATTTATTCCTATTTTTGCGATTAGTTGGCTGTGGCGGCCATCTTGGATTGGGGCAAAGTCAAAAGATTGCTCGAGCGGTTCATAAGATGGAGGAGCAGCGGTTAGAGCTGCCGTCCCTGAGTGAGAAAGTCGCAGGCTCAGCTCCCGACCTGAGGCTTTTCTGTGTGAGGTTTACATGTTCTCCCCATGCAGGAGTGGGTTTTCTCTAAGTTTTCTCTGGTTTCTTCCCACAATCCAAAAACAAAGACAGAGATAGCGGGTACGAAGAATGGATGGCTTATGTGATATTTTGCTAACATTACAAACACACAATATTAAATACAATCTGAAGTGTTCTCCTTCATTCCGACTCTTGCCCAAGGTGAAGTTCTACAGAACGGCGGAGGAACCGGTGTTGAGCCAGATTAAAACCCCACCGTCACTGAGCACTCTCAGCACCAGGAGGAAATCTTATTACACTTCACCAGGCAGGGGGACAGGGACAGAGGAAGACTTTTCTTTGGATTGGATGTGTCCTCTCTGTTTAGACTTTACGTGTACACAGACACGCGCACACACACACACACACACACATACAGAATCACTGCTGTAGAGGACAAAGCTTGTACTTTTAAGCAGAAGTGACATCCCATTCATTTGAGCTGGTCAGGGTCCGATGTCCCCCTCATCTTATCTTACAAGGCTTAGCTCTGTGAAATGACATTGGCCCGAGTCCAGACTGGACCCATGCAGCAGTGGAGCATCCCTGAAACTGGCTCACACTGTACCACACACACACACACACACACACACAGGACATTTCTGGTATGTGTCAGAGTTAAACGGTGCTGTTTAGATTCCGTTTGCAGGTCGTCTGTCACAATTTTTTTCAGTTTATTTTTTCTGTTAAGAGACTTCTTTTCATGTTTACATCTTGTATTGTTTATTTTTAGTATGTTTTTAAGTTGCTGAAGCTAAAAGAAGCACATTAGCTAAATGCCAAAAGTAGCAAAGACCTAGCTGAATGGTAAATGTTGACAAATGCTAGCAAGAAGTGACAAAACGGTAGCTAGAGACTAAAAGTAGCAAAAAATCTCACTAAAAAAAGGAAACATAAATAATAGTAAAGTCTATCTAAAATTATCCAAAGTCACCAGAAGGTTAACTAAAAGCTAAAAGTATCAAAAGGCTATCTGAAAGCTGTAGTAGCTAGAAGCTAAAAATATTAAAATGCTAACTAGAAACTAAAAGTAAAATAAAATGCTATCCAGAACCTTGAAGCAGCAATGGCTTGCTAAATGATAAAGTAGCAAAAAGTTAGCAAAAAGCTAAATGTAGCAAAAGCCTACCTAAAAGCTGAAGTAGCTAAATGTTAACTAGAAGTAGTAACATGCTACTTAGAAACTGATAGTTTTACAAGGCTGACTAAAAGCTAAGTTTGGAAAAGACTACTTAAAAGCCATATTAGCGGAAGGTTGGCTAAAAGTAGCAAAAGGTAAGCAGAAATCTGCAGTAGCAAAAGGTTAGCTAAAGCTAAAAATAGCAAAGCACAAGCTAAAGTATCAAAAAGCTTACTAGAAAATAAAAAGTAGCACAATGCTAGTTAAAACCTTGAAGCAACAATGACTTTCTAAAATATAAAATAGCAAAAGGTTAGCAAGAAGCTAAATATTTTAGGAGGCTGGCTAAAAGCTTAACTAGCAAAACTCTACTTATAAGCTGAAGTCGCAAAGGCTTAGCTAAAAACTAAACGTAGCCAAGCACAAGCTAAAAACATCTAAAAGCAAAAGTAGCAAAAGAAGCAAAGAGTTTTACAAGACTGGCTAAAAGCAAAAGTTTCGTAAAGATACTTAAAGTTGAAGTAATATAATAGCTAGTAGAATAAGGCTACCTAAAAGTAGCAAACCACACGGAACTAAATGTATTAAAATGCTAGCTATAACTTTTTAGCAGCAATGGCTTTCTTTCTAAAATATAAAGTAGTAAAAGGTTAGCAAAAATCTAAAAGTAGAAAAATGCTAGTAAAAAGCCAAAGTAGCTAAACATTAGCTAAAACATATTAGTGGTGAAACGCTGGTGAAACAATGAAAGTAGCAAAATACAGGTAAAAAGCTAAAAGCTAGAATCTATAGGCAGCAAAAGGTTTTCTAAAGTCTCAATGATAGTGGACTTTGAGGCCCAGGACTGGGTATGACTGGTTTAAACAGTTTGACCAAAACAGCTGCAACTCAAAATTTTAATGAGCTTATAAATATGAGCTAAAACACAAGCTGACAATGAGCGAATGAAACACTTGGTTCTCTGCTTTGTCTTCTTGGCTCTCGTTGTCAGCGGTGATGCAGCAGGATGAGGAGACGGTTGCCATGGTAAACACATTCACCAGGAGTGCATTTTTCCTTTCGAGAAGGGGGGGGGGGGATTCTAAGGCGTAATTGCCTTCATTAATAATAAAAGATGTGCAAATCCCAAAAAAAAGTCAGACAAATGATTTCCTCAAAGTGTTGCACCAGCTAAAAACCATCCAAACAGATGCTAATACAGTCACAGAGGGACGGGCCTGAATGACAAATGCATTCAGTTGGGCTGACTGCGTGGACGGATGTGTAACATATGCACATAATGGATGGATTTAAACTGCAGAGTACTGTAACAATATGTTGTGTGTTCAGTCATCAGCGGCGTCACTCCCTGTTGTCTGACAGGAGCTAACAAATGAAGCCCTGTCAGCTCGGCTGTGCTTTAGCCTAGCTATCCGTGTCAGCGGTGTCATTCGTCTGGCTCGTCTCCGTTGCTTCTTTTGAAGGTGTTCCTCTTTCATCCCTCTCCATTTAATCTCGCCCCCTGCCTGACAGCTACGTCCCCACCCCCCACTCCACTCCGTCCCCCGAGTTTCCACGAGGAGTGGACGAGTGGACTGTGGGAGTGATTGATGCCGACGGCTCTGCTTCAGAGCCGGGCGGCGAGGACAAGGCGCCACCAAAGTGGACAGGTGATGAAACGGGGGTCTTTGAAAAGTAAATCTTTTCTACCTTAAGGGTTGTTTACTCCAACTAACATTTTCTGAACTTGAAGCTTTGAAGGATGTTGAAATGGAGACATAAAACCCATCTTCACTAGTTTAAAGCTACTCAGTGGAAACCGTGAAATCAAACACAAATAAATGGGCTAGGACACCTTGAAGGAATGCATGTCGCCCGCCGCCAGAGTTTCAGACTGAGGTCATCTTCTGATAAGAAGGGATAACTCTCAGGTACTACAAGACCAAGTTTTATCTCATTATCTGTAAAAGATGCTGGGGTAAAGCCAATTTTCAGTAGGCTAAGATCGATTAGCTGTGGCAGCAATTATTAATATGTCCTTTAATTAAATATTCTGTGGCCAGATGCCAACAAAAAAGCCAAAATGTCAGGACCCCATGTTATTTTGTCAAAGTAGTAATTTCCTTTTTGTTTATTATGTTTTGTGATTCTTTTTGTTTTATGTATCTTTTACCCTCTTGCGTCTTCAGCCACCTTCAGCTTATTCCTGCTTCCTGCACTGTGTTTCATTTAACACAGCTGCAACCACTCTTCCCATTAGGCCTGGTTCATATGGCCAGTCAGTTTTAGTCAGTGTTGGGGATAGTTTTGCTAATCCACTGATTGCTTAGCTACCGGTACTTACTTAGCGGAATAGCTTTTTGGCTAACTTTGGGAACCATTAGTGGACCGTATAGCTTCCACTAAATTAGGTTTCGCTAACTTTAAATCCACAAAAGAAATCACAAGTGTAAAACTTTTTATGCCATTTATCTTCACTTAAATAAGAACTATCCACTCTTACAAGCAGTGCTGGACGTGTCAGGAACTGTGTGTGCAGCATGTAGCATCTTTAGCAGCGAAACATCCAACGAAGAGCTTCAAAAATAAATAAAACAACTTTAAACATTTAAATACCGAATACAAAAAGTATTTGCAGTTTGTCGTTTTCCTAACTTCAAACAGTATTTATAAAAATACAAACTCGATCAAAAAAATGCTTTTATTCTGAAAGGGGTAAACTGGAAATATATGTTAGACAGCGCTATAACTGGTTTGGATTGGCCGATTTGCTACAGATGATCCTGCCCACCTTCGAATTAAACCAACAACTCCTCTGAGACTCTGCGCCTGTCCGATACCGCCATATTTGTTTTGTTTACCTACACGGACTACAACCAGCTTGTTGTAGCTTCCAATTGGTTTTGATGGATTCACTTTGTTTACATTGAATGCAGAGCTAGAGTAAACTCTTTCAAACTGCACCTTTTGATACATTTTAATTCCATAGTTTGCAGTGACTACCTTTTAAACATCACTGGCGGTTGTGTTGTTTAGCTGAATAAATCTGCCGGGCGCTGCTTGTGCCTCGCTCTGTGTAGTCCATTAATATTCCGGTCGTCTCCCGTTTCAGATAAAGAGGAAATGCACACTCCTCTCGCTCTCTAAAAACACCAGCTGTGCAGAGCTGTGAGACATCCACAGCAGACGTATTAATAGATTCATATATTCAGGCAAACTTATATAACTGTGGAGTTTGCGAGCAGCTCCATCAATATTTCACGGCGTTTGTCTTGCATGATTTATCCCAGTGCATACTTTTTGTTTCCTTATATTTCTCCCCTCAGATTTATTCACCTACATTCAAAACCGAGCCACCTGGGCGCTATCAGGGAAAGGGGGAGGGAAATAGCGGGGAGGAGGTGAGTTCCTGCATGAGCAGATATCAGCCATTGTGCAGTCAGGTGGGTGTTGATATGCTGCTGGCGCCCTGAACAGTCCTCCCTTTCATATCCTACTCATCTTCTCCCCCCCAGTCCTCTTGCCAACACTTCCTCTGAGAGCCCCTCTGTCACTCATGAGCCTCGCCGTCCTCGTGTTTTTACCCCACTGCCCCTGCTGGTTCTCAGTCCTCCAAACCAATTAGTCACTCAGTCGTCGACTGGACCAGGAGTCTGAAAACCTCTGATAGAGGAGCCCACGTGACGAGCTTTGCTGCTTTATGATGTGTTCGTTTACAGAGATGAGCCGCTGTAATTACCCCACATTTTTATTTCTTTTTCTCTTTGCACACGCCATCGTTGGCAAAAAAAAAAAGCGAACAGCTCGTGCGTTATCGCCGCGATGATTCACCCGTCAGTTCACATGGATGCGGCGCTCTTCTTCTGTCTCCCTGCACACAAACACTCATCCGGTGCCGCTGCACAATTTTCACCTGCTAAATATAAAATTTATGGATTCAGCGCTAAAAAGATATAGAAACAGATTTGATTTCGACGTCCTGTTTAGTTGCAGGTATGGTCAGAGGTTTAATGACGCTCGTGAATGTTGGTATTTATTGTTTTTTAACATACAACTTGAATTTTTTTAATTTATTGTGGGTTTTATTTAATAGCAGTCAACCACAACCTTTTTGACTTTGTCAATAAGCTTCTGATTGATATTTTAACTCTTTTCTTCAAGGCAGGACTGGTAGAGTTAATTAAAATCAAATGATTTCTTGGCAGGGACTTGGTTTTTAATCACAATGCTAAAACCTTTCCTTGGGTTGACGTCTGAGCTTTGGGAAGGCCGTTCTAGAAGCTTAAGATTACCCCGATGTAACCAATCAGGAACTAGGTCTGGTTTGGGTTTATTAACCTGTTGGAACACCCAAATGTGTCCAAGTTGAGGAACTTAGAGGTACTCCCCCTTCATTATTAGCACCGCCACCATGTTTGATGGTAGTGTTCTCAGGTTTGAAAGCCTCACCTCTACTCATCCGATGAGCTTGAAGGTGTCACTTTTGGTGCAGGAGTTTCTTTCTTAAACACCTTGGTGGTTCCTCGAGTGTTGCTGAAAATCCAAAACAACTTCCTTTGGTCTGAAGGTGGCTGATGAATTGAAGAGGACGACTTGCTGTGGCGATATCCTGAAGAGGGAACCGCCAATCAATCATTTAAAGTGTAATAAATGGTTCAAAACTACCATTAAAAAGTTCAAAATAATATGACATTTATGTTCATGATGAGTGGATGGAAACATGATGGTCTCTATATGTTTATCATCAAATATTTGACTCTATAAACTGATCAAAGTGCATCTAAACACACCTGGAGAATTTCTGAGTAACACAGTGGGTTACCTAGTTTCCCAGGAAATAAGAGTTAGCCAATTAAACAACTCTGAGAACCATAGTAACATGCGGTAAACACATCAAGGCTTCACCGTGAGGCTGTTATTCAATCATCAGAAGTAAAAACAAACAATTACTGCAGAATGACCCTAATGCAGCAACAAATGAGAATTTATGCACGAGGAAGCGTGGGCTGGGAATGGAAGTGATTCATCCCTGATACTCGTTGGCAAGAGACCGCTCGAGATCCTTATTCACAAGAATAATGATGATGCTGATGAGCCGCGCGTTGAGGGGGGAATTTATTATTTTTGCTGTCTAAGTGTCTTTCATGTTGAGGACAAAGCCTTTCCCGGGGATTTTGCATTTCAAAGACGCGCTGCGGTTTTGCTCTGATTAGAATCGATGCGAGAACGTTAGCGAGGCTAATTAGCCCGGCGCTAATTGTGCGACTGAATAAGTTATGGCAGGGGCGTATTATTAGGGATCGGTTAATACCTCATAATGCTCCGTCATTTTTTTAAAATTTTTATTGTTCTGTGCGTTTTGTTGTTTTTATACATAGATGGCAGATTTTCAAAACTGAAAAAAACGAGCCCAAAAACAACATCCTCCTCCTCCTTCACGTTACACCTTCAGCACAGATCAACTCATCGAATGGATGTGTATTTTAGTTGTCGTTTTTGTGTTTTTTTATGATGGAATCACATTTCAAACCTGGCTCCGTCTCCCAGTTGCCATGGCAACTCTCTAACAGAGCCGGGATGCCTGGATGCACAGAGACACAGGGGGAACATTTACAGACGATGTGCAAAACTAAATTTAATATCCGTCCTTTTAACATTTCTAAGCTTCTTGTTACTGCTTCGCTTTTGTTTGTTTTTTTACAAATAAAACACGAGGAGTTTATTCATTTGGATAAACTCACTGGGGTTATTCCCAGCTCGTGTGTGAGATATGGGCGCGATGAGTTTACGCCCATTCTCTCAGAGCGCTGCGGGAAGTAAACGATGCGGTAACGCAGCCTGTCAGATCTGAAACTGGATACGGGTGACGATGCTTTTGTCTGCCGTCTCCGAGGACTGGGAGGAAGACGTTTGGACGAGTGATCTCAACAAATCAGACCCTGCGTTTGCCAAATTCTGACTTGTTTAAAGACACAAATTTAAACCATAAAAAACAACTAAATTCATACAATCATCATGTTTTTTAATAGAATCTAGACTGGATCATCAAATGTACTGTAGCTTAGTTGATGGTGTTTATAATTCTGCATCAGAAAATAAAAAAAAAGAAAAACAAGATGAGCTTTCTTGCTTTTGACACAAACCTTGAACATTAAACTCTATTATAAACATAAAAAAGCTTCCTGATAGTGTATTATGGATGTTTTATGACTCAAAAGTTGAAAATGTTTAATTCCAAGTTAGAAATTTTTCACCAAATCCAACGTTGGAAACTAAAATGGCTGCTTCGTGCTAGAAAATTGGTGTATCCCTGCAGTTTTATATCTGATTAAATGAATCCACTCTGGTCTTCGAGGTTCACTAACCAGCATGTTTTTGGTTGTTTCTAGCTCCCAACACAGCTACACTGTACAGCTATAAACCGGGGCTTTAATTTGCACCTATCTGCAGTTTGTACAAATTTAAAAAAAGAAATGTTTATGGAAGAAAACCAATGAGCCAAGATTCTTTCAAGCGGCTGCAAGAGAACCGTGTCATGGCGGCCCTCGCATATTTTTCCTGTCCCTGGCTGAAAGCCTCGGCAGTGAGTGAGTTAGCAGCCAGATGGCCTTGTGTACGTCCACAGCTGACTCACAGTAACTGGTAGCTGAGTCCCTGCTCTCCACTGCAGGCTGTTAATCATTGTATTCTGAGCCACCGTCAGGCGCTACTTCTTTTCCAATGAAGCATTTTTTTTGTTTTTTTTTTAGCGGGGACGGCAGGGAAAAATGACTAAATCTCCAGTTGCAGGAAGGAAGATTGCTTGAGTGCAGCCCCGAACGAGGCTAGATATGATTGAGCTGTCTTTATGAACCGTTCGCTCGCTCCTCTGTCTTCAGACTGGCTGGTAACCATGGCGACGGCCGGTCTCGTTACCTGCAGGAAGAGGGGGGAACAAAAAGGGGAGGGGGGGATGAGAGGAGCTCGTGACTTTGAAGCTTGGGTTACCAGCCACGGTGGGTGGAAGGGAGGGAGGTGGTGTGTGGGGGGAGTTTTTGCACAAAGACCACGCTGTTCTCTACACATCCTTTCACCGCTCGAGCAGCCAGAGGAGGAAACAAGATCAATGGCACGAAGAAGTTGATTAGAGTAACTCAATATTACGAGTCAGGTTTCCAAAGATGCTTTTGGAGCAGCCCCTCTCGGTCCATCTCTCGAATGAATAAAACTCTTGAACATTCATTCAGAGTACAAAACGGCGTTTTAACTTGCTCTCCACACAAACATGTTTTTGTTTATTGTTGTTTTTTTTACCCCTTTGTTTCTTCAGTGCCCTCTGCTCCTCATCTTCATGGGATCGTGTCTTAATTCAGGGATTGCAGAGGACACAGGGCGCATTTGTCGGCCGGTTACGTCACTGCGTCCCAATTCGTAGGCGCCTTCTCATGTGGTCGACAAAACGTAGGCTGTATCCTACGCTGCAGACGATATCCCAGGATTCTTTGCGCCGTCAGCAAACAAGACAAAAAAACGAAGATGGCGGACGCTCCTTTTTTTTTTACGTCGGAGTTTGGAAATTCATCACCAACTGAAGAATTTGCTTTTCAATGCAAGTTTAGCAGCTTAGCTGATGACACTTTCATTTCATGTTGCTGAAAGCCCATCTAGGGACGAGCTTTGCAAACTAGCTTTGGCTATAAATGTTGTAGCGTATAGAATTGTTCATACTTGACACTTGTTCCTATTTAAATAAACAATAAATGAAATGAAATTTTAAATAAAATGCAACTACAAGTACTGATACTGGATCTAAACCCAAGTTACGTGTAACATTGTTTTAATAATACTGAATATTGCGAAGTTATACCGTGAAAAGACAACTGAAGGTGTGTGATATAAATCATAACACCATGGTACAGAGGCCGCTCATGGTCATGCGCCGAACATAGGTCATCCTGTCGGGTATCACTCCTCCTTTGGTAAAAATTATGTGTTCCTACGCCCTGTCCAGTTCCCTTGTGCCTCCTGGAGTCTCTTAAGGGTCCAGCGTACTCGATCCAATGTCCCTCCGATATCCGCCATAATTGTGTCAACAAATCTGTCCCAGTTAAAGGCAGACTTCTCTGTGCACAACGTCTGCTTTATCTCCATCCATTTGACTATCTTTATAAATGTTGGCTTTACGGTACAAGAGTGGGATTCTGGAAACGAGTAGTTGAAGCAAAATACAGTGTCCAAGTGCTTTCACCATAACCAAACACATCCACGATGTTCAGACTAATTACACAATAATGTTGTTTGTGGAGGGGGTTGAAATGTTTGTCTTGTGACAAAAAGGTGTGTAAGACTGCGTACAAAATGACTCAATTTTCATCACGCAACTGCGACAATGAGAGACGATTTTAGTGGTTTGGATAAAGCGTGCAAAGTCTTATCCGTTTTTCTACAGATTTGTTGCCCTGACGGCTTTATGTTTTATTTTTGTGTCCAACTTAGCTTAACACAAACAACACAGATGTTCAGCTGTGAAAACAACAGTTACAAAACACATCCCTTTAGCCATTAGCTTAGCGTTAAAGACTTTTGCGTCTTTTTCTTCAAACTCTTATGCCACAGCTGATTACTACAACACAGAATATAATTTCAAAGATGACCGGATCAGACGTCTGATAAACGTCCACATCAGACATAAACCGGGTCAAGTTTTCTTGCGTAGTTTATCGCTCATCTATCGTGGATCTGTAACTTGCGCCTTGCCAGAACCAGGCTCCCTTCAGTCTTTATTTACACACTGACTTATTATTGAGAGGCGGCTTTACACAGTAAGTAATTAATTTTTGACTAATGATGTGCCAGTTGCTTGACAACAGTAATTACATCTTAATGAGTGAAAAGCTTAGTGTCAAATGATAGAGATGCAGCTGGATTGCTGCTAAATAGCTTTTAAACCCTTAGAAAAGCCAAAATGACAACATGCGGGGGCTAAGTACACATTTTCTTTTCATCCCTGAATGTTAACCTGCAGATCTGTGATTTATATGGTTGCACGGGGTTAAGGCAACATAAAACAACAAAAGATGTGTTTCATATGAGCTGGGTGGACATTAAAATGGTGACGTTTTCCTTCTTCAGTCGTCTGGTTTTCTTCTAAAATCTAAAATCCTCTCAGCAGCTGCGCAAATGGGCCCCCACCCCCCCAGAAAACGGGCCGACACATTCCAAGAGATGCATGAATGGGATTTGTTGTAGCGATGGAGGGAGGCGGGCGTGCAGCGGCCAGATTTGGAAGGCCTGTTGCCATGGAGACCACTCAAAGAGGCCGAGTGCAGCTGTAGACAGTCAGCTGATCAAGCTTTTCAAGCACGTTATATATTTTTTTCAATAAATATTTGTTTATTTCCTTACAGTTTCATCACAGAGAAAAGCCTCTCGGGACAAAAATCGCCTCCGCCATTTTGTATCTGGAGGGTGCGTGTGGGCGTGAAGCTGCACTCGCTCGCCGCCTCACCTGTCTTCATGCATAGAAGTGACTCTGAAAGTCGTTTGGAAAGAGGAAGAAGCTGTTATTTTGTGGTTTTAACCATTAAACACTGTAGCAAGTGTGAAGACATCCATTTTTGGCTTTCAATAGAAAAAATGCCCCCCGCCCCCCCCTTATGTTACACTCTATGTTAATGCATTCAGCGTGTCACCAGGTTGAGTCACGTGTGCTAAAACAGGCCTCTGTCTGTGCGAGCTGTTTTCAACAGATAAACCAGCCCCCGGCACGTCAAACTCAGGACAATGAGATCTTTTCTGGTCCGGAAGAAAGCGGGTAACACTATCTGCGGCTGAACTGGAGCGAGATAAAGGATCGTGTATCAGTACCGCCGCTGTCCTGTGAGAGACAACGCTTGAGCGTGGGTCATCGTTTTAGTTTGCAGCAGCTGAATGACTTCCCTGCACCATGCGATACTAGCTTACTGTATTATCAGGAAATATCACGCCGCTGTAGGAAACAGGAGCCGAACTTCCCGGCGTGCTTGGATTTTTGTTTCATAGACCCGTGATGTCCAATCCTGGTCCTCGAGGGCGACTATCCTGCAAATTTTAGTTGTTTTTCTGCTTTGACACACTTTATTTGAATGAATGAATAATAGAAGTTTCTGCAGGACCGGGATTGAACGCCACCGCCTCAGACCAATAAAATGTCTTTCATATTCGTTAAACACAGGTATGACTTCAAGGTGAAACGTTTTGACCTGACAGCAGGGAAAAGGTTGAGATGAGGGTGTGTTGCGCGCGTGCACGGCGGCGTTTGTTGTGCACCTCGACTAATCTGGCTCACCTTACCTCCACTCTGACAGTAATCGTGGGAAAGAATGCGGCTCCTCCGCCGTACTTGTTTTGCTTTGTGTCGGAGGTGTGGCCGGGTCGCCGTGTGAAGCGCCGTCCCTCCCCCCAGGGTTCTCGCCACGGTCGTGCCTCCCAGGTGTCACCTTTCCGGATCAGAGTGTTCAAACTGTAATGGGTAAAATAGTCCAAAACAAACTGGAGCTAGAGTGACTTCATTCGCCTCAGGAGGTTCACAGCGTTACAGCTGAGGTTTCACTTTACCTCCGTCATTGTTCTCTGGAAACTATAATTAGTTTAGCAGATAGATTCGAGCGGATGGAGAAGATTTAGATGGAACTTCTTTTGTGTTTATGAACAAAAGCTATAAAAATGTCATTAAAATAAACCTACTGGTAAATAATGTTACAGCTAAAATGTTTTGAGGTTGAGTTAAGTGCATTTAAAACGGTTTATTAAACAGTTATTTCAGCTAAATACAGCCTCAAACGGCTCAGGAAGTGCTACAGTTAGCTGCCACTGCTTTTGTCACTTGCATATGTCCAACAAATTGTATGTTAATAAACATGAAATGTAGGATTGACAATCTAAACTGAAGAAAGAGTTTAAATCTGACTATGCTAGCAAACTCGTGGCTAGTTTGAATGCAGCTGGCACTAGATTGGGTTAGTGAACATTAGCTATGATTTTGCTACATTTAGCTTTTTTGTTACTTTTTGGCCACAGTTCTACTTAAAGACAGGGTTAAGCTAAGATTAAATTTTAGTTGTGATGGCGGTATTTCTAGCTTTTACCTGCAGTTGGATGAATTCAGCATTTATCTTCTTTTTTTCTAATTTTTCAGCTACTTTTTTGCTTTTTTTAGCTTTTAGTTACTGTTTTGGTATTTAAAACTTTAACTTAAAGATTATCTAATTTAAGCATTTAGCTGCAGTTTGAACAAAATTTAACATTCAGGTTTGGGTTGCTACTTTTAGTTTTTGGCAAAGAGTTATGCTAGTTTTAGCATTAAGGTTCAGTACTGCTAATTGAAGCATTTAGATGCAGTTTTGCTAGTCTTAGGTTTTAGCTACATTTTTGCTAGTTTTAGCATTAGGTGCAGTACGGCTTATTGTAACAATTAGCTGTAGTTTTGCTCATTTTAGTTTAAAGTACTGCTTTTAATTGTTTAGGTCTTCACCCTACTGTTTTGTTAAATTTAGCATTTAGCTGCAGTTTTGCTAGTTTTAGCTTTTAGTTACATTTTTGCTAGTTTTAGCATTAGGTGCAGTATGGCGTATTGTAGCATTTAGCTGTAGTTTTGCTAATTTTAGCTCTTAAGTACTGTTTAGATCTTTTTAGTCTAACTACTGTTTTATTTTTTTTTCATTTAGCTGTAATTTTGCTAATTTTAAGTTTTAGCTACTTTTTCAGGTCATTTTTAGCTTGAAGATCATGTTTTGCTAATTACATTTTTTGGTATGGTGTTGCTTTTTTGAGCTTTTATTTACTCTATTGTAATTTGTAGCTTTTAGCTACTGTTTAACATTCATTTATTCTTTCTACATTTGGCAGAAAATGCATATTTTCCAGTAAGTTTTCGTTTCCTGTTCTCCCTTAACTCAAGCCCTGAAGTCACGAAATAAAAATTCACTCGTGCATGTTTTTTTTTTTACTTTTCTCTATAAAAAAGAAAAAAACATTCTCTGAAGGGTAAATACGGGCCACTTGGCTCGCGTTCGGTGCAGCTCTGCCACATTCGAGGCCATTTAAAGCAACGTTTCCCCACCGTCAGCAGCTGCTTTCCATCTAACTGCATTTTCCTTGTCTGCCGCCCCTCACCACCACCACCGCTCTCCTCAGCGCCTTCACCCTCCTCCTCCTCCATCCCTTCTTTCTTCACGTCAAACTTGGCAGGAAAGTTTACACTCTGATTTTCAAAGCCGCCCTGTTCTCTGTCAAATGTTGCGTGGCAACATCAAACGCTCGGCCGGACAGAGCCTTCCTGGGATTCCAGCGTGGTGGGCGGATAATTGGAGGCAGGCCTCAGCGGGTCTGGCAGATGTGTGATGAGTTTTTACTGGAGTGTTTTTTTTTTTCTTGGAGTGGTGAGTGGGGGGTGAGAAAAGGGATTTAGAGGGAAAACATAAGGGCTCTCTTTGTTGTCATCTCTGCTCTGACTCAAAAGCCGGCCACAGGGGCGTCTTTTAGGCCAAGCGAGAGTTGATTGTGGTTGTAAACATTACATACAGACACAATATCTGAACCCAACATGTGGAATTTGATGGCTTCGGTCTGACTCAGAATGATTAAACCTTTTTTTTTGGTTCCCCCTTTTTCTCTAGAAGTTGTGTTTTTCTGTTATTTTTGCGAGAAACACCAAAATAATTGCTGCTCTCTCATGTCTGTGGGTTTGGACCACAGCCTTGGACCAGGGTCACTGTCAGACTTTTTTGTGATTACAAAGACATCCTGGAATTCTTCCCCCACCCTCTCTCTTCCCACTGTAAGAGCAGGAATGCAGGACTTGGACTAGGTTTCCTTGTCCATCCATCACTGAACAAGCACAACGGATAGCTCGAGCAGTTCCTGCGGAGCCGAGGGTGGGCTTCCATTGAAAGGAGCCGAGGAAAGACAGGATGGGTGTGTGTTCGGGGTTACTGGGCTTGGGAAACTGAACAAAAAGACATGCAGACAGAAGAAAAAAAAGAGCAAGACACGGCCCTCCTATGTTTTTGCTAAGCCACTTGGGCTCCTGCAGACAGTATTTGATTTATTTATTTTTTTTCTTTTTGCACAGGAAGGCGGTGCAGATGTTCCCAAGAGCAGGCCTGCGGTTTCCCTGTTTTCTCTTTTTCTGGTCTGTTCCTGGCTCTCCGGCGTTGCCAAGGCGCTCCCTTACTCGGAGCTAGCAGTTTTTTTTTTTTCGTTTTTTTTCTGTTTTTCCCTGAGAGTGGGGCTCCAACAGGAGGGTCATCTCCAGGCCAGCTCCAAATGAGAAATAGTTGGCCAGCTGCCCTGGCGGCCGCTCAAATCCGCCCTTTTGAAAAGATTACTGTGCTGCTGCCGCCGCCGCCTCCTGTGGGGCACGCCGGATCGGCTGAGGGGAGAGGAATGTGCAGGAGGGCTGAGAGCAGGGGGGGTTAGCGAGTCGTATTTTATTCGACCTCTTTCAGAAAGTTTTTTATAATACTTTTTTTTCTTCTCCCGCTCTTCTTCAAACAGTTTCAATTTCTGCAGCTGTGAACTGTTCCCAAATAGAACCTGACAGAGCCGCCTGACACAGATCAGTTCAGCCCTCCTCCCCCCTGCTCGTCTTTTAGCTTCTTGTTTCTGTTTCTTAGGGACCCGTGATGAATGATCGATTGATGGCGTTAAGGCTCGCTCTGGGACCGCCGCAGGCCATCTTTGCTAAGCTGCTTTGGCCGACGGGCTGCTGACTGCGGAGACTCCAAAGCTGGAGCAATAAATGTTGATTTGTGGGGGCATTGTGAAAAGCTCCAGACACTTAGGAAAGGTGTGCATGTCTCCTCTGGCCTGTCACGATCAATACTTCCCCCACCACCACTGGGCCTCCCTGTCTCTGCTGTATTTACTCTTAAATAATGCATCGCATTCGCACAAATACCCTTCCATTCACACCGGGGATGGAAACATTAGCCAACGTGGAACAATGGAGTACAGCTGCTTTGTATACAACCAGCAGATAGGGCATTTTCTATCTCCTACATCAGCGGTCTCCAATTAGAATTCAACGAGGTTGCCATAAAGAAACTTCTCTCTAGCAAAAGACCAGAATATATAAAACAGTGAAGCCCTGCAAAGTTGCATTTTGACAGTTTGCAGACTCAGACTTGTGCAATATTTTCCATAAAACCTAACTAGTAGTAGTTTGTGGTAATCCCTGTAATTTTGCGAAAACCAGAAATAAGTAAATTTGTGCTTTTTTTGTGAGTAGACTGGTGTAATCGGTAGACTCGATTTGATTGGGCACCAAAAACTGAAACATTTGTTACATTTTCAGCTTTCACACTGCACTGATCAGCGTTCGATTATGTGTTCACACCACCCCAAACAAACCGATTAAAGTGGACTAAACAGGACTGGTGTGAATGCATCCAAATGGTTTATTGGACAGGACCACATGGCGTGTAGCTGCTAACTATTTCACACTTGTTGGTTTTTGTTTGGTTCCTACCTCATTATGATGCCACCTAAATGTGCCGTAGGCCTTTTTTGGACTGCACTCAGTATTCGCGTTTTTTCATGATTCATGAGTACTCAAAGATCCCCTGCAAAAATCTGGGCTTTGTTGAGTTTAAAATTGACAACAATGCTAGTTTTCTTCACTTAACCATATTGTCTTTTTCAGTCCTGTACCTCTCCATGGGTTAACAGCCTCTAAAACTAGAAACCAAACATGGGTACCGTAAATTACAGAAAAGCTGCACCGCCTAAAATGAAATACTGTAAGTTGTAGACAAGCTGCACCACCAAGAAAAATAGTAAACAACACCATTTAAAAATGTATCGTAAATGTGGGAAAAGCTGTGCTGCCTAAAAGAATCTAACGTAAACTACTGAATACTTGAGCAAATTATGATTTTTATTCTATACCTTGGTCCAGATAATGATGACATTTGTCACGGTTATCCTAAATGTTCCTGCAGAGCATTGTTTCAGTGCTGCCGGACCCAAACCAACAACCTGAACCTCTGTTCCTTTCAGGTTCACCATACCCTCCCACCTGAATGCAGCTCGGTTTAACCTTCGAACAATTAGCGGAACAATGGCGGTGAATGGCTACACCTGAGACATATTTGGTCTCCTTTGACAACATGTCTAGAGGGGACACATGCCTCCGTGTTGTATTTTATGAAAACAGGGTTACCACAGTAGATAAAATGATATGTTAACAAGCCTTTCCAGCACAAGGAAACACTTTTCTTCTGTGTTTATGGCTTTCATAACAGTCTTGTTACTGGGGGGCTTTGATAAATGCTGAGTAATTACATCACTCCTCCACCAGAAGAATGCTGGAGCCTCCCAAGAGATCATTAGCTGCAGACGGGTTAAGAGCGATGAGGCCTTGATGGGTGGTCCTTATCTTGAAAGTTAGGAAACAGGGCCAGACCCATAAACATCCCCCCTCCCCCCACCTCACTGCTGAGGAAGCACCCATGTGCAGAGACCACACCCAAACTCGCCATAACCCCTGTTGAACTAGAAGAAAAACAAAGAGCTAAACTCAACAACCCAGCTTGGTTTGATTTGTGAAACCGGTCCGTTCCGGCGAACGTTTCGAGGTCCGCTCCACGCCGTGTGTTCCTGAGTCACATCATCTGCTTAGCAACGTGCACGCCGGGGAAAGCGGGACAGAGCGACGTGATTGGGGGAGACCAGAACCCTCGGGGACAGAGAGCGCTAATTGCAAAGCTGTTTTTTCTTCTTACGCCTCCTTTTTTAACAGATGTAATACAAACAGAAAAAAAAGGTTGCATAACAGGATTTTACAGCAGATACCTCCTCCTCTGTGGCTCCATCCATTTTCATCTTTATGTGCACTTCCCTCCACCCCCACCACCACGCTCCTCCTAGCAACTCCATCTCCATCCTCTAATAAAGAGCAGAGGTTTGGCCAGATGCTATTTTAAAGCAGACAGGAAGGGAAGGATGGTGGTATTTTTTATTTTTTTACATGTTTTTACAGCAGCGAGTTTGGCTCTTTTTATTTGGGAAACCAAACCCTTTGTTGTTTTGTTTGTGAGGCAGCGTTTTTGACCCGACGTGGGGCTTCTAACAAAGAGCTCAGTGTTGGCCGGCCTTTGTGCTGGAGAGCTGGAAGAGCGGTTTCCATATTGGAACAATGTGCACCGTGAACTCTGACCCTTACTCTGAGGCAAGGGGGGAGGGGGGGCGTGTGTGTGCAAGAGAAAGAGAGAGAGAACACTCAAGAAACCAGAAACACAAAACAAAAACCGCGCTCCTACACAATAAAAACAAAACAAGAAGAGAACAGGGAGCGTGCTGGCACAAGCAGATGACACACACATGCACACCAACTGTTACTTTTCGTTCATCAACCCTCCGGGCCAAAAATTACACATGCAAGCGTTTTGCTGTCTGACAGGGGTAGGGCAGACTTGGCTGGGGGGGGCTGAGAATATTTCCAGCACACACACACCAACACACACACAGGATGGTGATCTCACTGCGTAAGAGAAACATGAAGTATTTGTTGCCACAGGGCCAAGAGCGCAGGGAGTGTCGGGGTGTGGGGAGTGGAATTAGCTGCGGAGATTTTATTCAGCACAGTTTCCACATCGATCCCTGAGAAACACAAAGAATTACGCAACGTGACGGTTGCTCAACTTCAATTACAGGCTTCCGTGTAAACAGAGAGGGGGAAAAAAAAGAAAGTTACTATGTGTCAAGTCTGTACATAAATAAAGACAGCATTCCTTTAAAAGACCCCAAAGATCTTGGAGTGTGTGACGGGAGAGACGATCAGCTACAACACCGAATTTTTGCTAGTTCTCTGTAAAACATAATAAACTACAGCTTTTTTTGTGTTTATCGAACCGCGTAACCATTCACTGCTACCCATGTGTGCAGAAAAGTATGAAAAGCTCAGAGTTGATCCACACATGATAATGTGTATAGCATCCATATTTATCTGCCTGAAACTAAAAATGATGGACAACAGAACTGCTTCACGGAAGGCTCACCTCAGCTTTAGCCTATTAGCTTTAGCCTTAGCTCCAGAGTTCACATTATTAGCTCAAGAACTAATGTTATCAGCTCAGAAGCTAATGCTATGTATATATTAGTGACATATATATTTATGTGTGTTAGGGGTGCAACAATTCATGTATCTGTATCAAACAGTTCAATACTGGGCTTTAGGTTCCATACACACTATGTATTGAACAATACAGATTTTTAAAATTTACTTTATCAACTTGTCTTCTGAAGATTCTCTGTGTTGAAGGATCAGTGGATCTGTGTTCGACTACTCCACTTAGGCTGCATTGTCGAGCACAGATCCACTGAGAAACTTGCTGTTTCGGCAACATTTAATTAAAAAAACTGTACTTTTGAGGTTAAACAAATGGTCATAAGTTCAATAAATAAAAAAAATCTAAAAAATATTGAACCGTGACACTGAAGTATCAACCCAAACTGAATTGTGAATTTCTTTGTATCGTTGCGCCCGATGCAACAATACATGTATCGATATCGAACCATTCAATACAGTGCTTTAGGCTCAATACACCCTTGTACACCAATACACCAAATTTTTAAAATTTATTTTATCAACTTGTCTTCTGAAGATGCTCTGTGTTGAAGGATCAGTGGATCTGTGTTTGACTGTTCCACCTAGGCAGCATAGTGGAGCACAGATCCACAGAGAAACTTGCTGTTTCAACAATATTTAATTTAAAATATGTACTTTTGAAGTTAAACAATGGTTCAAAATTAATTCTAATAAATTACAAGTTAAGCAAGGCATGGAAATAGCTCTTTTTTGTATCGAACCGTGAGACTAAAGTATCGAACCGAACCGTGAATTTTCTGTATCGTTACACCCCTAATATATATATATATATATATATATATATACATATATCTCGTTAGCGCCCAAGCTAATAATATTAGCTCAGGAACTAACCACATATGTATTAGAAATCTATTTATAGCATTAGCTTCAGAGCTAATAATATAAGCTTGCTAAATAACATCACATATTTATTACTAATAAAAAATTATATATTTATGGTGTTAACTCCTGACTTAATAATATTAGCTTGGGAGCTAATGCAACATACAGTACATAATATTAGCTTAAGAGCTAACCCACATATATCTTACTATCTCACATATATATATAGCATTAGCTTCAGAGCTAATCTACTAAACATCTTGTTTATTCACTCAAATACATATAGTATTATGCAGAACATAGAAATAATGCAAAATATTAATTTACCGTTACATTTTAAATCTTTTTAGGCTAGATTGTTTTAGCCTCAAGTGACACCTTTCATCATCATCACCATCATCATCATTCTCGAAATACCTTGCATCAGTAACAGAATATTGACGTGCTCAAGTGAAAAATGTAATAAAGATATACAAAATGTTTTGAAGTGTCACAAACAACATCTTTTAGCAGAATAGAGAAATAACATATTAAGGCCAACATGTGACAGTAGTCGGAGATTCCTTTAAGACCTGCAGTGTCAACGCAGCCTCGGAGCACACTCTCATGTACTCTCTCCGTGTTTGGATGAATGCACCCGCCATGCACGATAACGTTCAGAGTGACATCCAGCACGCAGAGCATGTTTTGACGTTTGTGTGTTTGGCCGGCCGGGGTGATAGCAGGACAGTCCAGAAATAGAAAATGTTTCGTGAAAACGTCGGAGCGAGGAGTCGTTTCACTGCAAAGACTAGTTTCATAATCCCCCCCCACCCCCACCTCCCCCGGAGCGACCGAGGCTTGTCTGCCCTAATTCACTTCTGCAGCTCCAACGCATTTAACCCAGTGTCAGCTCTGACTCGCCCTGCTCCCATACCCCAGCCTTTCCTCCCGTCAGGTCGTGTTTGTTACAAAAGACTTGATTATTCCTCTTTTTATTTATATATATATACATATATATATATATATATATATATATATACACACACATATATATTTATATTTAAACCTGGGAAGTGCTGTTAGCATAGGAAACAAGCTGTGATGGCTTTGTTACAGTAAAGCAATATTCGGCCCTTGGAGAGCTCAGACAGAAGTAAATAAGGTGCGGTTCTGTCAGGATGACTTCAGAAACCTTCATTTCCTAAACCAAACAACCTAAGTTGTGTTTTTTTTTCTTTAGGGTTGTATAAAGCAATAACACCAGTCGAATCTCCTTGCTGTTTTGTTGCTCAGCATTAGTCATGAGTCCGACGCTTTCAAACCAAGCATCCACTAAAGACATATACACAAGATGACCTTTGGTGTTGATGCACCACTGATGCAACAATAATAAACACTGTGGGTGAAAAAAGAAGTATTATTCTGAAGAGTCAACAAAATCTGCCAAAAGGAGCTGAAAGGACTTTGACGTCTGTGACCTATGATTGACTAGTCTAAAATATTTGTCTTGATTTCATTCTTCTTGATGTTTTTTACTAGGTTTAACAACTTAGTTCAGCTTTAAAGGCACTTAAAACTATTATTATCCCACACTGATCCTGATTGAGCACAATGCTAGCTATAAACTGAAAGTACTAAATAATTAGCTAGAAGCAAAAATGAGCAAAAAGCAGTAAAATGCTAGCTATAAACTGAAAGTTGTAAAAGGCTAGCTAGAAGGTAGAAGTAGTTAAAGTGTAGCTAAAAGTAGCAAAATGTTAGCAATAAACTAAATTTTAGCTAGCCTTTTTATTCTGTAATGTAGTAAAAGGCTATCAAAAAATATTTAAAAAGTAGTTAAACAGCAAAATGCTACCTATAAACTGAGTGTTGTAAAAGGCTAGGTAGAAGCACAAACTAGCAATTGTTAGCAATATATAGCAGAATGCAAGCTAAAGAGTGATGTAGGAAGAGCTAAGAGTTAATTAAAAGTAGCAAAACGATAGCTATAAACTTAACTTTCGTTACTGCTGTGACCAGAACACATCGTTCCACGTTTCATAAATGACTTATGAAACGCTGTTGTGAAACATTACACTGTGACCCTCGCATTTTATGACGTAAATAAACAGCTGTTTCTAAAAAAACAACTTTACAATTGCAGAAGCAGCCAGTAAGCTCTATGGGGGAGTTCTCTGCTTATTTTATTACATTCATATGTTGCGTGTTTAAGCTATCCTACACTTAAGATCCTTTGTAGTGTTGCACAACATCAGAAAAACCTGCCATGTGCAATAATAGTGCTTAATATTGCATTGACAATATGACTTGCAATAAATAAACAAATACTTAAAGGGGCAATATCATATAAAATCAACTTTTTTGAGCTTTATATCGTGTTATAATGTTCTCCTCTCATCAAAACATGTCCAGAGTCTTGCTTTGACTCATTCATGCATGTTTGAGAAATCCTGTGCTGTCCTGAGGCAGCCAGGC
>JARVJO010000001.1:22259401-22272746 GCA_031762555.1 Cynodonichthys magdalenae
TCGAATGGAAGGAATTTTAATCTAATAAACCATTATTCGACAATTAATCGTAAGTCGATTAATTGTTTGCATCCCTAGATGGTTACGCATCATAACAAATATTTAAAAGCAAAATAGGTGTTAGCAAAAATCCTTCCAGCTGCACAGCATCTAATAGCGGAGGAAATAACCATCCAAAAAAGCATTTTTTATTCAGAAAAAGAGAAATTACAAAAGGGTAAAAAGAATATCTCAGAATGAATGTAACAGAGCTACTCCAACATGCTGCCACCTTGAGCGGCGCAATTGTAAAAAACAAACAAAAGCATGCAGTCCGAGTCTCCAAATCTGTTCTTGTGTTTGCTGGCCACATACCAAAAGGCAATTTAGCATTTAGCTACTGTTATGTTGATTTCATGCTTCTTCTTTAACTTTAACAATCCAGGTAACAATTATTTCTTCCACAAATGTCTGCACTCAGCATTCACACTGTCTTTAAATACTATTGCTCTAGTTTGAAATGTTTTGTTGTTTTATTTTATTTTATTTTTTTTCTCAGAATTTCATCACAATAATGACCAAATTAACTCAGAGAAGAACAGCTGATAAAGCCCACAGACATTGAGGAGATGAAAATGCAGACGAGAGGATGGCGAGTATGATTCAGACCACAGGGTGTTGATTTCTGGGAACGTGGCTCCGGAGGCTGGGAGTACAAAGACAGATGGCAGCATGGTGAGCCGATTCTACTGTGAGCCGTCACACGCAACAAAAAATCCATTTACGAGATGGCTCTCCGGGTGCAATGCCACTAATTTAGGTCTGATGAAGAGCGCAGGAGCTGATCACCAGCGAGGGGGACTCACAGCCATCTCTAAAAAGATTTCTGAGAGGGGCAGATGTGCTGCGCGATGGATTTGATTCAACTGAGCACAGCCCCGCGGGGGATTTTAAAAGGACATTTTATCTCATTACATCCAGTGTACATAGAGCTTTATATACAGGAGGTGTTGTACTGTGACTGTGCATCAGCAGCATCAATACAAGCTTTAACAAAGAAGTTCCTGTTCACCACACCAACAGACTTTAAATGAAACATTTTGTAAACAGTGGTGAGCAGCAGTTTAAGGATGGATGGATGGATGGATGGATGGATGGAAGGAAGGAAATGGATCAAGTCTGACATATTGATGAGTTGATAAAGGCTAGGCATTAGCTAAGTTGTCTTTATTTAGCAAATGGCATACAGCTGGCTAAAAGCACTTTAGCTAGCTAAATGGGCTATACCTGGTCAAAAGAACTACAGCTAGCTTTATAGCAGAAGCACACTTTTAGACTTGAAGCAACTCCAGTTAGCTTGCTAGCTTAATATACTACAGCTAGCTAAAAGTCCTACAGGTAGCTGAATATGCTACAGATAGAAAAGCACTAAAGTTAGCTAAATATGCTATAGTTATCTAGAAGAAAGAGATAGTTAATTATGGTACAACTATATAAAAGGCACTGTGGCTAGCTAGCTTATCACCTGAAGTGATAATTTCCAGTCTTGAAGCAACTCCAGTAAGCTTGCTAGTTTATTATATTACAGCTAGCTAAATATGCTACATCTAAATAGAACAAAAAATGAAAAATGCTACAACTAGCTATGTTATAACTAGATATTCGCACTACAGCTAGCTAGCTTCATATCTGATGCAAATTATAGTTTTGAAGCAACTCCAGTTAGCTTGCAAGCTTATTATACTACAGCTAGCTAAAGTCAATTCAAATTCAAATGCTATTTCTCAGTCCTACAGGTTGTTGAATATGCAACAGCTACTAAAAAGCATTACAGCTAGTTAAATATGCTGCAGCTAGACTAATATGCTAAAAGCGGTACAGCTAGATTAATATGCTACAGATGGCTAAATGTACTACAGATAGCTAAATATGCTACATCTAGCTAAAACTCCTACAGATAGCTGGACATCCAACAGCTAATAAAAAAAGCATTACAGTTAACTAAAAGCACTACAGTTAGCTGAATATGCTACAGTAAGCTTAAAAAGTTACAGGAAGTGAAATATGCTACAGCTAGTTAAAAGCACTATATCTAGCTAATTTAAGCATTGTGTTTTCCCTTTTTTAATAAACAGAAACAAACACCAGAATCTTCAGCTCATTGAAGCAGGTGGTTAAATTGTTTAGTCTAAAATACTTTCACTACAAAAACTTCCTTTAACTGAAACTCAGTGTTTTTAAGTTGAGCAGGAAAACATTTTATACGGGCCTGTCTGTAGCTCAGAGAGTAGCATGAACTTTCACACGGACACTTGCTGGTTCAATTTCAAACATTTCCAGTTGACACATCAAAGTGCTTTTTTTGCGTTGGATTAAACTTACACTTCCTCTACACATGTTCTAAACTAGAAACTTGGATGAAAGTGTCTGCTGACTGAGTAAATGTAATGTAAATGTTAAGGAGGATGGCAAAACCTAGATCAAAACCACAACTGTCCCAACATGTCGACACGTTTGAAGCCTGATTTGGTTTCCATTGACCATTTTGGATCAAATGAGCCACTGTGGTACCGTTAAGCAGGCGGTGAGCCAATCCTGATTTGGTCCTGTGTTCCAGCAAATGTCAGGGAAATTTCTCGTAAAGAGAGGAAAATTCAGTTAGATTTGTGGAAATTCCCTCCTAAAACATTGGAAACTTCTAGATGACCTCCCAAAGAGGGTAATAATTTCTAAAAAACACATTTAGTTAATATATTTAGAGAGGCATGAGCTCAAGACTTTGCAGTGACCTTTCTACTCTGTGAAAAATTCTCAAACATAAACTGCTTGACAGATGACTTAAGAATTTTAAAGAACTTTGAAGCTTTTGCAAAATAAAGTGAGCAGAAAAAAGAACTGAAAAATATTTGTTGGTCAAAAGAGAAAAGGATTTTTTCAGTTTTTGAAGGTTTTACTTGGATTTGACTGTGCAAGGTCAGAAAAAAACAGAATTTGAAATAATTTTTTTCTTAAATTTACCATTTAAAAAAACTGTGTTTGGAAATCGGGTCATGTGTTATCCCATTATATCTTGTGTGAAAAAAGTGACGAAGCATGAAAAGTAAATCTATATAAATAAATGTTTTCAAGTGGAGTTCTGAGGAGAGGTTATTAACAATAAATATCTTATCTGTTAAAGATATCGCTTTGTAAGACCTCAGTTTGAAAAAAAGGTTTATTTTTTTATCGAATTGATGGGTTAACAGCTAGTAAAGTGGATTTCCAGCATCCTAAAACAACATTTAAAAATAAATAATTGCTAAGGGAACATTATAGATTATTAAAAATAGTGGGAGTTTATGGGAGTGTTCGAAACAATTCTGACAAAGTTTTTGAAAAAGTAAAAATTTGTCAGGAATCTTTGTGTTTACTAACATTACAAACAAAAATAAATACGTAGTTTTGCTTCTTCGATAGAGAAAGCAATCCAATTATCTGCTGGTTCGAGAGACGACACGCTGAATTTTGCCTCAGAAAAGACTCTTCGGCTTTGACTGGTATTGATTTTTGTTTGGAGGCAGCAGACAGAGGAGGCTGCTTTCAATAAAGATCAATATTTCGTCTCGGACAGCGCCATCAGATCTCCCAACCCTCGGAATGAATCGATCTCTGTATTTTTAGTAACGCTGGATGAGTTCTCCGCCTTCGTTGAGACTAAAATACGTTACTGGCTGCCAGGATTCTTTATCTACAAAATTCAGAAGAATGAAATGACGATCTTATGATCTAAAGCTTCACCACCTGAAGCAAATGTATTATATTGCTGCTTCAAATTTCCCTAAAAAAAAAGGAGGTTGGATGTCTAAGACATGAAGGGTAACCATACAAAATACAGCCTGGTATTTACCGGGTACATACCTGATACTTATCAGGTACTATTGGGTACTCATTTGCTATCTACCAGGTAGGCATTTGAGACTTACCAAGAACCTACCTGTTATGTATCAGGTACTTATCTGGTACTTATTAGGAATGTACCTGGTTCTCAATGAGTACTTACTGGGTATGTGTACTTATGGAGTAGCTATGAGTTTATCAGGTACTTACCTGGGTATGATTACATGGTGCATACTTGATACCTACCAAGTACTTAAGGGCATGTAACACATTTATACCCATTAAGTAAGTATCCGTAAGTACCAGGTACGTAACTGGTAAGTACCAGGTACATAACTTGTACATATCTAGGCTTTACAAGGTATATAACAAGTACAGACCTGGTAAGTACCACATACATAACAAATTAATACTTATTTAGTACCTGACACAAAACCAGCACATACCAGGTATATGATTAGGCAGTACCAGGCATCTATCTTTTGTTTATCAGGTATGTACGTTGTCAGTACCAGGTACACAACTGGTAATTTCCTGGTAAGTGTCAAGTACTTAACTGGTATGTATACTGTAAGTTCTAGGCATGTACCTAGGAAGTACCAGTACTCTGTGTGTACCAGGTTTGTATGTTATCAGCAGCAGGTACTGTATGTATCTTGCAATTATATGGAGTACATACAACAAGTCATTTTATAATACAAGTCACTTGATTTCTCCGTAGGTACTTTGTACAAACCAGGTAAATACCAGGTAAGAACCAGCTGTATTATGTTCTGTTACCACATGATGTGCTTCGATTTTTCACCTACGCCCAGAGTAAAAAAAACAAAAAACAGATAAAGAGATGAAAATGAAAAAGTAAAGTGTATTTTAAAGTTATTATTAAACCTGAAGGGACCTTTTCCCCTAAATGAGAACAAACCCCTTCAGGCAGAAAAGAGGTTTAAGAGCTCTCAAACACCAGACGGCACGGCTGATTGCAGAGAGCGAGGCAGAGTGTGTCTGCTTTTAGAGGCTGGCTCGAGTGAAGCCAAACTGGACCCAAATCATCTGGAGCACCATCCAGAGGGGGCGGGCATGAGGGTGGATGGGGAGGCAGAGCAGATAAAACGGATCCTAAAAAGCTCCTGGCAGCTGAATAAAACGGTCTGTCGTGGCACCGTGTTCAAACGTTGGCCCCCTTATTTAGTTCCTGGCTCTGTTCGTGTCCTGGTTTCACACAGCTTTCATCTCCCTGCCTGCCTCTTCCTTATAGGTCCCTAATAGGTGTCTTGATAAAACCTTATAGGCTCCTTATAGACTTTTTAGTAGTTCCTTATAGGTTTTTTACTATGGGTGCCTTAATGTTATATAAAAGTTCCTAATACGTACCTTGTGGGTTCCTTTTAATAATACCTTATTTATCCATGTATAACATGATCTTGAGTATAATACAATCATAATTTTTTTAGCTTAAAAAGCATAAAAAATCTCATCATCCATAACCCATTTATAATACTACCCCCTCACTTTATGGATGATTTTTAGGGTTAAATTTCTAGTATTATACATTAATAAATACAGTACTTATTGGTTCCTTATAGGTTTTACTATAGGAGCCTTATTGCTGTATAAAAGGTTCCCAATACATACCTTGTGGGTTCCTTTTAATAATACTTTAAGTTCCTATAGGTGCTTTATTCTTTATAGAGTGGGGGTAGATTCTTATAGGTATCTAATAGGTTTCTTCTTATCTTGTGGGTTACATATAGATTCATATACATGCTTTATACTTCCCTGTAGGTCCCTTCAAGCTGTCTAGGTTCCTATGTACTCTATACATTCCCTGTAGGTTCCTAAAATGTTTCTTTCAGAAGTTCCTATATGTGCTTTATACATTTCCTGTAGGTTCCTTAAAGCTGTCTCCGGTTCTTAAATGTGCTTTATTCCTATAAGGTGTCTGACAGGTTCCTAAACATGCTTTATACTTCCCTATAGATTCCTAAAAGGTGTCTTATAGGTTCCTATGTGTAATATACATTCCTTGCAAATTTTTAAGGAGTCTTTAGGGTTCCTATATGTGCTTTATACATTCCGTGTAGGTTCCTCAAAGGAGCCTTATAGGTTCCTGAGTTCCATGCTTGTTAATGCATATAATAGAAAGGAATTAAAAAACTGATATCTGTTATTTTTATTTCAGATTTGTGCAGCATAAATTGAGAGGATGCTCGAATGTTTCTGTCTCTGATTAGTTGTGATAAAAAGAATAAAACACAAACACCTCAAGGGTGTGCAGATTTTTTATTCTTATAGAACTCTGTGCTGCTTGTTTAAATTCAGCCCCTTTCCCTCCTAAAACCCAGTCTAACGCAACGATTGCATCACCTCACACATCTTTCCTGTGAGCATGAAATCAGCTGTCAGAAGGTGTCATCTTTGCAGCATGAACAAGTGGGAATAACTGGCTGCAAAGGCTTTCAGAAGAATCTCCAGATGGGGCTGACTTTTTCACTTGTTTAAGATTTAGCAGGTGTGTCTGCATTGACCTTCTGACCTTCAGTGCCATGAGGAGAAGATGGCAAACAGGACCAACCTTTGTCAATTTGGCGTGCTTGGCAAGATTTTAGTTGGCGCTTTCTGTGCAATTTTCTAAATCTCACAGCTAATTTACATACATTACAAAATAAATAGTTTTGTCCAATTAAAATAATTAACAACATGTTGAGTTTAAAACAGAATATCACAAAGCCTACCAGCCAACATATGCTAATAGAAATGAGGGACACCTGTTTTTTAACAAGCAGCTGTGGAGTGAAAGCAATCCTAGAAGGGTCCATAAATTAATTAAAAAAAAGGTGTTCATTTCCCAACCATTTGTTGCATTTTACTAAATTCCTGTGATTAAGAAAACAACGTAAAATCCATATATTATGAAGGTAGAACACTGAAAACCAGTCTTTGACACTGAAATGTATATGAAATCATATTTGGAAATTGCATTGCATCTTGACTGCATCATATTGTTGTTTAATCACAAAATATCCCCAACACCATATAACTTCAGGGTGCTCTAACCAAAAAAAAAAGTTTCATATAAGTAACTAAAATACAAAATATACTACAACTACTTTCAAATAAAAAATTAGCTTCATTACAGTTTATGCCATCTAAAACATTAGCTTATAACGCTAAACCACTAAACAGGTAGGAAAATATTAGCCGAAGCTAACGCTAACTGATTTGTTGTTTAAATGTAGACGTGTGTGGTATCCACAGAAAAATCAGACTCTTTGCTAAAAGCTCATAAAAACATTTTCTGTCCACCAAACAGTTAAAATCACAAGCAGTTGTTGCATCGCCATTGGTAAGTAAAACAACAAAAAAGTTAGCCGTTCACCTCGCCAACATTTCATCAAATCCACCTGCCAGGATTCACCAAACCACATAAAACCAGAATTATGACAAACAATAAGAAAAAAACTTATCTTTTGCTGTTTGCCTCCAAATCAATCCATCTGGATAAAACCATATAAGCTGACATGAAGCCTTCATCTCCTTCGTGTTCCTTCTCTAGCTTGAACTTGACCTCAGTGGTTTTGAAGGTCTGAGACTTCATGCAAATTTGAAAATTAGCAGTCTGCTAGCCTTCAACGCATGTAGCATCATTAGCATTTTATGTTTTCATCTGCTAGTAGCAACATACACAAGGCACAAGTTAATAGATAGTTATAGTTTTAGTTTTAGTAGCGGACTTAAAAGTTAGCAGAACTAAATTAAGCAGTCTCCTGTTTCCAAAGTTAGCAAAAAGAATGCTAATCCGCTAAATGAAAAGTTAGCTTCGCTTTTAGCCGATAGTGGATTAGCAAAACAATCTGTTTACTTTCAAAGTACAGTTGACTCAAAGTACTGTCTTTATACAACACAAAAAAGCATGTTCTGGAAGTTTTTTTTTTTACCTTTGTGTCGCCTCTTCTCCCTCTTCTACGTGCCTTTACTTCCTTCCGGTTGTTCCAGCTTATTCACGTGCACTAAAGCAATAGGGGGGCGAACGAGGCAGGGACAGTCCAAGCAGTGGAAGAGGAGGGGGTGAGGTATGTAAATATCGTTATTATTAATATAAATATTATTTAAAGTAGAACTAAGTATAAGGAAGTAGTTGGGCTGGAAAATAAAAACAAACGCTGACTCAGCATTACACATCAATAATAAATGTACAGTTCATCCATGGAATCCTCTCATATTTGTGAGACTTTCAGAGAAATTAAAAAATCAGATGTTCTCTTGTAAACATGTCTGGGTGTGTGGGGGGGGACCAGGTTCTGGAGAGGTGAAAACAAGTCCAGCTAAAATCCAAAAGAGGCCTGAGGTCAGGAGCAGCTCATGCTTCAGTTAGCTGGAGGTTAAGTGGGCATTAATGTAACAGAAATATGTGTACAGTCATGGAGGACACCACCAGCACCAACTGTCAGGTCTCATGAAATCTCATTCGGATTTGCCATCGGGCCGGGCTGAGTTTGGAAAACACTCAAGAGTAAAAACAAACTTGGGGCCGCTGCTTCTGAGATCCGAGTAATCGCTCCCCATGACCCCTGAGGGGCCGAAGAGTCAGTCGGTCTGACTCATAAAGTCCGCTTTAGCCCCGGATTCACGGTCCACGCCGCTGACCGGGAGCTCTGCTTCGGTGCCCACGCAGTTCTCAGAGGAAGTGACCTCAATCCATCCAATCACCGTGCTCGCAGAGGCGCGACGGCGGCCGAGGATTGGAAACACTTCGGCCTGTCTTATCTGAGATACGGCTAAAATGAGAGAACATTGTTTCTGGTGGAGCAAAATGTCAGGGGAAGACGGACTCAGAAGTTTTCTCACTCTGCCAAGATGGAAATGAAAGAGAACTAGAAGGCTAAGAAATACATATCACCTACTCTAGTAGTTCATGAAATATTTTGCTAACACAACAAACATTATATATACCTGCTTTTTTATATAAATTAAAGTTTATATAAAACTGTAGCTAAAATTATCTCAAAGCCCTAAATGTTTCTATTTGTATTGTGATGAATTACATCCACCAGCCTCAGGAGGTGGTTAATATTTGGATTTATATTTAACCCAAGTCAACCTTCAGGTGATGATTGAGCAACTAGACGTGTTGGTTGTTTATTTCAGGGTCTTGTTTATTTTTTATTCGCTGTGTTGCAGCAATAAAAAGCCCTGATCAGGAAGGATGGGGGGGGGGGGGGGGGGGTAAAAGCGTTGCCATTTTAACACTTGTGGCCTCTCACCGCAAGGGGGGCGCAGTAAAATTTAAGTTTTGTTGTAGAATCTGTGATTGTCGAGGCCACGATCTGAGCCGATTCACGCTGACGACTTGAGACTCAGCGTGTGTGTGATTGTGTGTGAGATCCTGTGTTTGACTGCTGTTTTCCACACTGATGCTAATCATGCGGCGTGTGCCGGAGGCATGATTAAATGTCACGCATCTACCCATGCCCGCTCTGCCCCCCCTCCCTCACCAGGCCTGGATCACCCACAGCCTGAGGGGGCCTGGAGTCTGCAGATATAATTACAGCGCAACAGCTCCCCCAACTGGTTGAATCATAAAATACACCCAGATTATCTTCAAACACAGGTTCTGAAGCCATGGTTCTCCAACAGTTTGGTTGAACCGTGAACTGAACCATTAATTATCAAACTGAGGGGTTAAACTCAGAATTAAACCACTGGTTCCCCAACAGTTTGATTATACCCTAAATTGAATCATTGTGTTCTCAAAATGTGAGGTTACTCCCTGAGCTGAACCACTGGTTCTCCCAAAAGTTGAGTTAAACCCTGAACTGAACAACTGGTTCTCCAACAGTTGGGTTAAACCTGGGACTGAACAACTGGTTCTCCCAAAAGTTGGGTTAAACCCTGAACTGAACCACTGGTTCTCCCAAACGTTGGGTTAAACCCTGAACTGAACAACTGGTTCTCCAACAGTTGAGTTTAACCCGGGACTGAACAACTGGTTCTCCCAAAAGTTGGGTTAAACTCTGAACTGAACCACTGGTTCTCCCAAAAGTTGAGTTAAACCCTGGACTGAACAACTGGTTCTCCCAAAAGTTGGGTTAAACCCTGGACTAAACAACTGGTTATCCAACAGTTGGGTTAAATCCTGGACTGAACCACTGGTTCTCCCAACAGTTAAGATGACTCATGGCGAGTCATCAGTTAAAACCAGCAGGGCAGAATTACCATTACCAGTATTGTTAGCATAAACCTGCTGAAATAAAAAAGCTAATTGGTAAAAGTAGATAAACAAGGTTTCAATCATTTTATAAAGAGAAAGCAGAACATTTTAAATATTTCAAAGATTTGCAAAATCACAAAAAGTATATTTTTGGCAAAAAAGTAGATCCACATTTAGAGAGCTCCAAAGAATTAGACTGAACAGCCACCAAAACTTGTTAATTTTTATAAAGATTTTCTTTATTTTTTTCATCTGTTTTCAGAAGAAAACATTGTTCTGTGCAGTGTTACATAATAGTTTACCAACAATAACTGAAAAAAGGTTGATTCTTTTTTTTTTTTTACAGTCAAATAATGATTTTTAGGTACAATCAACAAGGAAAAATAAAAACTTTAAAGTTAAAATAGCAGCTTCATGGTTGTGAGATTCTTCCACCAAGTGGAATTACAGTTAATCCACGATTACAACACATTAAAAATCTTAACAGAAAAACACTTTATAAGCTTTAAAAATGACTGACAAGTAATTTTATGACGTGAAGTGACACTTTTAACTCAACAGTCTGTTATGATCAACATTAGAAAAAAACTGAATCCCTTGATGGACAATTTTTCATTTTACATAAAACCATTTAAACCCAATAAAAAGTATGTAATGTATGAAGGTACAGAAAATATATGTTGGTAAATATACCTGTATACAAGTATATTAAAGAATAGTTTAAGTCCTGGGATGCAACCCAACATTCAATTGGTTCTGGTATTACAACACTCCCATTAAAACAAACAATAAAAAAGTCAGAAAACAATAAGAATAAATTTAAATATAAACACGTTCCACATAATTTTTCTTTAAAATGACCCAAACCATAACTAGAAATTAAGCATTTTTAAAAAGCAGCAGAATCTTGAGATGAAGCGCAACGTTTAGTCACGAGATACGACCAGACGTAGTACAACCTACATCACCAAGTACAGCCTACGTCACTAAGTACTGCCATTGAAGTATTACGTAGTGACGTAGGCCTTTCTACACTGAACGTGGCGACTTACTAAGTGATGTAGACCTTACTGCGTCGTTTGTGGTGACATGCAAAGTGACGTACAAAGTGACGTTCAGCGTGACATATGAAGCAACATAGACCTGACCTCATCATCATATAGTAATTCAACACTGAATTAACATCTTTTGCTATCTGGGATGGGCCTTAATATGTTGAACGTTGTTTTTAGTTACTGTTATTTATCCAGGCAAATCCCATCGAGATCTCAGATCTCTTTTGGAAGGGAGGCCTGGGCCTGAAGGCAACCCCTTTGGGGTGTGAGGGAAAGCCGGAGTACCCGGAGAAAATCCACGCAAGCACAGTGAGAACATGTAAACTCCACATAAAAAAAAGACCGCAGGTCAGAACCGGGGATCGAACCCAGGACCTTCTTGCTAACCGCTGGGCCGTCGTGCTGCCACGCTGTGACATATAATACTCTGTCGTACGTATGGCCGTATCACGTGACTTATCAAAGTGCATAAACATCACCCCACCTTCCCACACCTCATCATACCACCACCACCATCACCCTGAAGTTACATTTGTTTCATTTTATGGGGATCTTTTGCATTTAATTATTATCTGCATTAGTCCCCATTTTAGCTCTTAAAGTGTATCGTGTTGACAATTCCCCCCACAAATTCAATGACAGTTGATCAAATCCTGTCAATAAAGCACCTGAAGGTCTCTCTTTCTATCCTCAGGTTGGTCAGAAGTTCACTCTGCCCACGTTCAGACGGTGTGATTCTCCTGATGACGTTCTTGTGAGATTAACCTTTTCAGCTCGGACTTCAGGTCTTTTGCTTCCTGTCGATCTCTTGGGTTCTCACACAGCAACGAGTTAATTATTATAAACTGAAAAGCAAAAGCAAAGAAGAATGGGATTGATTTACAGAGAATATATTTCATAATTACACTCCAACATTTTGTTTAAAATCAGCAGCTATAGGAAAATTATGGTAATTTACCTCTTGGGGAAAGGTTTGTGAAAACTCTTTGGGAAACTTCTTGCTTCTTATGTCTTGCCAGATCTTGTTTCCACAATGCAGGTATGATAATAAAAGAGAGCGTTAGTTTGGTTTGAATTAAAAAATACAGAAATACGAAGTAAAATATGGAGAAGACTTACTTAATACTTAACAAATGAAATCCTATGTAATACCGTAACTGTGGGCATTTGCTTTTATTCATAAAAAACTCACCTTTTGTTTTTCATGACCGGTGGAGATATTCCACAAGAGCTCAAAAAAGATCAAACCCAAAGCAAACATGTCCACCTTCCGGTCATATTTCCTGTTTTTCTGGTTGGAAAAATAAATGTAATGTCAAATAAAAAGAGTTAAAGGAGAGGTGAACAAAGCTACAGTGTTTGTGCTAAATTTTGCATCTGTGTTGCTAAATATTACACAAAAAGCTGAAACATTTGTATTAATTTTTTCACCCTAATATAGTTAATGTACTGGTGTGTGCTTTGGAAAATGTCTGGCTTCTCATTGCTAAAGATGTAATATATAAAAGAAATATAAATAAACAATACATAATATATCAAGTAAAGCACAAGTTGACTCCATGCAGCGTTGTGGAGCTGGTGCAAAAGTTCATGAAGGGACTAGTGAAGATTCTGAGTTTATAAATACAAAATGGTAACATTTTAGTATCCTACAGGTACAAAACATCAACCACTTTGTACCAAATGGAAATCAAAGGTATGGACAATTATCAGCATTCCATGAAGTGATGAAAATTGACCATTGCTTAGTATGTTAAAGTAAAGAAGAAAAAAGATAACCCATTTTAAATGGGGCTGACTTCAAAAGGTCAAAAAGAGGAGTTTCATTAAAATCCCTCCATTGGATTATGAGATATTTTGCTAACAGACAGAGACAATCAAACACAGTTACTTGATCGCCAGCCTTTCATGGCAAAGATTAATTTTTGAAAACTCCACCAAATTACTCACCTGCTCCGGAGCCATGTAGAGGTCAGTTCCTGGTCCTTGAGTTCGGTCCATCAGGTTTTCATCTTCGTCGATGGTGACCAAACCAAAGTCTCCGATCTTCACCTTTCTGTCCTTTCCAAACATTATGTTGGAAGGCTGAATGATCAAAAAGCAAAGAGAGCAATTAAATCAAATCTCAGACGTCTCGAGTCACGTCTAGCGAGTAGAGCTGTCACTTATGGCCCGAGCCCGAGCTCGGCCCGAACCCGACCCGACATTCGGTTCGGGTCGGGTCAAA
>JARVJO010000001.1:22290827-22315241 GCA_031762555.1 Cynodonichthys magdalenae
CTAGTGTCAAACTACAGTACACGACTAGAACCCCCAGATCCCATTTGTTCAACTCACGGTTTAGTGCAGTCCGGGCCGACAGATTCAACATCTTCGTATGACACGTTTAACCCATATTTTTGCGAATAGAGATTCAGCTGTGCTACATGGTTTTCCGACGCCATCATAAATAAACCTTATTCTTAAATATAAAATTAGGGTGGAAAAAAAGACGCACGAACACACACAAGTAGCGTTTCCGCTATCACGTCATGTCCCGCCCCATAAGTTTCGATTTCTCTGTAAACGTCTCGTGATGCCTTCAATTACACTCGGAAATAACAATCGCTGTCGATAAATAGATGAAAAATAAATAAATAAAACAGAAATGAGGCTTCGCAATTTAAAAAGGTGAATCGCTCGAGTGTTTACTGTACAATAAATGTTTTTTTTTTCTTGGAGGCAATTAGATTTTTTTTTTTTGGTTGATATTGACATTTTAGAAAATTCACGTTTGTAGTTTCTATAATTTATTTAAAACCTGTCACTCTCAAACAAAAAACAAAGAAATTATGACTTTAAAATAAAAACTTTTTTCAAAATAAGAGTAATGGGATTCAATAATGATTTTCAACACCAGTTAGCATTGCTTAAAAATGATTTTTGCAGCTTTCCTGCAGACAAAGGCTGATGGGAACTGTAGTTATTACACCAAAATGTTCTTACAAATTGTCTTTTTATCTTAAACACATTTCACAAAAGTAATTTGACATAAAACTTGTAATGTTGAGCACAGTGGAATCAAAGTCAGCGTTGAACAAACAAAAATGTTGCATTTTTAAAACTTAAATAATGTGTAACATGTTGTCAAAATATAAATACATCAATGTATTTTCAGTTACATACATTTTTAAAACATTAAAAAAAATGGAAACTGACACCCAAAAACAGAAAAAGTGACATTATTAATGATGGAAAAAATGTTCAATTAACCTTATTTAATTTCTTGTCTTCCATTTTAAGTATAGCAAAACCTGCTGAGTATGAGTTTTACAGAAATTTCATTTTTGTTGTTGTTTTCTGTCTGGGTCATTCATGATCTGCTGCTGTGTCTCCAGGACAGTTGGAGCAAAGATCCTCTTCATCTGAGGAAACAAAAAAACATTAGGAAAACCTCTAAAATAAGCATAAACACTTTAATGTTTCTGCCACTCTCACCGTTATAAGCAGTCCCGCACCAAAGACAGTAAAAATGGATTCCTCTCAAATAGGATGTTAGAATTTGCAGTTTGTCAAAGGGCTGTAAGATTAAATGCACAAAACAAATACACTTAAATATGACATTATTGATGGATCATTTAGTTCTATCAGATAATTTATTACAATATCTGCTTTACGTGAACCTTATAACAACTGTGTTAACTGTGCAAACACAATTCACATTAATGTAACAGTTATTCTATCTCCATTTTCTACCTGGTTCTATCATCCAGTAGTCTGACTTTTTGTTTTTATTTATTGTAGCACTGTTTACAAGTGCATGTGTAACTGTGAGCAACCAGTTTGTATGAAACCTCCCGGTACACCTGCTTATTTCAGACAGCTCTGTCAAACTCAACCTGTATGTGCTCGTCTCCTAATTAGATAAAAAGGGTTGCACCGCTCTCCAAGAGGAGTTTGCAAGTTCCGCCTTGGCTCGGTTAATCTACGGGCAGCTGTTGTCCACCTGTCGCCTTCGCTACCCAAACTATGGATAAGCAACAGAAAATGGAGAGAATCTAAAGTGAATACTGACAGTTAGTTCCATGACCTCCTCCTCTTCATCGTCGTCGTCATCCCCTTCTTCAGCATCATCGTCTTCATCTTTAGCATCGACTTTGGGCCAGTACCAGGCCTCTCTGGGTTCAGCGATCCCCTGACAAAAAAAAAAAAGACCCCTCAGTTGTGAGCTGCAGAATTTTTTTCTCTGAGTTACCATGAAATAAAATGCTTCCAACCTTCTGACTGTCCAGCTGCTCACAGGATCTCTGACTCCTCCTCAGGTCAGCTTCAATCTTTCGCTCATCTCTCTCTGTCCTGACTCTTGACCTGAAGCGAAACATTAACACAGACAATAAAATGTTTGTTTTATGAGGATAAACTTAATCTTTTAAAGCTTTGTTTATCTTGTAGGCTGCTGCAAACATCACCTAAAATCCTCCAGAGTCTTGGCCTCGTTCTGTTGTTTGGCTCGAACTTTCTGACGATAGTCGTTGAGTTCCTCCTCAGCTTTTCTTTTCTTCAGCTCTTCCATTCCAAAGCCCTCTCTGTCTGTTAGAATATCAAGAAAAAGGTGAGCCAACTCATGTATACTGAACACAGTAATGTCAAATAACTGTCACCTACTTGCTTTAATATTGAGTGGAATTGGGTCAACCCTTCCTGCTCCTGATGAGGCAACAATAATTATTAATTGTTTAAATGCAAAAACCACTTTCAACATAGGTTTAACACAGAGAGAAAAAATTACCCTCCTTTCCAAGGCCTTGGCCAGCTTTGTAGCCCATTTTCTGAAGAAGTGCAAAGCCCTTGTTCTCATTGCTGATGGAGGTCTGTAGAGCTGCTTCTCGGCTCTCTTTCTCCTGCTCCTTGAAGGTTTTCTGACGGTTCTGAATATTCTTTTCTTTGTGCTTATCCTCTCTTTTTATCGCCTCCTTTACCCTCCTCACCATGTTGACTCCTGGCTTCACGTCTTGACTATGTTAAGACCGAAAAACAGAATATCAACAACGTCCCTAATGTTTATAAATTAGTTGTTTTAATACAAACTCACATTTTACCGAGGAACGCATCAGACATATAGTCCTCCTCTTCATCAGACATTGTGGACACAGAAAGAGAGTAAATGTAATAAAGAAAAGCTGTTTCAAAACAGATACGTTTGCTCCTCTTTTGTTTAGTCCGTTCACAGACTCATTCCGTGTAGCTGCGAGGTTAATTGTTAACAAGTGTTCCGCTGCATTCAACATCTATAATAAATGCAATTATTTATTGATAGCACATTCATTCTTTAAATATAATATTAAAAATACTTATCAAAGTCTATGATTAATATTGTGAGACTGCGTTTATTTTTAAGCTAAACGTTAATGGTTGCGTTTCCGTCATTTAGCGCTTGGTTTTATGACGGAAACATTTCAAAGCGACACCCTGACTTCTTGTCGTCATTCATCCTCCCGGGTTATCGGAACACAGCACAGGTAGGACGAGTAATTTCTTTTCACGTATTCCTTATGATTTGAATATACTGCTACCTTTGTGTTTTGTAGAATAGGCGCAAATTGTAAGAAACAAAACCATAAAGCTAAAGGCTGTTTTTATGTGTATGAAAGTGTCGCGAGACTTTAGCTTGTTCCTGAAGGAACTAGCTATAGAAGCTAACCGAACAGCTGGATGTAGACGGCGGCTGTCAACACAGAAAACAATCGATTGTTAAATTTATAAAGCGCTATGGTTTCACTTTTCTGAAACTTGTGCAACATATATTTAAAGCATTGTGTTTCTGACTTGTCAAGCTTGTTAAATGATGCTAGATCTCAGCTGAAGCTAACATTCAGCGACTGTCCGATTTGACTGTTTTACTAATTTAACATTTCAGGGAAGAGGCTGTCGACGGATCCTCGTCATCATGGAGCTGGCTCACAGTTTGCTGCTCAACGAAGACGCTTTGGCTCAGATCACCGAAGCCAAAAGGCCCGTATTCATCTTCGAATGGCTTCGATTTCTGGATAAAGTGCTCGTGGCAGCAAATAAGGTGACTTATCAAACTTTAGAGTTGCTGTTTAGAGAGGCTTCCTATTCCGTGACTTCTGTTTTTTGTGTGCTTGAAAACAGGTGGACGTGAAAGAGAAGCAGAAGAAGCTGGTGGAGCAGCTGACGGGACTGATTAGCAGTGCCCCCGGACCCCCAACCAGAAAACTACTGGCCAAGAATCTGGCTACCCTCTACAGCATCGGTGACACCTTCACTGTTTTCCAGACTTTGGATAAATGCAACGACATCATCAAAAGCAAGGATGACACGCCAGCGTACTTGCCAACAAAACTGTAAGATCCTAACAGTAAATTCACATTTTCTGTTCTATACATAAAGTTGTTGCATTTAAAATAGAGATGTACCTCAAACCAATATCAAATCTGACAGTTAATTCTAAAACCCTTTAAAGTAACGTACAAATCATGTGGTTATCTCAAGTGATTAGGAAATTCAGGTTGTTTTTGTTTGATTATTCAAGCTCATGATTTCTACCGTAATTTATGGCTGAACCAGTCGAGCCTTTGTGTTTTTTATCTTAATTTTTGCTCATGACCTCCTTAATGTTGAAGATATTGCCATGAAATTTTCAGAAATGATTCATCTTTTACTTGTTGTTCAGATGCATTTTGTATCCTAAACACAAAAATACACAACAGTCCCAATGTAAAAGTAGAAGAAATGTTATTTCATTGGTGGTTCATGTCATCAAACTTGATGCATCTTGGAAATCCTTGAAATGAATACATTTTAAAAACCATGTGGACATTTCTTTTGTAAATAAAGCCCCTCAACCAATGATGGCATGTAAAATGTGTCAAGTGATGAAGACGTGCTAAATCATTTTCACCATTTAGGAAAAAACATTTCAACTTCAAATATAATAAATAATAACAAAACTTGGAACAAAGGCAGATAAAATAACGTTCTTCACATAAGCTTGCTTATTTAAGGGGTCGCTTGAAAAAAATTGAGCACTTTAGCCGTGTTGAATTTGACGTCAGCTGGGTTTCTCAGAATTCGTGGAAATAACGAAACGGGAGCGATAATTAGTGAGGTCACCCTGCTTCACAGCGGTCTGGGAAGAAAATGGCAGCCGCTGATGATGACATGTCAGCATCCCTACATATGTAGTAGGTTCATCTCCAGTTAAGCCACACGGTAATCTGCAGGATTTCATTTCACGTTTAAAAGGGAGGATTAAAATTAACATGACCAAGGATTATGCTGAGTCTTTTTCTGTCATTGATGGAATCTGATCCAGCGCTGCCCTACGCGTGTAAGCACACTCATAGAATCTCAGTTTTAGGAGATAATATGTGTAATTAGATTTAATTTTTGTGTTTGCTCATTAATATTTGCCTCTCTCCTGCAGTGCTGCTGTGGCGTGTGTCGGGGCTTTTTATGAGAAGATGGGCAGGATGCTGGGAAGCTCCTTTCCAGACACAATTAATAACCTTATGAAGGCTCTAAAAAGTGCAGAGGTACGACCCTGTTTCATTTACAATTTGTTTGTTAAGATACGGCTGTTTGAATAATTTTATCTTCAAAATGTTGATCTAGTCCCAAGGAAGAGGAGAGATCCTCCTCAGTCTGCAGAAGGTGTTAAGTGGACTGGGTGGCGCCGCGGCTTCGTGTCACAGAGACATCTACAAGAACGCTCGCTCTTTGCTCACAGACAGGTCCATGGCTGTACGCTGTGCCGTAGCTAAGGTGCGCATAAACAAAACAAAAACTTCTTATTATAACTCTAGTTTTTGATTTCTCTTCCAATCTGCTTCTGGAAATAGACTTGAGAATTTAGAAAGTTACAGTTTGTTCTTCAAAGTTTTTGCTCTAAGTAAGTTCCGTTTTATCCAATAAGAAAATTAATAGAAAATATGTTTATTATGTTTTGCAGTGCTGTCAATAAATCAAGCTTAAAGCTGAAATTTATAGAGCTGTTTGTTTTCTGAGCAGTGCCTGTTGGAGCTGCAGAATGAGGCGGTGTTCATGTGGACAACAGAGCTGGAGAACATGGCCACGTTGTGCTTCAAAGCCTTGGAAGGATCGAACTACGGCGTCCGAGTAGCAGTGGCCAAACTCCTGGGCACGGTCATGGCCACCGCCCTCATGCCCAAACAAGCAGCAGGTGGGTAAATTGGATTAAATCGCTTGAAAGGACCAAGTCGTCACGTTTTATATTTATTTACTTTTTTCTCCTCCCGCAGTGATGCGTCAGAATGTGAAGCGGGCGACTCTGGATGAGGTTCTGGAGCTGATGGCCACGGGGTTTCTCCGTGGCGGATCCGGCTTCCTAAAGAGCGGAGGGGAGATGTTAAAGGGTGGCGGCTCTGTGAGCAGGGAGGTGCGAGTGGGCGTCACACAGGTGAGATGTTTTCTCAGACCTATTAAAAAAAAAACACAGTTAGTGATATCTTATTTAACCCAATCCTGCGTTTTTTCCAGGCCTACGTCGTGTTCGTCACGACTCTCGGTGGCCAGTGGCTCGAGCGCAACTTCGCCACGTTTCTGTCCCACGTCCTGGACCTGGTGTCTCACCCACGGGCCACGCAGACGCACGTGGAGGCCGTGTACTCGCGCCGCTGTGTCTCCTTCATGCTGCGCGCCACCCTGGGGGGGTTGCTCGGAGAGAAAGCCCAAATCGCAGCAGGCAAAGAAATCTGCCAAGCCATCAGCAAGCAGATGAGGGCTGTGGGTAAGGAGGATGGGGGGGAAATGTCACGGTTCAGAGCACTACAGAGTAAGTACTCATCCATCATTTTTAACTTGAACTCTCCCATCATTCAGTTTCTATAATCATTGCATGCTTTGTGCTTCTTATCTTTGTATCATGTTTTATTTTTACTTAATGGCTAAAGGTGTCCATTTGGTTTCTGCATCCACCTTTTTTCTTTGCATCTTTTTAACCACAAGCATCATAATGTCAGTATTTATCCATCAGCAACACAGTTCATGAATCTTTCATCTTTGCATTATTGCACAGTCATCATTTGTCGGTGAGCTCGTAATTTGGTGTTGCCTTACATTCCCTAAGGAGCGAAATGCATTTTCTAACATCAGACAAACTGGCTTACAGCAGCAAAATAAATAAATAAATAAACCCTGCATGCGCCTCTTTTTAACAAGCAGAAGCCATTTCCCCTCTGCAGCATCAGATTAAATTTGCAACAGAATTTTATTTTTTCTGTCATTACACCCATCCCATAAATCATGAAAATCATCATCTCATTTAAAAAACGGATGATCCTTACTCTGATTTGCTTTGCAACCTTTAAACTCGCGTTAAAAGACATTATTATGTTCTTCCTGATGATTGAGAGAATTTAAAATATGTGGTCCTGGGCTCCTTGTATTCACCGCTGAAGCTTTTTAAACCGATTGAACTGTGAGATTTGTTAAAGATATTGCTATGTTTGTGGCTAAATTCATCTAAAATCTATAAATTGGAGTTTGGACTTTTTAGTTAGTGTCCACATTCTACATTTGGTTCTAAGGGTATTGGGCTTGCCACAGTTCAAAAAGCAGCTTTAAATCTGTTCTTTGAGTAACCTGATTGACTTTTTTCTGTTGTGTGATCTATTCTGTTATCCATTTAGAGCTCCGAGGACTTCAGTTCTTGATAAATGAGTATTGCACATGTATTTTCTATTTTGCCAAATTTGTATTTCAATACAGCAATAATATGGTCTGGACCTAGTTTTGTTTTGTATAAAACCCTCAGAGCTCTAAATTATATCACATACAGTTAACCTTAGAGTATTTGGACACAAACATTATATTTATCAGCAGAACATAAGTTGAGATTTACTTAAACTTTTAATGGAGAGCTTGTAGGTTTGTTAGAGTTAACATGTAAGTTAGCTAATGTTAGCTTGTTGATTTGCTAAAGTTGTCTGTAAGTTTCCTATTGTTCGCTTGTAAGTTTTTGAAATTAGCCTGCAGGTTTGTTAGTTAAAGTTAGCTTGTAGGTTTGCTAAAGCTGGCTTGCGTGTTTGCTAAAATTAGTCTGTAGGTTTGCTAGTTAGCTTGTAGGCTTGTTTGTGAATTTACTACAGTTAGCTTGGAAGTTGTAGCTTGGAAGCCTTTTAGCCTGCAGGTTTGTTAGATAGTGTGTAGGTTTGCTAAAGTTAGCGTGCAGCTTGGCTAAAGTTAGCGTGCAGGTTTGCTAAAGTTAGCCTGCAGGTTTGCTAAAGTTAGCCTGCAGGTTTGCTAAAGTTAGCCTGCAGGTTTGCAAAAGTTAGCCTGCAGGTTTGCTAAAGTTAACTTGGTGCTTTGCTAAAGTTAGCTTGCAGGTCAGCTAAAGTTTGCTTGCAGGTTTGCTAAAGTTAGCTTGCAGGTTTGCTAAAGTTAGCTTGCAGGTCTGCTAAAGTTAGCTTGCAGGTCGGCTAAAGTTAGCTTGCAGGTCGGCTAAAGTTAGCTTGGTGGTTTACCAAAATGTGAGCAAAATCTGTAGCTATCAAGCGCAGGAAAGAGATTCTGACAGACGTGGTCAAAATACCTTGCAGAACAATGTATGTAAAAATATTCAATAAGATATTTTTTTGAAGAAAATAATTTATTATTTCTGTGCTGACTGAAAACAAACAATCCACAGACCAGTCCCCTACCCAGTAGTTGAGGACCCCTGGTCTAAAGGACATGTTTAAGTCTTAGACAACTCTTTTACTTACATTTAAGACTTTTAAATCAAAATGTTCTGCTTAATTCACTGTCTGGATGTCCAAATATTACTGGGATTACTGTATAACACTGCTAGATTTAAAAATGAAAACAATCTGAATCACTGAACAGAATATACTATTTATTAGATGAGTTTAGAAAATGTATAAAAGTGGAATTGCTCCTTCTCGCTGTGTTTCTCCAGAGGCAGTTGTGAACGACATCAGTGGTGAGAACAAGGCTGGAGGAGCTGACGTCTCTGCCAGCCAGCATGTGATGGTGTGCGCCCTGCAGGAGCTGGGTAGTTTAGTCCAGAGCTTGAGCGCCACAGCATCCCCTCTCATCCAGGAGCCTTCTGTTGGTGAGACGCACCGAATATAAATGAAGTGATTCAGAGCAGTGGTGCCGTTTAAATTAAATATTAAGAAAACTGCATCTCCTGTCCCAGGACTTCTTGAAACGGTGACCTCGGTGTTGCTCCACCCGAGCATGGCGGCGCGTTTGGCGGCCGCGTGGTGCCTGCGCTGCGTCGCCGTGGCTCTGCCTTATCAGCTGTCCCCGCTGTTGGACCGCTGCGCCGAGAGGATCAACAACCTGAAGAGCTCGCCTGAAGCTGTGAGCGGCTACAGCTTCGCGATGGCAGCTCTGCTGGGCGGCGTCCACCAGTGTCCTCTGGGCATCCCTCACTCCAAGGGCAAGGTGTGAAACCCGAGAATTAAACAGAAGAACAAGACAAGCTGAAGTTTTAGTGACGATACAGCTGAAGGACTACTGAAAGCTAGTAAAGTATATTGGCTAAAAGCTAAAATACAGAAAATGCTAGCAAAAACTAAATGTAACAAAACACTAGTTAAAAGCTGGAAGTTGCAAAGATTTGACTATGTATATGCTAAAACAGTATCAGAATGGCAGCTAACCACCAGAAAAGCATAAGACTAGCTGTAAATGAAAAGTAATAGAGCTGTAACTAAAAGTAGTAAAAGCCTAGCTAAAAATGGAAAAAGACTAGCAAAAGAACAAAAGTAGCAGAACAGTTGCTAAAAATGAAAATGGCACAATGAAAAATGAAAAGTAGAGTGAGAGTTGGAATTTAATTGCAATAGTAAAAAGTGACAAAATTCTAGCTAAAAGCTTAAAAAAGCAACATGCTGGTTAAAAGCAAAAAAAAACTGACTAAAAACAAAGTAGCAAAGGGCTAGCTAAAAATTGTAAAAGCCTAGCTAAAAATAGCAAAAAACTAGCTAAAAACCAAAAGTGGCCGAAATCGTTGCTAAAAGCGTAAATGGCAGAATGGAAAGTGAAAAGCAGATAAAGGCTAGCTAAAAGCTTAAAATTGTGAAATGCTAGCTAAACACAACAAAATATTGGCTAAAAGCTGAAAGTAGCAGTAGGTGTACCAAATCCCTAGCCAAAGGATAAGAGTAACAAAAAGGCTAGCTGAAAACTAAAACAGCTGTAGCTAAAAGTAGTAAAAACCTAGCTAAAAACAGCTAAGGGTCAAAAGTAGCAGAACATTGCTAAAAGTGAAAATGGCAAAATGAAAAGTGAAAAGCAACAAAAGGATAGCTAAGAGCTTAAATAGTGAAATGTTAGCTAAACACAACGAAAGATTGGCTAAAAGCTGAAAGTAACAATTGGTGTGCTAAAAGTACCTGATCTTTAGCTAAAGGGAGCAAAAAGCTAGCTTAAAGTTTAAGATAGCTATATGCTACCTAAAAGCAAGAATAGACTGGCTAAATGCTAAAAGTACCAGATCCTTAGCTAAAGGCTAAAGGGAGAAAAGAGCTAACTAAAGCTAAGTACTGTATTTTGATAGATGAATGGCTCAAGTGGCACAAATTATGTAGAAGTTGTTGGATTGCAAACCAATAATCAACACTGTGATTGCTGCTGATCTTTTCAGACATTGATGTAAATTTATTAATATTTTTCTCCTATGATGAATGTTTTGTTTCTGCTCCCTGTAGCTGGTTGTGAGCATCGCTGAAGATCTTCTGCGAACAGCTGCTCAGAACAGTCGTCTGTCCCTGCAGCGCACGCAGGCCGGGTGGCTGCTGCTCGGAGCCCTCATGACTTTAGGTGAGACCCGCGGGGCCGGTTCAGTATTTGTCTCGAGTTCCTCCCCCTCCCCGCCTCACTGTGGTCCCCCTGATCCCCAGGTTCCGCACTCGTTCGCTACCACCTCCCCAAAATGCTGCTGCTGTGGAGGAACGTGTTTCCTCGCTCCCAGAAGGAGCTGGAGGCAGAAAAGGCCAGGGGGGACTCCTTCACCTGGCAGGTGACCCTGGAGGGCCGGGCCGGAGCACTGTGCGGTAAAGAATCACTCCCGTCTGTGGATCCGCTCTGTGATCTCGTGACGTTCTGATCGTCTCTGCTTCTTTCTCCTGCAGCCATGCGCAGCTTTGTGGCTCACTGTCCGGAGCTTCTCACCGAGGATGTCATCCGCCGCCTGATGACGCCGATCGAATGTGCCATGACCATGATGTCTCAGTGAGTCTCTGTCTGGAGCACATGTTGCCCTGTACTGATTGTTCCTTCTGTTGCATTCTGATCGTATACCTTTTCCTCAGCGTCCCTGCCATCATTAAGGTCCACGGCGCCCACCTGAAAGCCAGCGCGGCGATGGTGCGCCTCAGGTTGTACGACATCCTGGCGCTCCTGCCTCCCAAGACGTACGAAGGTAAAAACAAGTTGTTAAACGGATGTTAAAAATGTTTCAAATGAGGCGTTTTAAAACAAGCTCTCTTCCCGTTCAGGCAGCTTCAACGCGCTCCTGAGGGAGCTGGTGGCTGAATTTACTTTGACCGACAACTCTGCCAACACCACCACCTCCCTGTTGCGCTCTCTGTGTCACTATGACGACAGCGTGCTGATGGGCTCCTGGCTGCAGGAAACGGACCACAAGTCCATCGAGGATCAAGTTAGTTAAAAAGATTTGAAGTGTAGAAGCTTTATGAGTGTGATTAATGAGCTTTGGGTGCTAAATAATTATAATTATGGTTAAATCACAGTTTTAATATCAGTGTAATGTTTGATGAATAGCTGCAGCCCAACAGTGCGTCTGGCAGCGGCGCTCTGGAGCACGACCCCTCGTCAATCTACCTGCGAGTTCCTGTGGGCGAGGCCATCCCAGGACCTCTGCCTCTGGGCGTGTCGGTGATCGATGCTTCGGTCGCTCTGTTCGGCGTAGTTTTCCCCCACGTTTCCTTTAAACACAGGTGAGCCACTCGATCGATGCGCAAAGATTTAACACAGTTTTTCTATCTGCTTTGTTTTATATTTATCGACTTTGTGCTCGATTCAGGCTGCAGATGCTCGACCACTTTGCAGAGTGCATAAAGCAGGCGAAAGGAGTTCGGCAGCAGGCCGTTCAGCTGAACATCTTCACCGCAGTGCTCAGTGCGCTCAAGGTGAATAAGTGTAAAATATCCTCAAGACGAGCTCCGATCAGGTCAAACGCACAGAACGTGAAGATGTGTTTTCTTCATTACCGATTCCAGGGTTTGGCTGAGAATAAGAGCACTCTGGGCCCAGAGGAGGTGCGCAAGTCTGCTCTGGCCCTGGTGATGGGAGCTCTGGACAATCCCAACCACATCTTACGTTGCGCTGCAGGAGAGGCCCTGGGGAGGATGGCTCAGGTGGTGGGAGAGGCCACCTTCATCGCCCGAATGGCACAGACCAGCTTCGACAAGTATGTGGTTCATTTATCAAAAATAGGATGCTTTTAGCTAGCATTCTACTAGTTAGAGCTAGTCCTTTGCTACTTTATCTTTTAACCTGTTGCTGCTTTTAGCTAATCTTAACTTGTCTTTTGTTACTTTTGGCTTATAGCTAACCTGTTGCTGCTTTTAGCAAGTGTTTTGTTTAATCATTTTGCTACATTTGTTTTTTAGTTGATGTTTTGTTCCTGTCGCTTTATAATTTAATTTTCTGCTACTTTTAACTTTTAGCTACTATTTTGTAGCTAGCATTCTACCACTTTTAGCTAGTGTTTTGCTCTTTTTATCCTGTTGCTGCTTTTAGCTTTTAAATACCATTCTGCTAAGCTGAACTTGTCTTTTGTTACTTTTAGTTTTTAGCTAACCTGTTGCTGCAAGTGTCTTATTTTTAGCTTTCCTTTGCTGCTTATAGCTTTTTAGATACTGTTATGCTAATTTTAGCTTGTCTTTTGCTAATTTTTCAATTTTAGCGGTTTTGTTCCTTTTATCTTAAAGCTTGTTGTCGGCTTTTTTAGCTTATAGCTGTTGTTTTGCTACATTTTGTTAACGTTTTGCTCCTTTAAACTAGCCTTTTGTTGCTTTTAGATACCATTATTTAAGCTTTTAGCTGCTGTTTTGCTACATTTGGCAGCAGTCATTTAGCGCTCAATATTAGTTGTATTTAAATTAACAGAAAACCAGAACTATTTTCTGCTATAACAAATAAATCCGTTAAACACAAAGTAAAAAAGATGAATTTGTTCAGGAAGATGATGTTCATTATTAGACCTTCATCTCCACTCCTCCTCCTCCTCATCTTACAGGCTGAAGTCGGCTCGTGACGTAGTTTCGAGGACGGGTCATTCACTGGCCCTCGGCTGTCTGCATCGATACGTCGGAGGAATCGGGTCCGGTCAGCACCTAAAGACCAGCGTCAGCATCCTGTTGGCTCTCGCTCAAGATGGGTCCTCTCATGAGGTCCAGGTATTGAACATCACTCAGGAGGCCTAGATTTAAAAAACAAACCTTTGTTTTTGTTTTTAAATTTTCTGTACGTCTCTGTTTCCAGACATGGGCTCTGCACTCTCTGGCTCTGATTGTGGATTCTAGTGGTCCCATGTACAGAGGCTACGTGGAGCCCACGCTGTCCCTGGTTCTCACCCTGCTGCTCACCGTGCCTCCATCCCACACGGAGGTCCACCAGTGTTTGGGCCGCTGCTTGGGAGCTCTCATCACCACCGTTGGACCTGAACTGCAGGGTAACTGTGTTCGAGTCACACCTCAACAGTTTTTAAACCAGCAGGTGGTAGCAAAACGAAATCTAATTCACTCAATTAAGTTGTGGCCTTTAGTTTTATGGAAAAATCTAATAAAAATCAAAAGGAGAGATCTTAAAATCATAAGAAAGGCAATTCGATTCTTTAGCATCTTCATCGTAAAGAACTTAGCAACACACCATTGTTTATTTTTTGTATAAAATACGTTTGAAAAGTCAAGCAGAAGACGGCCTGTTTATCTTATTTTCATTCATTCTAGTCACTTATGAACATATTTAACAGTCAGTATGATGTATGCCATTCTCATGCATCACTGTGTTTTAATAGCGGTTAAAATAGTGCTTTTGGATGGTTTTATAGGGTGGAAAGGAGGGTCCTCTTTCTTTTTTTTTATTAATTTTTTTTATGAATGGTTATAAAGATGTATCGTCTAACAGGGACTGTTGCTCATAGACTGTTTTGCTTTTAAGTGGAGCAAAAAGAACAAAACAAGTCAGGGCTCTTTTTGTTTTACAGCAGAAATAAAATCGGGTGTGGCGAAACCGTGCTCACAGAACATGGTTTTATTATCAACGATTTGCAGGGACAAACGCCAGAGGGCATGTCGTAAAATAAGGTTCTTTCTGTCATTTTTTTCCTCATTAATTCGATTTGCTTTGTTAGGAAATGGAGCCACTGTTTCCACCATCCGCTCGTCCTGCCTGGTCGGCTGTGCCATCATGCAGGACAACTCTGACTCTCTGGTCCAGGCGGCCGCCATCTCCTGTTTGCAGCAGCTGCACATGTTCGCTCCTCGACACGTCAACCTGTCCAGCCTGGTGCCCTGTTTATGCGTGAGCCCCGAGTTTCATACAATGGCGGGTTAAAATTTCCCTTTGCTGCGAGGTCACAATTTGATGCCATTGTCGTGGGATTTCCCGTAGGTGCATCTGTGCAGTTCTCACCTGTTGCTGCGTCGTGCCGCCGTGGCCTGCCTCAGACAGCTCGCCCAGAGGGAGGCTGCGGAGGTCTGCGAGTACGCCATGAGCCTGGCGAAAAGAGCGGGGGACAGCAAAGACACAACGATCAGTGAGTGTCAGTCAGGATCCAGATAAGGTGGCTTCTGTTTGACTTGTGTCCCTCGGCGACACACTGAGCCTTACTGTTTTGACTCGGTGCACCGTTCCAGATCTGAACATCACAGAGACCGGTCTGGAGGGCGTTCTGTTCGGCATGTTGGATCGGGAGACGGACAGGAAGCTGTGCTCCGACATCCACGACACGCTGGGTCACATGCTGTCGTCTCTTGCTGTGGAGAAGCTTTCTCATTGGCTGAAACTGTGCAAAGATGTCCTGGCGGCAACTACAGGTAAAAATGCTTAATTTTCCTTGAAAAGTGATTCAATTTTTTTTTTTTTACCATTGTTTAATCAGGCAAATCCCGTTGAAGTCACAGATCTCTTTGTCAAGGGCGGCCTGGGCCTGAGGGCAACTTCTTGTACATGTTCTACAATTTAAAGCAGTTGGCTAACTTATATTGCACACCTTTAGTATGCGACAGAGTAACCAAAGAAAAGTTAAATATATCTATGTTGAAGGTAAAGACAACAAGACCATCTGCAACCAGCTTCATGTTCCTCTAACCACAGCTGCCGATAGTATTGTGTAATAGGTTTGCTAAAATTAGCTTGAAGGTTTGCAAAAGTTAGCTTGTAAGTTTGTTAAAGTTAGCTTGTAAATTTGCTAAAGTTAACTTGTAGGTTTGTTAAAGTTGACTTGTATGTGTGTTAGAGTTAACTTGTAGGTTCTCAAAAGTTAGTTTGTCAGTTTGCTAAAGTTAGCGTGCAGTTTTGACAAAATTATCTTGCAGGTTTGCTATTGTTGGCTTGTCGGTTTTCTTAATTCAGCTTGCAAGATTGCTAAAGTTAGCTAGCATTAGTGTTTAAATTAAAAGCAATTGGCTAATTTATGTATGCATGCATTTAGTATGTGACAGAGTAAACAAAATTATAGGTATCTATGTTGAAGGTAAAGTCAACAAGGACATCTTCAACCAGCTGCAACAAAATATTAAAAGTATAAACGCACGGGACTGTGGCCACTTTCCCAGAAAAGAAGAAGAAGAAGTGTCACCCAAAGTTGAAAAGACAAATTGTAGAAACCAAAAACTTCTGTAAAACATGACGAAGGCTTGGTTTTGTTTTTTCTGCTGCGTTTGACATCTTGATTCTGTTCAGGGCACGATGAAGTCTCAAGACTATCAAGGCCTAGTCAGCCTCAGTCGCAGCTCTTCAGATAATGACCCAAAGCATACAGCCAAAAGTACCTAAGAATAACTGAGGAAAAAAACAAACATCTTTAGAAATTGTTGTTCGTGTTACAGATTTGTAACTCTGAATCTTCTCCTTTGAGTCATCGAGCTGTATCTCAGTCCCTCTCCTCTCTCAGACGTAGGGGGAGTCGTCACCTTCGAGGTGGAAAAGGACTCAGAGGACTCTGAGAAAAAAGACGAGATGGACGACGACACCATGTTCACGGGGCTGGGAGACGACGACAAGTCCAAGCCGTCGGTAGCGCCGCGCTGGGTGACGCGGGTGTTTGCCGCGGACTGCCTGTGTCGGATCATCCTGCTGTGCGAGAACGCAGACAAGCTGCACTTTGACCTGGCGGCTGCTCGCTCCGCGAAAGCCAAGAACCCCAAAGGTACTGTTTACCGTGCTCCAGTCTCACGCAATTTACTCGTGCAACCTTATCATTCACTGACTGCTCATACGTGAATATTTCTGCTGCCTCCGGTGCAATTCTAAGGTCAGCTTTTTGAAAAGAGCTGATCTGTGTGTGTTTTGTGTAACTGAGTAAGCAGACGTCTGGGAGTTTTTTTCCATGGTAACAAGCAGAGGAGCCTGTATTTACATCAGCTTATCTGGAATAAGTGGTACAGGTTTAACAGTTAGAGCACTGCATAAAGATGTGGCAAAAAATTAGATGCTAAACACCCAGAAAAATGTTACTCAGTGAGTTTGATTTTTTTTTTTTTATTATAGTCGCTGCTAAAATGATTTCTATCCAGGGGATCTGTTGGTGCTCCACCTGTCTGACCTCATCCGTATGGCCTTCATGGCAGCCACAGACCACAGTAACCAGCTGAGGATGGCCGGTCTGCAGGCCCTGGAGGACATCATTAAAAAGTTTGCGTCAGTACCAGAGCCTGAGTTCCCGGGACACGTTATCCTTGAGCAGTATCAGGCTAATGTGAGCTAAAAACCTTTTAATTTTAGCTACGTTAGAGAAATCACAGAACGAGTAAAATAAAAAATACTTTCTGTAAACTGTTTTAGGTCGGAGCTGCCCTGAGGCCGGCATTTTCACCTGATACACCGTCTGACATTACAGCTAAAGCATGCCAGGTAAATATGCACCAACCAATTATTTCATGTATTAACCCTCAGACTAGCACACACAGTTGTATATACTGGTTAAAACACTGGTAGGTGAAGTATGTTGTGATTTCTTTGTAACATCTAGTCTCCATTACCCCTGGAGTTCCATTTCATTTCATTTTTTTGTGTTTAATCAAAATTGACTTGGCACAAAATGTAAGGAAATGTGTGTTTGGTAGGTTATTTCTTTGTTGTAACAATGCTTCTTGGCAATAAATCTTATTATGTTGGAAAGCCTGTTAATTTCCCTTTTTAAATGGTGCCACATTTGCAAGGATCATGCATTTGTGGGATGAGCAGTAGAGCTGAGTATGTGGGTTGCACACATTAAATATTTGCCAAATCTTCTCTGTCAGACAGCTGGTTTTGCTTTTGATTCTTGTTTTGAGCTTCCAGCTGCCAATCAGATTTGTTGCCAAGAAGCTAATAAATAATCTACCAAACACAAATTTCCTTAAGTTTTATGATAAATATATATTTTTTTTATGTTATGCCTTAATAAAAAGTGCTAAACACATAACTCACTGGTGTCCTCAAGGTTTGCAGCACGTGGATCGGAAGTGGCGTCGTCAGCGACCTCAACGACTTGAGACGAGTCCACAACCTGCTGGTGTCCTCGCTGGACAAGGTGCAGGCTGGGAGGAGCTCCTCCAGCCAGCTGTACAGCGAGAGCGCCACCACCATGGAGAAACTGGCGGTGCTGAAGGCGTGGGCTGAGGTGAGAACCGGAGAGCGCCCCCTCGTCGCTACACATCGACTAATCTGATCGCACTCACCGGCTGTTTTTGTCAGGTTTATGTGGTGGCGATGAAGATCAAGAAAGAGGCGGAGTCTAAGCCCGCCAAACCGGTCAGGAGAGAGGATGAGGACGAGGATGAAGAGGATCTAGGCGCAGACGTGCTTCCTCCCGACAGTCTCATCACTTTGGTGCAGCCGGAGCTGCCGTCGCTGAGCCGCCTGTGGCTGGCCATGCTGCGAGACTACGCTCTGCTCACTCTGCCGGCCGAGTTCTCGAGTCAGCTGCCCCCTGATGGTACCGCCCGATTCTTCTCTATCAGCCGAAAAAACAGAACACAAACAGGCCCAAGTTTTATTTTAACTTTTAGATTAGAGAAATTACATTTTCTGTGGAAATGCAGCATGAACACTGAGCACAGAATGATCTCGCGGAAGCTTGCTAAAGAAGCTGAAATTAGGCTGATATTAGAAGAAACAGAACTCAGAAAACACCTAGCTAAAAGAAGCAAAAAGCTAACAGTAGAAAAAATCCACTAGTTAAAAATTAGAAACACGATTTAGCTTTTAGCTATGTTCTAACATTTTAGCTTTTAGCTAAATTTCTGCCTTTTTAGCTTTTAGCTATGTGCTATTTATCTTAGCTTTTCACTGTTTTGCACTGTTTAGCTTTTAGCTATGCTCTGCCTTTTTTATCTTTACACTGTTCTATTTAGCTTTCGGTTATGTTCAGTTAGCTTTTAGCTTTGCTTTGCCTTTTTTAGCTTTTCACTGTTCTGCTCTATTTAGCTTTTAACTACGTTCTGCTCAGTTTAGCTGTTAAGCAGTTTAGTTCTGTCTTTCTTTAGTTTTTCACTGTTCTGCTCATTTTAAACTGTTCTGCTTCTTTTAGCAATAACTTAGCTACCTATAAGTAGCTTCTTCAACACATTTCAGCTGTCCTTCAGCTCTCGGCACACTCACCTGTTGGTAGCCAAAGATTTCTTAAAACTGAATATTTAAACAAACTAAAATCCTCCTGATGGATGTTTTTGTTTTTTCCCAGGTGGAGCTTTTTACACTCCAGAGACCATAGACACAGCACGGCTCCACTACCGTAACTCCTGGGCCCCGGTCCTGCACGCCGTGGCCCTCTGGCTGAACAGCACCGGGTTTGGAGCAGGCGAAGATCCAGAGGATCCCTCCAAGTCTCCTGAAGACGCGTCCAAAACGAGGTCTTTTGAGGAGTCTGTCAAAGACCGGATGCACCTTTTGTTGGGTAAAGCATATTCTGTCACGTAGCTGAAGCGATTACCCAGAGTTGAGAAGTTAATTGTTTTTTTTTACCTACCAGCTGACATGAAGGGTAACACAGTAAGTGTGTTTCGGTGTTTCGTCTCTCAGGTGTCAGTATTGAGTTTCTCTGTTTCCCTCGACCCGAGGAGCCCATCGAACACGTCATGTCCTGCCTGCTGGCTCTGTCAACTCTGCTGGAATCTCCGTGGGCCAAACAGCATATCGCAGAAGATCAGGTATTTGTTGGAGTATTAACTGCAGAATTGTCTTTTTTATTTATCTCCAAAGCCACCTGCTTAAGTCTTAGATTTAATTATCACCTGTCATTCCTGGTGGTGGTGTATATTTTTTGTTGCAGTTGTTGGCGGTGGAGCTCCTGAATGTGCTTCACAGGCTCCTGCTTACCCGAGACCCCCCTGGTGTCCAGCTCCAGGTCACCGCTGTGGTTCAGGAGACCATCAGGGCTGCGCAGGACCACCTGCAAAAACTGAGAAGCAGCAGAGGTCGGGAGCTGTTTTCGTTTAGCTTCATTCAAACGACGACTCGAAAGTTTTGCACAAGTTCAAATTAATTTTATTATTTTGTTCAGGCAAAGAGGAAGAAGAGGAAAAAGACTCTCAGCCTGTCCTCGGGGAGGGCGGAGACACGGGGGAGCTGGTCCCCGGCAAGTCCTTGGTGTACGCGGCCATGGAGCTGCTGGTCTTCCTCGTGGTCCGCCACGTGCCGCAGCTGAACTCGCGGGTGAAGGAGTCGCCGAGCCACGTGCCGCTCAGGCCTCAGAGGCTGTCCGAAGGAAGCGAACGCCTGGTGGCGAACACCGTCTCTATCCTGGCCGAGCTGCCGTCTCTCTGCTCCCCTTCAGGTGAGAACACATCAATACACGATTTAAATAAGCCGAAAACTTTTCTCTACATTTTAGTGTTTACATTTTTTTGTTTTTGTATGTTCTAGGAGGAATGACCATTCTACCCACAGTTCTCTTCCTAATCACCGGGGTTCTGAGGGAAACTGCAATCAAGACAGCCGACAACTCCGTGCCTGTTCCCGTCTCTGCTGCGCTGCAGGGCATCAAGACCATCGTCACCTCACCGTTGGCCCGGTCCGAGAGCATCCAGACGCAGTGGACCGGCCTCGTGAGAAGCAGCCTGGCGTCTGTGCTGGAGTACTCACAGCCAGGTAAATAACAGGTTTCCCAGTTTGTATTCACATTCAAATAGTCCTTATTTAGTTTTTCATCTGTCGCCTGTCGGCTGCTTCCTGCAGACGAGTCCAGACCCGACATGGACGAGGTCAGCATGCTGACGGCAATCACGCTCTTCCTGCTTTCGGCCAGCGGCGAACTCGTCGGAGTCGTGGTCCTGCAGAACGGCTGCATGGACCGCTTCCGGAACGCCCTGAACTCCAGCGACTCGTGGGTAAGAACCGAGCCAAACAGAACCTACCAACAACCAACCGGTGAGAAATCTGAGCATTGAATACTGAGAATAAAGTCAAAACAAGCAGAACAGAAGCTAAAATCAGTAAAATAGAGACCGAAGTGATCAGAACAGAAGAGAAAATGAAAGTCAAACAAACTATATGCAGCTGAATAGAAGCTAAAAGAAGAAAAAAAAAGCTAAAGTTTGCAAAGACATATGTTCAAGTTGATAAAAGGAGCAAAACAAAAGCAAAAAGTGGGGGAAAAGTATAGATAAAAGGAAAAAGAGTAGAACAGTAGCTAAAGGCTAAAAGTTACAAAAGCCTAGCTAAGAGCTAAGTGACAAATGAATAGCTAAGACCTAAGAGTAGTTAAAAGCTAAAACAAACTACTTTCAAATCTTAGTCTTGTTGCTTTAAGCTAGTGAAACAGTAGGTAAAAGCTAAATGTGGCAAAATGATAGCTAAAGGCAAAAAGTAACAAAACAGAAGCTAAAGATCAAAAGTGGAAAAATGGTAGGTAAAAGCTAAAAATAGCATAGTGGTAGCTAAAAGCAAAAAGTTGGGAAAGGGATGGAGAAAACTAAAAAGCGTAGAACGGTAGCTAAAGGTTAAATGTGACAAAATGGTAGCCAGAAGCTAAAATTAGCATAGGAAAAAAAAAATAAACTTAGTTTACTGAAACATATTTTAAATAAATTTGTTTTGAATAATTTGAAGTGGATTTGTTTTTGTTACAGGTAAATATTTAGAAAAGTATAAAACTAACTAAAACCAAAGCTCTCATCACCTGAACGAGATGAACTTTTTGACATGAACAGCTAAAATTACCCAATGTCCACAGAAGTATTTTCATTACAAATAATAGTACAGAAGAGGCTATAAACAGGAAAACTAAAGTGCTGACTCAGCATTTGATCCGAGGCTCAGATAAGCAGAATTAACTCTTGCTGCCACAGGTTCAGGCCCGGTGTTACCAGCTGCTGCTGTCTGTGTTCCAACACGCCGACCGAGCCCTCTCCACTCCTTACATCCACGCCTTGGCTCCGCTCATGGTGGAGAAGCTGAGGGCGGTGGAGCGCAGTCGACCCGGCACCGCCGCCGAGCTGCAGGCCGTCCAGGAGGGCATCAGGGTCCTGGAGAACCTGGTCGGCATGGGCGAGGAGAAGAACCGTGAGTATAGCCTCTGCTAATGGACCACTAAAGCACGGTAATTGTTTCACCCGAGTGTTCGGCTCCATTAAAGCTCTTCACCTCAGGACGTCTCCTGTCTCCAGCATTAAAGCATCACAGCTAATTTTAGAAGCCCTGCTCTGGTTTACCGTCAATTTCAGTATTGATTTGGACTTGATGTTACATTGTGCTGCAAAATCTGTTTGGTTCCTTTTATATTTTAACATTTGTTCTGTTTCCGTGTCCAACAGGAGTGCAGCTGCTGGCCCTCCTCGTCCCAACGCTCATCTCGTACCTTTTGGACGAAAACGCCATCTCCTCCGCGCCCCAAGTGTCTAAAAGCCTTCACGAGTTCGCCCTTCAGAACCTGATGCGGATCGGGCCTCTCTACCCAGCCGCCTTCAAGATTGTAATCGGCGCGGCACCCGAGCTCAAAACCCGTCTGGAATCTGCTATACGGGCTAACCAAGCTAGCAGCAAAGCTAAAGCCGCGGCTAGGCAAGCTCAGCCAGCCGTTCCAGCTGCGCCGACGATTAAACTGAAGAAGAGCTTCTTCTGAACGCGACTCACGTGCACTCTTTGATTGTCGTCTTTTGGATGGTTCCTGTCAACAACATGCCATATCTGTTAATTAATCAGTTTGTATGTATTTATTCTTCAGCTCACTTTAGTTTTTATAAATAAATATTCTCAAAAGCTTAATAATGTATATATCATTAAAAAAAATTTTAATGTCAAAATTTGATTTGATAAATGTATCAAACTTTAATTTTTTTCAGCACACAATCTAATCCAAACCTTTTTTTTTTTGTTTTTAGTTTGCGATTAATTTGCCTTTTGAATTTGCGCCAACAATGCTTTTTCTCAATTAATTTTAGCTCCGGTTCAAAAAATTATTTTTGAGCTGTTGTGTAAAATGTAAATAAAAAAACTGAATGCTGTGGTTTTTAAATCTCATAAACTAATATTTTATTCACAGTGGTTTTTGACGTTTTTTGGAGAATGCTCCACACAGTTTTGCAATGTCTTGCTGAAATAAGCAAGACCTTTCCTGAAAAAGATTGACGTCTAAAACCCGTAGGTACTTTTCTGAATTGATGGCCCCATGCTATCAAAAACAGAATGCTGAGGTTTTCAAATCTCAAACTCGTATTTTACTCACAGTGGTTGTTGCTGTTTATTGGAGAATGCTCTACGCAGTTTTGCATTGTCTTGCTAAAATAAGCAAGACCTTCCCTGGAAAAAGACGACATCTAAAGGTGTCCATGCTAGAAGCAATAATGCACCCATATGTCTTTTTTTTTTTTTTTTTCCAAAATTACTCCACTATTTTTAGACAGTTTTCATAAAATGGTGAACCGTTATACAAATGTTAATGTAAATTGTAATGGTTACTTTTATAGCCATAAATTGAAAAAAAAATTTCTTTTTTCTAAAAAGAATAGGATTGTTAATTTAAACATTAAAATATGGGTTTATGAGATGTGCACATTGCTGCATTCTGATGTTTATACATTTTACATAACGCCTCAACTGATGATTTTTAGTTAAAAATTTTTGGATTTTATATCACTTTCATATTTTCAACATTCCTCCTCTAAGCTATATAATTGAGAGACTTTTTGTTTTAGTTATTTTATTTTAGCCAGCGAGATTTTTAACTGAACAGAGAAGTAAAAGTTTTCATCACCACCTGATTTACACGTTGAAGCTTTACTTATGAATGATTTTTTATCGCTTACTGTGTTGTAGTGTTAACAATCATTAGCTATTAACTTACTTTGACAAGTTTGTCAAAATGTAATATTTCACTAATTTATTTTTTTTTTGTTTGGGGGGGGTTGGAATAAATTTTTTCTGACTTTAAAGCTTATTTTGTAAATTTTGTTTTACATATTTACCAACTGCTGATTTGTATTTAAAAATAATGTTTGGTAAATTTCTTTCAAAAGGATTTAATTCAAATTTGTGATATTTTGCTAACAGACAGATTTAATACCAAATAGTTATTGGTACAATTTTAAACAAACACTACGTGCAACTGTTAGTGCTCAAAAAAATGTGTTCGGGATCAGTCTCGGCTACTGTCGCCCCATATTGTAGGTAAATGTCTGTAAAATGGACTGAGTTACAGACATTTTTTGTGTTTGCTAAAGTCAGTTGGCTGTGGCGACCGTCTTGAATGGTATTGACTCCTAAAGTTAAGTAATTCGTAGCTGTACATCCAATGATTATGTTCTGCAAGTTTTATTAAATTTCGTCCAGTGGTTCATGAGATTTTTCGGTGACAAAAACAATATCGTCTGCCTTCGTCTTCAGTCTGGCGTAAAAAAAAAAAATTGGGATGTTCTCAATGCGTTTTCTTCTTCCGGGGCGGTCCGATGAGTAAATCGAACGCCTCCTACAAAAAAAAAAAAAAAAAAAGAAAAAAAAAACCTGGGCGTGGTTTGTGTTGTTGACGTCATGCGATGACAGCTAGCTGTCAGAAGTGAGTTCATTCCTCGAGCAGAGGAGATGGAGTACCGTCTGTAGTTTATTTTTTTAATTATTGTATTTTTTTACACTTTAGTTACACCAAGTAAGCAAAGCGACGGAGAGAGCTTTTCCACCGAGCCCGGCCATGGACGAACAGGCAGGGCCCGGCGTGTTCTTTAACAACAATAATAACTCTGTTTTAGCCGGCGGTGGGAAAGGGCCGCTGCCCGATGGCGACGCTGGGGAGGCGGCTCGAGCACAGTACAGCATTCCGGGGATCTTGCACTTCCTGCAGCACGAATGGGCCCGTTTCGAAGTGGAAAGGGCGCAATGGGAAGTGGAACGAGCAGAATTGCAGGTAAAAAAAACTAAATCTTTCGTGTACGCAAAACACTGTCGCATTTATTTGAATATTTTGCTTTTTTAAACCTCGAATAGTTTCTGTTTGATTGTTCTGGTTGTTAGCATTAGCTTCGTTAGCTAAAGGAGCTACAACAGCGCCCCTATCAACCC
>JARVJO010000001.1:22315341-22328838 GCA_031762555.1 Cynodonichthys magdalenae
GCCCCTATCAACCCAGCTGCACGACGGCTGTTCGCGACCTCTTTAACCGCTAAACCTTTTTGTTTTTTGTAACTTAGACTCTAGTGGATCTTTAAGTAGTTGTTTTATCTCATTTAAAACGCCAATATAGTAGTAATTACACGTAGTAGCGTTGCAGCGTAGCGCCAAAAATGTATGTAGCAATTAGCATCTGGTTTATACTGTGTACACAAGCATGTAAAGGACAATTGGGATTTTTTTCCGGGGTTTGATCTGTAAGAAGCTGTCTGTTTCAGCACATACAGAGTCAAGAGTCTGTATTGTTTATTAGGCTAGCTGCCATGTCACTGCCTCTCCTGAGAACAAGAGATCTCAAATACTGTCGAGTTTGTCTTTTTGTCATAACATTCTTCCGTTGTCTTTGTACAGTATTGGATTACATACTGTTTTGACAGCACGTACCTGACCCATGTTTTAAGAAAAGTGACAAAACAAGCTTCGTTTCCTGCTTGTCAGTGAAGGAAAACCTGAGCTCTGGGATATTATAGTTTTTTTTTATTATTAAGATTGAAGTTAATGTGTAACAGATTCCAGTTTAAAATAAAACCATTATATGGTTTCAAGTCCAACTAACCCATGTTGTTTTTATAGTTTACGGGTGTATTGTTGTAGTAAATAAAATACCTAGGCATTCCTTGAAGGAAGATCATTTCATGTTGGAGAAGGATGGATGCCATATTGTGAGATTTCAGAGTATGTTTTGAGGATGACTCTCAGCTACTATCATACCAAATTTTAGCTTAATAGGTGCAAAATTGGCAGAGCTATAGCCAATTTGTGTTGGCTGTGGCAGACATCACAAATTAGGTTCTAAATGTACATCTAAATATTACTTTTTGAGAGTTTCATTAAGATCATCCAAAGAATCCTGTTATGTTTTGCTGACAGACTGAGTTGACGCCAAGCAGTTAATTAAAAACATTGCACAATGTGTAGCTCGGCTACTATGTGTTGGGGATGTATTTTAGCTTCTACTGTGCCATATTTGAGATTATAAGCTGCAAAATTAGCCGAGTTGTAGCCATTTTTGTGTTGCTCCAAATGTTAATGATCTGGATCCAGAGATCACTTTCTTTCATGAGATATTTTGATAACAAACACAGGCAGAAATATTATGACACTATAGCTGTACTCTAAAACATTTATTTATTTACTATCAAACATTCGAGGAACTTTTTTTTGCTGCTTTCATTTTCAGCTTTTGGTTTCATTTTCCCATTTAGTTGCAAAAGCTGCTGGAATCGTATTTGGGTGACGAATCTTGGCTTCTATTTTCAGGACAGACCGACCTCAGCTGATGAAAGCATCACCCGGTGTCACAACACTGCCTGTCCGTTAGTGACGTGCCGCAGACGCTGATCTGTGCGGCACACATTTGACTCTGCAGCTCCTTCAGTCTGCCTGTCGTATCACACTTCCTGTCTGCTGTCATGAAATGAGCTTATCGGCTGCCGAGGCTGCAGCGCGACTCAGGGGGCGTCTGCTTTCATGTTTTTCTGGGCGGTTTGTTTGTGGCGGTAAAATGGGGCGCGCTCAGTTTGACAATTTAAGCTGAACTTGCTCCGGACCTGGTTGTACAGCGATCGCTCTCGCGCAATTTGACATCTTTAAAGGGAAGATTAATACAGTTTGTTTTTGTCGTCAGCCACTATTATTGATTTTGAGCTAAAATTTGAGGTGGTTGTAGCTGAGCATTATCCTCAGCACATACTTTGAGCTCAACACAATAGACAACAATAAGATGATTGTTTTTTTAGCATGAAAGATGGCGAGCGAAGTGCATCCCTTAATTTAATGATGTCCCCCTGATTGTTTCATTTCCTCCAGTTCCAGTTGTGCAGAGAACTGTGGTGGGAAAAATAAATCCTCCAACATTCATTCTTCAACACATATAGGATGCAACCTTGCTCTGTCCTTGAACACTTACATGAACAGTAGGTTTACAAATTAACTTTAAGTAGAACAACAAAGAAGGAAACATCAAAAGCTTCCTAAATGATCGGAAAAAGACTTGGATGAATAATAAAAAGCTCCAGTAGGGCACTTGGTCATAACTTAAGACATCAAAGTTGTATTTGTTTTATTTCATTCAACTGGCCCAAGGCATTCTCTCAGCAGAAAAAAGTGAAACAAGTCTTTTTTTTTTTAGTTATTTTTTTGCCCATAAAACCCCGTTTGATATTTTTATGACAGTCTGAACCTGACAAATCACATTTTTTTAAAAATCTGACTCAGATCGTTTCATGTGGTACTAAATCACATCAGTGTGAACGATCTCGTCACGCTTCAAATGACTTTAATTGTGACAACGTTGCTTCTTCGACATATATCGTTCTATTTCAGAGTGCCACTCTGTGAATACTTTTCTAGAGGTCAGATTCTCTACACAGATCATTTCGTGTTCTACTGATGGAGGACTTATCTGGTTCTTTCAGTTGTTTCACAACTATCAGCTGTTAAACCCAGACTCTGATGAATTAAACAAATATTGTTAGTTATAATGCCGTCATTAGCTAAAGCTGTCTGAGGCGCTCTCATCTCTGATTTCTGGGTGTGTGTCGTAACACACTGCAGATCGAGAAGCTTTATGGGTTTGACCCCCCCCCCCCATTTTCCCTATCGTTGCTTATTCACTATTATTTTTACATTGAGGGTTTGTCCAAAACCTTCAAAGCAAGGTAGATGGAGGTTTCTAGCTGAATTAACAATAAAATTAAAAATATTGCTTGTTAGGACAATTAGAAGTTACCCATGCGTCTGTTCTCGGTGTGATAAATTCTCATTGCAATTGGGGGGGGGAATTTGTCCCATCCTGGAGAGTTTACACCAGGGGTGGGCAAATCTGGTCCTGCATGTTTTACTTGTTTCTCTGCTCCAGCTCACCTGATTTGAATGAATGAGCGAATACCAGGCTTCTGCAGAACTTGAAGAGGTAACTCGATCGCCGAAGCAGGTGCGTTGGAGCAGAGAAACAATTAAAACATGCAGGATGTTGAGCCCTCGAGAACCAGGATTGGACACCCGTGATCTGCACCAACTTATGATACGAATATTTGATCGTATCAATACAAGCGTGACGAGATCTATATACTTTCAGTTCCAGAAGTCCAAGTAAACAAATAAACATTGAACCAAACAAACATGTCAGCTGTTGCCTCAGAATACACGATAACTTCAGAATTGATCCACACATGCTAACGTATAGCATGCTGCATGTGATGTCACGCCTTCTGTGGGTCGTTGACCTTTCACACTGGATTCTGACAGAGGTCACTTTTAAATTACAGCATGAACGACAACTAAAATAACAACTAAAATACTGGATTTTAAAAATCTGAGCTGAGTGTTAAATTATCATATCCGCGTGCTGTTTTCCAGACTTTTTAAAACCGCAAGTATTTTCTTTTTTTAACTCGCTGCTTTGTCATCAATTCTCTTTTTAAATGAGGTGTCTGCGATCGTAGAAGTGTTGTTAAAATGTCGTCCAACCAGCCTGATGGATTGTTCAGGTAACCGCTCCTCTACACAGGTACGATGGAAACTACGCCGACTTGTCCTCTTTCTGCAGCATTTCTTGACAAATCTCTGCAGCCTGTTTCCCATTTTGACTCATTTTATAAACTTATAAAATTCGATTAGTTCAGATCATTCCAGGCTTTTTGACTGAGCTTGGATCAGTTTACGTCCTGCGTTGGCCCAGAGCTCCGATGTGCCTCAGCAGCTCTCCAGCTATGGGGAAACCCCTGCTCCGTAGGGGTATCTCCTTGCTAGAAGTATCTGTCCAGAGCCATAATCTGACACCGACAAAAGGTTGAAGGTCACTCGGTTTAAGGTGCTGCTTCTCATCTTAGCTGTAGGAGCAGGTTTTTTGTGTTTTGTTCTGCAGGATTACTTCCTTGAATCGCCTTGTCTCATTGATGTAATTTTTTTGTTTCCGTTTTGCAGAAGCTGGAGTGTAATTATCTCAGCAGTGCAAAAGCGACTAAACCAAACACTGAAAGCCACACACTGTGGCAGAAATCTGCAAATGGGAGTCACCGTCATTCCTCGGTTGATACTATAGCCACCCCCATGCTGCAGTTATTTTTGCTCTCTCTTGTGTGCACTAATAAAAAAAGGGACAAGCTTCTGACTAAATATACTCTGGTGGAAATACTCGTTTTAGCCTCAGCTATCCTACACTCTGTGGTACGGCTTGTTTTCCTCGTGTTTAGTATCCAAAGCATCATCCCTCTCGAGTCTCGTAGAGATGTTCCTGTTGGGCTTCTGTCGGCACGTCTCCTCTCCTTCACACTTCGAGCCTTCTTCGTGGGCGCCGCAGAGTCGCCTTCCTCCTCCGGTTTTTACAGTAACTCTGAGGTCGTTGGAGTTGTTAGGATCAAAGTGTCCTCTAAAATGTATTGATTGACCATCGATGAAGGCGATAATGTCTTTGTAAGTTTTACAGATACGGTGGTGAAAATCATAGTTTGAGACTCTGTCGTGAAATGTGCTCAAAGAAATCCACTTTCTGTTTTTTGTTCTTGCCAAATGAGCAAACTATGCAAAAATCGTCCTTTTAATTATTGATTTAGGATTGGTATCATAAAATGTAAGGGCCTTTTAAAACTTTTATTTCAATTTCATGGAGGTTTAACCCATCTGCTGTTATTTAACTAGCAGGAAATGTTAACATCTCATGTTTTTTTTATTTATCAAAACAAAAACACAGCTGTAGCCACTCAGCTGCTTTCCTCCTCGCCACCTTTTTTGCCTCACCTTGTTTTATTGTATTTTTTTTTTGCGTTCCTGTAGCTGCTGCTGTAATGGCATGTGTGGAATGCACTTGGCTGGTTATCAGGTCGACCATCGTGTTGCTCGCTGGTTTGCTGTAACTGTGAACACAAACCGGCGTTGACTGAGAGAAGCTCGTTTGCATTGGAAATGTGGGATTTGCACCAACCGCTCCCCGTCGTTCTTCCAGTCTGAGGTCGTTTGTGTGTGTGTGTGTGTGTTCGCTCAACCGGAGTTTTGTTTGTGTGCGAGCCCAATGCTTGTTCAGGTGTTTCTTTTCCAAATCAAGTGAGCTCAGAAACATTTTGCACCAGATTAAATGCAGTCTTTGTGTCTTTGGGTCTAATGCAGAAAAAGATCTGGAAGGAAACACTTCTGGTTTCCAAACACCAAGACTGTAACTTGAAAATAAAATTTAAATACTTTTAATTTCCAGTCACAGTGAGGGGGTACTCTCTCAGATCAAATGGTTAGCTGTAGGGCTGCACGATATTAGAAAATCTTGCAATGGCAATAATATATGTAAATATCGCGATGACAATATCGGGTGCGATATGTCTTTTATTGTTTCCTCATTTTTCAATCTTTATGTCGTACTCTGTGTGACTTTTGGCGTTGTCATTTGTGGCTGATGTCAGCTTTTGCTGCGGTGAGACTCTGTCCTATTAGCTAAATATTGCATTAGCATGAAAGCTACAACTTCAAAACTCTCCAAATATATAAATAACAGATATTTCACTCCAAGCAGTCCTTTGCGATATGTACATTGCGCACACTGATATTGTGGTGACAATATATTTGCGATATATTGTGCAGCTCTAGTTAGCAGAGTTTGTAATTAGTAAATTGTGTTTTTTATTGTAAATGTATAAAACAATCTATGTCACTTATCAGTGGTAGAGGTCGACCAATACATTTGTCGGCCAATTTTAGTGTTTTTTTTCAGCCGATACGTGCATTTGTTTGCCAATACAATAAAATGATTATTTTTATTGAGCTTGATTTTTAGGGTTGTAGTAGCAGTGTCGTCCCCAACACACAGCTCTAATGAGGATTTTAGTTGAAAACTTTAGTAATCAAGTTGGCAGTTATGCACATATATTTTCATAGGAGGAGCTAAAAGCAACTGGACTTTTCAAAGCTTTAACCTCCTAAGACCCGAACTCTTGCATTGCAATGCACTTTTGTCCACATGTGGCGCCAGGTCCTAGGAGATTAAACTGCATGACACAGATAACATCAGTATCCAGATCGATCCCTGTACTCCCATCTTAATGACATAAAAGCTGGATGAAATGGAATGTGACTGTTCGCTCTGAAAAACCTCGGCTACATCTCGGATTCAGTACCTCGTATTAAAGTGACCTGAGTCAGATTTGTTGTGTTCAGACTGTCAAATAAAAAAAAAAACATGTATTTGGGCCTGCATTGTGAACGTACCTTTAAGATTAGACAAAAACTAAAGCAAAGTCTTCTTTTTATCAATCTAGATATGCCTTTTGATTTTGTTTTTTGTCTCTTCTGCCTCTTTCTCCTGTCTGTGAAAAGCCCAGCTCGTTCTGCGAGTCCCTCCGTCAGACAGACTAAGGAGCTCTTTTATCCGGCGGCGCAATAAATGCAGTCAGTGTGAGGCTGGGAATTAAATGCTTCCTGTGTCCCTCTTTATGGGCAGAGTTGACTCATTGGATTCTTCCCCAAGGTTAATGTTTGATAGAGGAGTGATGGCGAGCCAGGGATTCACAGAGCCGCACTCTTCTTTATCTCAGGCTCGGCGGAACGCCAAGGGGCTCCTGGCCCGGGGCTTCGTGTGGACCGGGAAGTGAACGGTCGCCCACTATCTCAATCGGTGCAGATGCCATTTCGTCTGTTTGACGTGATTTATCGAGACAACCTTTAAAATCGGAGCCTGGGACTGTATCTGTGGGTTAAAATTGACTTTTTTCTTTATTAGCTCTTACTCTATCACAGTATTACGCTAAGAGTGGTCTCTTCTGTCGTCTGGTTTTCGGGGCTAAATTCTTTGCAGCATATTTCAGGAGGTGTGGTGAGACACTCGACTCCACTCTTTCCCAAGTCTGTGATGCTTATGTTTTTATGAAATGCACACAAATTACTCTTAATTACCTCGAAAGAGAGACTTCACTGTTCGGTTTGAGGGTTCACAGCAACACACACAAGACGTATCCCCATCTAAAGGTCAGAAAACTGAATCTAGTGATCCTTCTTCTGGAGTTTGTCATTAAATAAGTGATCCAGTTTTAGGGACAATATGTGGTCATGGTTCCTGAACTGGTTTAGAGTTTGTACCCCAGAAGACAGCTTTATATAACCAAAACTACGATTTGAATTGGAGCCTCTCAAAACGTCTTGTGTGTTTTTTAAGCTGATATTAACTTTAGTCATCATTATTTGTGACCCATCATATTGAAATAAGGATTAAGTCAAATTTGGTCAAAATGACCTAATTGCATTTTCATATTCCTGGCTTTAAAAGCTACATTTTGATACCTGGATCATTCTGATATCATAACCTTATACAGAGATATGACTGAATATGTCTTGTTGGTTACGATAATACATTAATGTTTGGTCTGAATCCTAATTTTATGTAAATTTATTGAGTAATTTTTGATGTCAATATAAAAATGAAACCTCAAATAGTATTTTTATATTATGATATTAGGATTATATTTCAGACAGCTCATTCAAATGATTGATAAGGCATTCATTATATGGACAAAATGCAATTTTTGTACATGTTTAAATCAAAACCCAATATATATGCCTATTTCTCCACTTTCCACTTTTGGACTTAATCCTTGTTTCGATGTGATGGGTCACATGTATGATGTCAAGCGTGAAAAATACTTAATAAAATATATAATATTGTAATGAGGTTGCTGCTAGGCACAGTTTTTTATGGTGCACCTCTTGTCCCCAATAATACTTGATTTGGACCCTCTTCAGCCCAGACTGAGTTATTTTCACATCTGCACAAAACGGTCCAAAAATGATTTGTGCATCCTCTTTAACTTTGTACAAATAGTGCATCAAAAAGGAATTTTCTTCACGCAGCTCGTTTAGTTAATTAGTTATGATTAGCTTCTTTTTTTTACTCCTTACTATCATATCTGCAAATTTCATTTTCAAAAGGAGGAGAACAATCAATATTTCCTTTGGGTTTTGCCGCTTTTGCCTCTTTTTATGGATCTAAATCAAATATTTTTTATATATCTGTTCTTGTGTCTTCTGTGTTAATGTTGCCAAAGCTCTGAGGCACTCCAACGTTTTTAATGTTCACTCCCAGCTGCATTAGCGTCGATCCGGCTGAGCGTAGATGCTGAGGAAGTAACTGCAGGTTGTAATGATGCAAAGTGATAGAAGTGCTGTTCTGCGTCTCTGAAGCAACTGCTCCTTACTAAATAAGCGTTGCTAGCTAAACTAACACGGTACAGCTCTGGAGCTTCCACACAGACGGGCCGTTCTGAGTTCCCTCACAGGGAACCGTGACGACAGCATGAAGAAAATGCGAACTGGAGCACAGCCGTGACTCATTGTTGCAGGCGGCAGTGTGAAAATGTGATTCGGCCTAATTTAGCTTACACCATCTTGTGCATTTAGAGTGAAACACAAGGATTTTAGTTCATTTTTTTTATACCCTCAACTTGGGGTTCATAAAGAAAAAAAACAACTGAATTTTGTTTTTTGACATTAGACACAACACAACAGATTCCAAGTTATCTGTTATTACTGTTATTTGATTTTCTAACAGTGTAATTATGATGCAGTGCAGAAGCGGGACAGCATGTTTATCCTTCATTACAGGCTTTGTCATTTATTTGTGCTGCTGGTCTTGCTGTAACCCCTAGGATGCTTGAAAGGTTTCGCCTGTTAGGTTCACTTTTCTCATAAAGGTTGCTACATAAACGAAATAGTAACTACTGTTCTAACTAAATGTGCTAACTGTTCCAACAAAACTTATAAAGACAGTCAAAGAACTCATGGAAGGAAATTTGGACATTTTTTTGTTTGGAGGAAACGTGGAGACACACATGGCTCTTTGTATATGTGCTGACCAGAAGAACCATTGTCGCATTCCTCGTCTCATTGCTGAGCACCGCTAACAAACAATAACTGAGCTCTACCTGGTATTTCCTGCATAGAAACAGCATTTTAACACGTCCTCTTATAAACACTGAAAAGTACTACGTGTACGACTGTGAAATAAATAAAACAGAAATTAGAGAGTTTGAGTTGTGGTGAGTAGCTGCCGTCTTGAACTCTGAACTCTCCCACTTTCCGACTGGGAGTTCCCACTAGAGAGGCGTTCTGGTTTAAATTTACGACTTGTAAGTGGGAAATTCCTACATCTCAGTAAAACTGGGCCACAACAAAAGTAATGAAAATGCAGTGAATTGGTGATTTTACGCAGCAAATTTTAGCCATCTACTTTAGAACCCTAATCGACTACGTTATGGGAGATGTAGTTTATGATCAATACTGAGCTTATTTTAAGACATTAGTTCATCTTTGAAGCTCTGGCAGGCCACATAAAAGGCCGTGGAGGGCCACATTTGGCCCGTGAGCCTTAGCGTAGGGTCACATTTCTGCACAGTTTGTTGGAAACGGGTATTCTCTTAATGAATTTACAAAATATAATAATACCAGATCTATGTTTATCATTAATTCAGTTTTAGATGTGTGCTCATTCATTAGTGTCTGAGTGTTTTGTGAGATATTTTGGTAATGTTAAAGACAATTGAAGACATTATTGCCTTCTTTATTTACAAACAATTACAACTATAATTGACAATCATATAAAGTCTGATCCTTGTGTTTAGCTGTTTAGCCGTTAGCTGTTTTCGTTTGTGCAGGTTCTGTTCGATCCGCTGCAGCTTATGTAAGTTTGTCCTGGTTTATGAGTACCCTCAACCCCTCTCAGTGCAGCGTGTCCGCACACACGTGTGTTCATGTGTGTGATGCCCAGCAGTGCTGACTCAGACTGATCGTGTCAACAGCTGCTGCCTGTTAATGAGGGAAGACAGTGGTTTGTGTGGAGGGAGGGGAGGCGGGGTGAGGGGGTTAGATTAAAATAGAAAAGTACAGATAAGCTTTTTTATTTTCCACCGTCCAACACATAATGATGCGACTTCATCCTATTTCGGTCTCAACGGAAGCAGATGACAGCGGTTGTCTTTGTTGTCGAGTCTTTGTTGGCGGCTAGCTTGTATCTGAGGCACCAAAACAACAGAAACTTTGATTCTATTTATAAAAAGCAACCACTTTAAATCTTTTAGTGGTTGACCTGACAATCCTATTTTTGTGTTTTCAGGCTCAAATCTCCTTCCTGCAGGGAGAAAGGAAAGGCCAGGAGAACTTAAAGAAGGACCTCGTCAGGAGGATTAAAATGCTGGAGTACGCGCTGAAGCAAGAGAGGTGAGTAATCTACCTGCCCCGCTGATAGTTCAGCCCACACAAGCACTTCAGCAAGTCCTAAAATCATTTAAAATTAGCTGCTGTCTTGAAGAAATGTGACAAAGGGATTCTGCGTCGGTGTGATTTTTCTTTTGAACCCTTCATCTTGTTGTGTGTCGTCTGTTTAAAATCAGTGTCAGGAAAGATTTTAAACCAATTACGGCTGAAATTTGAATTTATTCACAAGGAGCACCAGGGCTTGATGAATATGTTGACACTAGAGCTGCAGGATATTTTGTTTTAGTAATAGTCGAACTGCAGGTCCCTCAATACAGGAGGCAAATTAAATTAAAAGCTAAACCATAAGTCGCTGCACTGTTACAGCTTTTATTTTGATGGGTTGCTTTGTGTTAAAAAAGCTGAAACTTTCATCTGGTTGAGAAACTTCTGCAACGCTTTTCAGAGAAGTGTTTTTGGTGGAATCTTTAGCCGTGGAGGAAGACAAGGAAAATGAAGAAGATGAGCAAATTCACAAAGAACTGGAGAAGAAGGGCTATAGGGTTAGCATGAACGCTAGTAAAGAAACAGAATCAAGACGTTGGATGGAAAAATGTGGAGAGAAATAGTCGCAATGCGAGCGTGCACGTATAACAAGATTCGAGCGTGCGCACCTAACTAGATTCAAGTGAGCGGATCTGCTCGCATGTAATGCTGCGTTCAAGGCTGGTGAAAAGCTGAGTTTTACCACATTTACTGTATTTTTGTGGAAACGTATATTTTACAGCTGAAATAATTATCAAATGGGTAGGTTATTATTCTTTATATATTTAATTGTTCTGGTAAATTTTCAACCTACTCAACTTAGGTTGCTCATTTCAGCTGTACGGTTCACAAAGTCTAACAGTTTTTGGAACCCAGTAATGTCAATGTAAGTGTATGTGTTTTGATATAATGTATGGTGCGATAAATCCGAAAAATGAGGCCTTGAACGCAGCATTGCACATGATCCGTGCACGTGCAAATCTTCTTGCTTTGCTCACTTGAATCTTGATGTTCTCACTTAAGTTTAGTTGCGTGCACGCTCGAATGTTGTTGCGTGCGCTCACGTGAGACTTCCTTCTCTCCATCGTAAAACACAATTCACATTTGCAGATGATGGAATGAAATATGTCATTGTGTCCCAGCACAATAAAAGATAACAAGAATAACATTCTTGTAACGCCCAGCAAAAAGAGGTGAGATCGGTGCAGGTTCATCTTCAACAAGATGGCTGCAGAACTTCGTTTTATTCAACTCATCTCTTGATAATATCTGTTTTCTTTTATATCACAGGGTTAGAAAAAATTGCATTGTCACTTTTTTTCCAGTATCGTTATCCCTAGTTGTCCAAAAGCAAAAAAAGTTTTGACGTATAGATCCCTGGTTCTTATAGCCCAGATCAAACTGGATATACAGCATGTTCCTGGTTTAGGTGTGATTTAATGCTATCTGTATGCTTTGGTCGTCTTGGCAACCACACAGGATGCACATACTTCCTGATGATGGAAGCCTGATTGCATCATCACCTTGAGCAACTATCTGACGTTAAGGTGAAGAAATACGACAAATTAAAATTTGGGCTGGGAGCAAACGAAGCAGCTGGCTTCGCGTGTTTTCAGTTGGATCTGGAAGCACAAAACTGAGTCAGCCAAGTCTCAAAATGTCGTCCTGCTTCGTCACCCCCCCCACCCCACCCCATCCCACCCCCCAGCTCAAAGATCAGGTTAATATTTGCTTTTGTTCCGAGAAGGACATCATTACTGGTTTGTGAGGTGTAGAAACGTCCTCAGACTGTTATTTGTCTTTTTTTATGTACTCCTTTAACGGTCGATGCTTAACCCAGAATTACTAGCATTTTTTTTCTGGTTGCTAAGCAACGTGTCACGTCTCAGAAGGTATCTGAAAGCAATAAAAATGGCTCTCTGGACGTGGGATGTATCCAGTTTTGGAATAAATTTGATTTTCACAGGGGTTGCTTGCTTGCGTCATCGTGGTGTTGTTCTGTTGGCAGCTTTTTAAACTATTTTATTAGGTTTTTTTTCTTTCCTCTACTATATGTGTGAAGTTATGAAAGCCACTTTAACACCAGCTTTGATTCCTCTCACTCAGTTTCAATATTAATTTCCTTTAAAGACACGTTTTCTCCTTCTAAATAATTCGCTTTTGTTCATGATTTTTCATCTTTGGATTCTTACAATCAATTTTTCTATTTTATTTTGCTCAGTATTTTTTTTGTATACTACTATAGTTGTACTTTCAATTTTTATTTGTTCCACACTTTAATCAACTTATGTTGTTTTTAAATGAGCTCCATAAATAAGCTTTGAGTGATTATGAATCAGTGTTTTATACAGAATAAAACAGAAAAACAATTTTTTTGTTTCTAAAAGTAGTTTTCTTGCTTCACATGTGATTATTTTTTGTTTGGGATTCAGTTTTTATGTATATAAATCATTTTAATAGATTATTTTGTTAATTACAAAGAAGCAAAACACAGAGGTTCACCTGAAGGCAGAACTTTACTGACCTATTACATTTTACTTGACTTTTCTCATATTAATCAAATAAGTTTTTGTCAGGTATTGGAATGATTGGACTCTTTTTAACCCTGTTTTGTTGTCGTTCTGTTTGGCTTTCAGAGCAAAGTACCACAAGTTAAAATACGGGACGGAGTTGAACCAGGGCGACATGAAGCCTCCGAGCTACGACTCTGGTAAGTCAGCGGAGGCTGGAGCAGCTAACTTTTTACCTCCTCGCACTAAATCACTGTAAATTCTTCTCTCGCATTCTTTAGATGACAAGACTTGTGGCACACGTAACGGCAGCGTTCGTGTCGAAGCTTGTTTGTTTCTCGCTTTGCTTCACGCTGTCCTCGAACTGTGTTGCGAAAAAGAAGTTGTTGTCGAGCAAAAAAACCCCACAAAAGAATCAGGAATTAGTAATCATAACCTAGTCACTTAAAGGAAAAGACCGATATTAAATAGTCTTAAAGCTTGATTGTGAATTAAACAAGCTTTAACCCAATGTGACAATGTGGAGACCTCCAGATATTTCTTGTTTTGTCACAGTTCAGATATTCCTTCCTCCAGAAAGAACAATTGGAAAAACATAACTTGTTTTTGCTCCAAACAATAAAAAACAAGTCTGTATTCTTGCACAGTACGTCGAACTTTGAGGCAGATGGGCTACAGCAGCAGAAGACCACACCGGGTGCCACTCCTTTCAGCTAAG
>JARVJO010000001.1:22335557-22361815 GCA_031762555.1 Cynodonichthys magdalenae
GCAGTTCTGAAGGCAAAAGGGGGTCCAACCCGTTACTAGCATGGTGTACCTAATAAAGTGGCCAGTGAGTGTATATAGGCATTTTTATTTGTCAGATTTTATTATTTATGTGTTGCAGTTTCAGTGTTGTAGATAAATAAGCTCACCAGCTGCATCCCGGTGTTAATTCACAAACAGATACCTCGTTGTACCATCGTAACTTAATCATGAAGTGCCTAAAATGTCCCGCTCCTAACCACAGTTGTGTCACTGTGTTATCAGCACGTACATGTTTCTTTTATATATTATGGAATATTCAAGTTGCAATAATTTAGTCATATACTGTAGGAATATTTTCTCTCTCCACTTCCTCATTTTTATTCATGACAGCTGTTCAAAGCACAGAACCCTTGAAGTGTTGATGACTTAAGGGAAGGTGAAGGAGAGAGGTGTTAGATGAAAGAGGTGTAGGAGGAGGGAGGTGTGGGGGATGGGGGGGGGGTGAGAACTGGAAGGTGTCTCCGGTGTGATGGCTCACCTGCCTGCCCATCACCCTTCTAAATTAGATACGACCCACGTTTGAGTCCGCTCTGACAGCTCTCACACACTCCCCCACTGCCGCGAAGTCTCTTCTCAGTTCCCAACTCTGACATTGTTAAATATCAGATTCCATTATTGTAAAAGACAACCAAAGACCATGTGTTCTGGATGCACATCGCCGCTCTTTCCAGCGTCTTGTGGATCACAGGTGCAGCAGACGTTGGCCGTTTATAGGTGTCAGAGTACATCATTTGATATCAAATGTCTTGTTGTGGCATCGTGTTCCTGCTCAGTTTATGACTGAATCTGTTAAAGCATTTGGCTACAGTTGGTGTTTTCAGATAGTACTGATCATCCAAGGATGAGGAATAACACTTCCTGTAAATAATGCAGTATGAATGCTAAGAGCTGAACTACTTTGCTGAAGAAGCAAGTAACAGAGCATTTGTAGCAAAACACTAGCTTCAAGGAGCAGAGCATTAGCTACAAGGAGACTAACAGTATCTAAAAGAAGCAAAACACTACATGGAGTAAAACACTAGCTAAAAGGAACAGAGCACTTGCTAAAAGAAGCAAAACACTAGCTACAAGGAGCAGAGCATTAGCTAAAATGAGCAGAGCCCTAGCTAAAACGAGCAAAACACTAGCTACAAGGAACAACAACTAGCTAAAAGGAGCAGAACACTAGACAGAAGAAGCAAAGCACATGCTAATATAAGCAAAACACTAGCTAAAAGGAGCAACAACTAGATAGAAGAAACAGAACCCTAGTTACAAGGAGCAGAAATATAGGTAAAAACAACAAAAGACTAACTAATAGTAGCATTAGGAGACAAATTTAGACCAAGTACTGTCTGCTGAAACATTTTAAAGACAATAATGTTTTGGATTGAGGCAATTTAATTATTTTCACAAGGAATATTTTTGTTAAATAAAATTTAAACTACCGTAAGCAGAAATAGCTATACTACAGAGGAAAAACATATGATAAAACAGTGGTTTAATGTTTAAATCAGTTTAAAGGGAAGGTATCCTCCACTCTTCAGCTGTGTTTGTCGTTTGTTTTCACTGAGGTGATAAAGAAGGTTTAGTTTCCCGGGTGCTGCTGCTGTCGTGTTTACACGGTGGAAATAATGTCTGTAAACGGAGCCCTGATTTGTGTCCTTCTCCTCTCCTTCAGACGAGGCCAACGAGAACGAGACTTCTGGGTCACTCAACAATCAGCTGTCCTGGAAACAAGGCCGGCAGCTCCTCAGACAGTGAGTCCGCAAATCCAAACGTCCACCTTCATCCTGAAAACCATCAACAAAAAATAATTCCACAGGCCATTTTACGATTAGTATAGCAACTTGTTTAATGAACATGTTTAATAGTATGGAATCCTGTGCACCAGAGCCCTAAAATAAACTGTGGTGAACAGCTCCCCCTGCTGGGCAGCTGGTGTCATTACCTCCTCAGTCCTGGGCTCTGATGTTATCATCACACATCTGCCCTAACACGAAGCATCCAACGTCTTCAGCAGTCTGAGCGAACAAATAGTTAAAAATTTGCAGAAACATCTAATCCGGTTTGGTTACTCGCTCGCTCAAGTTGCCGGAGGTTGTTCCTCTGTTGCCTCGGGGTTCAGAAGTACTAGAAGAGTGGCTCATCTCAGCATTCCTGGTGATGTCAAGTAGACTACTTCCAGAGGAATTACACTTTCCTTTATTAGGACAGAGATGGTAAAAAGGCTGTTCTTGATAAACTGATTTTCAATAAAAGATTTATGCATAATTTCAAAACATTTACAAACCAACTCAAGAAAACAGTACAAACCATCAGCACTTAAAATCTGTAATATCTTTCTGATCATGAGCCAGACTTTAAACATAGAACTGCTAATCGGTGATGTTTGTTTAATTAAATTAGATTAAATTAAATAGATTTCCTCAGCAAGATGCTAGAGCTCAAGGCCCTAAAAGTAACACTCAAAATGTAAAATAGTTTTATGGTTATCTCTAAGATATAATAAATAAAAAAGTTCTTTATAGTCTTTCTAAATTCAATGTCTTTTTTATTTAAGTGCTAAATGATACATAAAATATAATTAGGAAAAGGCTGTTTGTATTTCTGTAAGAATAATTAGTTATTTAACATTTTTTAAATAAATTTTAACAGAAACTGGCCCTTTGCTTGTACCAACCTTTGAATTTCAACTGAGTTTGACACCCCAGGGTTAGAGTTAGGTTTTTATTTGTGATTGTGACAGGAAGAGGGCGTGCAGTAATCCCCTCAGTCTGTAGATGATATGAGGAGCGATGAGTGTTCTAGGTGTGTTAAACATGTTTAATCACCTTGTTGCAGGTACCTGCAGGAGGTGGGCTACACAGACACCATCTTAGATGTGAAGTCCCAACGAGTCCGAGCTCTGCTAGGACTCGCCGGGGACGGGGGAGGGAAGACGGGCGAGCGGACGAGCGCCGAGCCCCTGGTCAACGGGACGGACTTGACCACAAAGGGCACCAAGGGGTGAGCGGAGTATTAGTCCCGACAGGACAATTTATGATTCTGTAAAATCTCAGTTTGTGCTTATAAACAGCGTCTCCAGATTTTAACTTGTGTGCTGACGCCTCTGCAGGAAAGCCGACCTCTCGGACACGAGCGCAGTGCTGGAGGCCTTCAAATTAATCGAGAACGCGGCGGATGAGCTCAGCGACGAAGATGAGGAGGAGGACAGCGAGGGAAGGGACAGGACCAACGTGGAATCCAGGACTGTAAGGAACTCCGTCACCTTGAACGCAATCGAACCGCAGACTGTCGCTGCGCAATTAAAATACGATTATTTAGATCCTTTTTTTTTTTGTCTGTACATTTTTCACCACATAACTTGTTTCGCAATTTTTGTATATTTTAACAATTTATATGACTCAACATTCAGCTCCTCCAGGACTTTCCAGCCATGACTTTTGGTATTTCAGCAATTTTTACTTTTTAAGATATTTTGCTTTTTCTGACTTTTTCTCATTTAAAATGAATGTAGTTATTTCAAACCCTTAAAAAAATTACATAAATCTTTACTGAACTTCTTACCTTTTGTTTTGTTATTGCTTTTTTGTTTGTGCTATTTTTAGCTTCTATCAGCTTCTATTTTGTTTATTTTAGCTTTTTTCTGCTGCTGCTATCATTCTGATCTTTTCTGCTATTCCTCTGCTAATTCAAACTTTTTCGCCCTTCTTTCAGCTGCTTTCTAATTTCAGCTGTGTTTTGTGTTTTTAGCTACTTTTTCTCTAAATTCAGCTGTTTTTAGCTATTTTATGCTAAATTCACCTTTTTGTGATCATTTCAGCTTCTTACTGCTTAATTCAGCAAACATAATCTCTTTGCTTCTTTGTGCTAATTTTATCTAGTTCAGCTACTTTTAAGTTTATTTAGGCTAATTTCAGATTTTTTTAGCTATTTCAAAATTAAATAGCATGTTTTTTGTACTTCTTGTTTTTTGCTTATTGGAAAATTTTCTCTCATTTCTCTTTCTGTTAATTTTAACATCTACTTTTAGCTTTATTTTGCTAATTTTAGCTACTTTTTTTGCTGTTTTCAGATTCTCTTACCATTTTTTGCTAATTTCTACTGATTTTTCACTTTTGTTTTCCTACTTTTGCGAAATTCGGCTGCTCAAATTTCACTGGCATTAACAATTTTGCTATTAAACCTTTTCATCTTCTTCAGCAGTGTTCAGCAACAACCTTTCAGCATTAAGCATTCTTATTGAAATGCAGTTTCTCTGGTTTATGTTCTGTCTGCGCAGATCATGAGGAAGAACCCGCCGTCTTCGTCTTTACCGGCCAGCATGGACACCAGCGAGGACCCCGACACGGAGGAGGCGCTGAAGAGCTTCGACTTCCTGCCCCTCGACGACATGGACACCTCGGAGTCCAGAGGGACCGGAGACGGCACGGACTGGGGTGAGACACGCATCCGCCACAAAACCGTTAAAGTCAAGATACAATAATCACATAATTATTTTAAGTGTTGAAGTTACTTGGTGACGTTCATGAAGTTCCTGTCATTCATCAATCATGCTGTAGTTGTAACTCACCACAACGGGAGCGTCTCTGTGTTTAACTCATATATTTTGTAATCTGTTTCCAGTGTGTGTCCCCATTTGTCCAGCCCGAGTCCACAATGTGTTTCCACTCCTGTCATCAGATCAACCTGATTCCCTTTAAGTCTCACTCATTTAGAAAAAAAAGCACTTTTTTTTTCAATTTGAAGTCACTCGTGAGCAGAAAGTGATTGGATTACTAATGAAAATTCACGATGTTTTAGACATTTATTACAACACGCGGCATCAAACTCAAGAAAATACATTATAAAGAGAATCAGGAGAGGCCTGCGAGTGCCGCTTTTAGTTTTTCAACGTCCCCTGCTTGCTCTCCTGAAGGTCTGAGAAAACCTCCAGCAGAGTAAGAGAGGTCCTCAAACAGCCTCTCGGTCTGGTTTTGTTCCTCTTGTGTAGAAAAAGACGACCAGGGTCCCATTTCTGAGGCCTGGGACGTGGACCCGGGCCTGATAACCAAGCTCAAGGAGCAGTACAAAAAGGAGCGCAAGGGGAAAAAGGGGGTGAAGAGTAAGTCCCGTGGGGCATTGCTGCCTCCCTCTCCCTCTTCTCTCTTTGTAGAGCCTGACTTTTATTTTTTTTCTGAGTTCGGCCAAAAAGCCTCGAATCAAAGCCCGAACATTTTTATTGTTTTTACTCATTTCCTTGTTCTGCCTTCTCTGTCCTCTTCGACCCACCTGAGTGCTTCCTCTTCCCAAATACAACCCAAGTTCTGAAAAGTTGTGTTAAATGTGAATAAAAACAGAACGCAATGATCTGGAAACCTTATAATCCCTTATTTTATTCAAAACGGATCATAAAACATATCAAATGTTAAAACTTTGCCTCCTTGGTCCATTTTAAACGGAGGATGGGACTAAAATGGAGGTCCGAAGATATTTGGGGGTTGTGTTGTCGTCTCTGACACTGGGTGCAAAGACATTAGGATCTGAAGATTACCTACGGGTTTCGGGTCTTAATGTAGCTGGGTTTGCGTCTGAGTTCATGGGTCTCTTAACGGGACCCAGTAATGGATGGAAACAAGGTTCTGGAGGGTTCTGAAGTGGCCAGCGATGAGTTTGGATCTAAATCCTATTGAACACATGTAGAGAGCTCTTAAAACTGCTGATCGGAAGAAGGCGTACTTCTAATATGCGAGACCTGGAGCAGTTTTGAAGATTTGAAGATTGAATGAAGAGTGGTCCTAAATTCCAGCTGAGGTGTAATAAGTGATGATTAAAGGAAGTGATGGATTTCAGCGTTTTTATTTATTTTCCAAAGGATGTGCAACCAAGTATTGAGTTGAAAGCACCAATAATTTTGTCAGTTTTGCCCGAAATTCTTAGAATTTAGTCCTTTTTTTCCCTTGTTTTTTGTCTTGTTCCAATCCACACAAAGGGAATGAATGTGTTTCTGAAAAAACTGACCGTTTCTTAGAGGTTTGCAAAGCGTTGCGTTCTGTTTTTATTCACGTTTTGATACAACGTCCTGACGTTCTCAGGATCAGGGTTGTATCTTTTAATGCTCGATGCATGTTTGCCCGTCCCATTTGTTTCCTTTTCTTTTCCTCTTCGCATCACGTTCACGCCATCATCATGTCCACGCCGGTAATTTTTCTAAGATTCATGCGACACTTATCAGCGATGAGACCATCTGTGTCCCATCTGGGCTGCCATAGTCTCTGTAGTCATCTGTTTCTGTCTTTTAGTCACAACAACATAATGAACACCATCTTTATTCTTTCCCGTCAGACGTTTTGGGAGTACATTGACAAATATTTCAGCTGCTGGTATAAATTGGTAGCTAAAAAAATATTTTTTCTGTGATTCTGAGACGTGACTCAGCAGGAAACTTCCTCTCAGATTTCTACACGAGCTCTGCTTCCTTCTGCGATTGATCACAAGATCAACTTTGCTCCATCGCACTCAGCTGCAGCACCTCTTTTTTTTTTTTTACGCTCTTCTAAATTAACACATTTCTCTTTTTTTCGCTCTCTCTTGGTGCTTTATCACTTTGGTGGTTGTGTGGAGGGAATTTCTGTTTTTGGAAGATCTGTATTAAAAGATCTCGTCTTTTTTTCTCTCTCTCTCCACACAGTCCACCCGTTAAGATAAATGTGCTTCAACTCATTTTCTACCTTTCAGGACTCTGCTGCTGGCCTCTCATCCTCTTCTTAATTATTTATTTTTGCTTTCCCTCTGTAGCCCATTCAGTTTTCTCTGTTTGCACTAATTTTTTAAATCATTTCATTGCTTTCTGTCACGGTCGGGTCTAGATTTGTTGACTTTTTAACTCGTTAACCAGGGCCCAACCGGTCCAAGCTGCAAGACATGCTGGCTAACCTGAGGGATGGAGAGGACCTGTCCCACATGCAGCCCCCGTCCGCCCCTCAGTCCCGGCCCAACGTGGCTCGCTTCAACGAACAGGATGGAAACCGACCAGACGAAGGTGCTTCAAAAAATATAATCGAACTCATTTCTGGTCGTATTGATGTCAATTTGTAACCGTTTGTTGTCTCCCCCCCTACAGTTGAGGCGCTCACTTTCCCTCCCACCTCAGGAAAGTCCTTCATCATCGGCACCGACGAGGCCATGGAGAACGTTTTGGGTCTGGGGGATCTGGCAGGGCTCACTGTCGCCAACGAGGCCGACAGTTTGGCGTATGATGTAAGCCTGCTGTTTTACATTTTCTGTCTTTTTTTTTTTAATTCTTATTTTCTTCTAATCTTATAGGGGTTACGTGTTTGTTCAGCTACATTCTCACCTCATCATCTGTAGGTTACAACCTTATTACACAGCAAATAACATTTTAAACTGATTCTCCTTTCCAAAACAAAAAAGTATCTTTTATAAAAGACAAAACATCAGGAAAACCGGGGTGCACGTCTGTAGTTTTAAGAAAACAGGTTTCCTGCAGATCCTTAAAGTCTTAATAGACATTGAATTAATCAAAAATAAGGCCTTAAAATGAATAAATAAATAATAATGAATCTTTCAGTGGTCTTTAAAATGTTTATATATTGTAAGTAGGATGATTGTAATTCATCTCAAATATTAAAAGAACTGGTCACATTTATTTAATTTTTAAATAATTTACCAAATATTTCTCGCAGCTGTTTGTTTTGTGTTAAAATAAACATTTGGGTAAAATTGTCGCTGGGTTTTTTTTTTTTTTTTTACATTTGTTGTTCTTAAATTTCTTTTCAAGTAGCATTAAAAAGTCTTAAATTTAACTTGCCTTAAGCTGTAGAAAAAACTAAATAAAGGGAAATGGATGCAACACCTGACTTTAGGCAGATTATAGTCTAATCCATTTTTCTCGTCTATTTCAAAAACAGTCCCCCTTGAAGTCTTAATTCAAAAGTAATCTGAAAAATGCCATAAATTATGTCAATCCACTCACCTGCTGTGGGTCTTTCTAATTTCATACATTTCCTCATTATGGCTTTCTTGCAAGCAGCATATTTGTCACTAGAGGAAATATTTTCTGATGGTAGGGCTCAATACTCTTTGCCTGCCAGAAAGGGAAGAGTTTTAATTAAATCCAGAATATGGGAAAGTGATTTGCTTCAGGACCACCACACTGTCATCAGCATATAGATGTATTATTCCTATAATTTTTCTTTTTTTTTTTTTTTTTTAACTGGAGGGATTTTCAGCAAAACTCTCCATATTGTTGAATTTGATGTTTTCTATTATATCTCACAAAGATGTTCCAAATCTTTGTCATGTAATGGATTTTTCTGTCAGTTTTATGTTCATTTCTTGTTCACAAGCTGAAAACTCTTGAGTTTAGGCCCAATCTATATTTTTAACTCTGTGGGTTTTAAAGGTTGTTTATCCTGATAATATGAGGGTTAAAAAAATTAATTCCAAATCCTCGGTTTCAGCTTATTTTCGGACCGTTTGTTGCGTTTTGCGAAGCCATAGGGCTAACGTTCATTTCCGACGTGTCCTCAGATCGGCAACAACAAGGACGCCATGAGGAAGACGTGGAACCCCAAGTTCACCCTGCGGAGTCACTTCGACGGGATCCGCGCTCTGACCTTTCATCCCGTGGAGCCCGTCCTCGTCACCGCGTCGGAGGACCACACGCTCAAAATGTGGAACCTGCAAAAGACCGCTCCCGCCAAAAAGTAAGAACGCGACACAGACACAAAACCATTAGCAGTTTTGTTTTTTTAAGATGAGCAGATCGAACGTGAAGAATTAACTCGGTTTAATGTTTGCAGGAGTACGTCTTTAGACGTGGAGCCAATCTACACGTTTAGAGCTCACAGGTAAAAATAATCACACAAATCGAGGTTTAGCTTTTCGCTTTGTGGCGACGTAATATTTTATCTTTAATATTTCTTCTAGGGGAGCTGTGCTGAGCGTGGTGATGAGCAGCACGGGGGAGCAGTGTTTCAGCGGGGGAGTTGACGGAACCATCCAGTGTTGGAACACCCCCAACCCCAACATCGATCCCTACGACTCATACGGTAACTCGCCGCGTTTTCCTTTTAAGTTCGAGGAGTCGGAATCTAAAGTGACCTGGGTTGTTCTCTGCCGCAGACTCGTCGGTGCTGCGTGGAGAGCTGAGCGGACACACGGACTCGGTTTGGGGTTTGGTGTACAGCGGCGCACATCAGCGCCTCCTGTCCTGCTCTGCGGACGGCACCGTGAGGCTGTGGGACGCCAACGCCACCTCCCCCGCCCTCGCCGTTTTCAACGAAAACAAACGTACGCAACTTTCACATTTTCAACTGCCTTCCTGCATGTTTTTTTTTGGTCATTAAAGGATTAAATAATGTCCTGTTTCTGTTCCAGAGCTGGGCGTTCCCTCCTCTGTAGACCTGGTCTGCAGCGATCCCGCTCATCTGGTCACGTCCTTCACAAACGGCCAGATCGGTCACTTCAACATGGAGACCCGCCAGCTGGTCCTCAGCCTGGAATCTGGTTTGGAGCCAGGTGAGTCTGCAGGGCTGTGATGTTCATATGGGTGCTTGAAATCCTTAAAAATCCTTGAATTGTACTGTGAGAAAATTGTTAAACCCCGCCCACAAAAACTGCAAAACAGAAACTATTCAGAAAAAAGAGTCGATTCAGCATTAAGATAGAATGTTGTAAACCTTTAATTTTTATTTTCAAACCAGACGCTCCCTGTCAGATCAACAAAGTCCTCAGCCACCCCACGCTCCCGATCACCATCACGGCACAAGAGGACAGACACATCAAGTTCTTCGACAACAACAGTGGGAAGCTGATTCACTCCATGGTGGCCCACCTGGACGCCGTCACCAGTTTAGCTGTGGACCCGAACGGACTTTATCTCATGTCAGGCAGTGAGTATCTGTCCAGCAGCAACCGGGACAATATTTACTTTCTATCTTGGCTTAACAGACTTTAATGTCTTGGTGAACTTTAAGGTACTGGTCATTAAATATTGTCATATATAGTAACAAATCATCAGTATATATTGTCATTATATGTCGTTAATATATATCATCAATATATAAGCCTTCGTATACCACTCCTTTAGAGAACTCTATACTGTGTACTTTGACTAAGGACATGTACACAATGTATAGTGTCAGTACTATACTATACTGTGTACTTTTCAAAAGATCTTTTTTTGCTTTAACCATGCAAACAGTTTCCTGGAAAATATTTGGTGTGAAAAAATACAAGCGTTCTCCCTCCGAACAGGTCACGACTGCTCCATCCGCCTGTGGAACCTGGAGAGTAAAACCTGCATCCAGGAGTTCACGGCTCACAGGAAGAAGTTCGAGGAATCGATCCACGACGTGGCGTTTCACCCGTCTAAGTGCTACATCGCCAGCGCCGGGGCCGACGCTCTCGCTAAGGTGTTTGTATGACGTGGAGCTACCCAGCCCCCCGCCCCCCTCAGTCTCGCTTTGCCTCCCGAGATCAGGGACCAATAGAGACTCAGCAGGGGGAAGAACCGTCAGGCAGGGGAGGGGGTCCAGCCCACTGGTCTCCTGTCAGACCTGCAGACTATGTAGCCGCTAGCCTTCAGCAGGCGCTTCTCCTTTGAGAGGAATGGCAGGGGGTGAGAGGGGGGGTCGGTCAGGAGGAGAACTGGTCTCTGGTCCCCCACCCACCATCCAGGCAGGCCTGGGTGAGACCCTGCAGACTAAAACTTACCCTCCACAGAAAGGAGGCTCAGGACAAGTGGCCCCGCTCTTCCTCCTCCTGCTTACCCACAGTTCCCTCAGGCCCTTCAGCCTCTTAGAAAAACCAAGTCCAGACCCCGCCCCCTTTTTTTTCTCTCTAAACCAGGTTTTGTGTTCCAGAACCACAGGAGTGGGTCTGCTTCCCAGACTGACTCTGCTTGCTGACCTGCCTTTATTTCTCCTTCTCTCTCTCTCTTTTTTTTTTTTAAACTCTTTATTGACAAAATGTGCCTTTGCTTTAAAAAGGTCTTTAAAATGTTCTTTTAACAAGCTTGTTTTGGGGGGAGTGAAGTGGAGAATCTGGGGAGGGGGTCGCAATGTTGTTCGTTTTAACATGGGATGTAAAATTACAAATGCTTATAATAAACAAAATATATATTCAGTCTTAAAATTTACTGTGCGGCGCGAGTTTGGGTGCTTTTTTTTTTTTTAAGTGCGGTTGCGGGAAAATCAGTTCTGTGTGTTTGAGAGCAAAGCTGGTCCGATGACATTAAATGTATTGCTTGTTTTGTTAGATTCAAGTGTACACTTCAGATTGCAAACGTGTCCAAAGTAAACCATCTTGGTTTTATAATTAATAAATCAGACTTGATATCAATTTTAGGAGTAACTAACAGATTTTGGCCAGTTTGCTCTTGTTTGAACTGAATGCGGTGTACTGTCTGTAGTTTTTTTTTTGTTTTTGTTTTGTTTTTTTCCCCCGGCAGCCGTGTGGACGCGCTCCACCACGATGTGATGTATCATGATTTTTACAGTAGTCCCCGTGGTGTTTAGCTGGAAATTAGTGCAGTACTTTTAGGACTATTTGCAAAACGAGCTAAACCTTCCAACACTTGATGGGAGACAAACGTCCTGCGGTTCCAGTTTACTGTAAATTGAGGAATTTAAACAAAAGAAAAGAAAAAAAAGATGTTGTACATGGAGAGTATAGCTTTACATGAGCCATTTTCTCAGTCACTGGTTTGTATATGAAAGTATGTTCAAAATAAAACCTGCTGTAAAATGTTTAGCTGATGTTTGTCTGTTTGACAGCTTAAACCACATCTGGAAACTTTAGCTGTTTTTAACCACAGTCCCTCTGCAGTAATGAGGACGCTGCTCCAGTCTGTCATGATGACAGGCAAAGTTCTCAAGTTACTGGTCCTTATACGTCCCGCCGCATGTTCTGGAGTCAGGTTGTGGGGGCAGCAGCTTGAGCAGGTGGTTCCAGGCACTGAGAGGAGACCCCAGGGCATTTATATCCTCTCTGATTCGTGGTTCCCCAAGGAGGAGACCGGTGTCCCTCCTGGACCTGTTGTCTCTGCAATCTGACCATAAATAAAACAGTTCTTGCTGTTTTTACTCTCTGGTCAAATTAATCCTAAACTGTTAAATTAAAGGCAACTGGAAGATGATTTTCCCTCTCAGCCAAAAGTCCTTGTCACCTTTTTCATGAGGAAATGGTGAAACATATTTTTACAAAAAAAAATAAAATTGGGGCCATAAAGTTTGTTTAAATTTTTTTGAAACGGAAAGAAAAAATTGAATCTCATTAAAAATAATTCCACAATACTAAACATGTATGGCATGCCGTTCTATCAAACAATAACCGGTATGGCATGCCATTTTATCATATAACCAAATATGGCAGGTTGTTTCAAATGATGTATGGCATTTCGTTGTATCATACAATAAAGTATGACATGCAAATTTATCATTTAATCAAATATTATGGCAGGCAGTTTTATCAAATAATTAAAAACGCATGGTCGTAACAAAGTGTAGAATGTTTTTTTTCTCCAATTTCCCAGTTTAACTTGTTTTTTTTAGTTTCAAATATTTATTCAGTTTCATAAAACATTTTTTTTAACAAACTTCATGACCCCATTTTAGCGCAATAGGTTTAGTTTTTTCACTCAGGTCATCGAGTCCTGGATGACAGAGAATCCTAAAAAGTTGAACAAAAATTCAAACGACTCAAGTTTTTCTTTATTTTATTAAAAACTGCTTAAAATAAATGGGTTATTTGAAACCATATAACCAAAAAAAAGTTTTAATAAGTATATGTACAAACGGGAAAGAAGAATAAATACTGAAACGTTAGAAAAAAACACTACTGAGGGATGACATTAATGATTAAAACTCACATTTATCTGCAGGAATTATGTGGTTCTAAGTTTAAAGTCCTTGATTTCATTTAAACTTGTCAGTCAAAACACACAAAAAAGTGTAAGTTAGCGCATGATGCCCCAGATGTGCAAACATTTAAATATTGAGAAAATGCTCTGTAAAATGATGTAAATTATTTGCCAATGTTTATAAAACATACATTTAGAAACCATTTGGGAACGTTGATCTGTTGGTACTGTTAGCTTAACACGTCCAGACTATAGAACCGACAACACAAACCTGCAGTGTGTGGAAAAATACATTTATTTTATTTGTTTATATCCAAAATCTCCAGTCCTCTCCTGAATTCTAACCCCTTCCTTTGCAAATATGTGGCCTTGTTTCCAGTCCAGGAACACCATCTGGGCAACAGAGTGAGTAAATTTACAGTCAGGGTTCTGTTCTGTTCTTTTCCAACACCCTTCCCTCCTCTGGCCTCAGTTCCTGGGCTGAGAGTTGAACTCCTGGCAAATGTTGTGGATGATCTTGGGTACGTATTTGTAAAGGTTGTCGAACTCGTCCACGAAGAAGGAGTGCTCCTTGTCCGGGTCGGTGGCGATGTACTCCAGCTCGTCCTGGGCCGCCCAGGCGATGCCGATGGAGTAGGCGATCACACCTAGATCGGAGAAAGGGACGACAGGTTACACTTTACATGTCAAACGAGCACTTTAACCACCAGAGAGTTTTTACTAAATATAGATAAATATCTCAACTTTGGTCTTGCGTCCTAAAAACTTTGTTCCAGAAGTCTTCTGGTTCATTCAGGCAGGGGTAGGCACAGTTAACCAGAATGTTAGCTTGACTAACTACTAATTTGCTAACTAAAACCTTAGCTTTTCTAACGCTAAACCGCTAAACATAAACGAGTGGATGCTAATGCTAACAGCTAACCGCTAACCTTTAAGATGACTGTCACTGTGTGAATCGCAGGTCTTTGTCTTCTTCAAGCTGAAGACTGGTGGGACTGACACAAACCTGTTGATGTTAGCTTGTTAGTTAGCTGTTAGCAAAGTTGGCAGAACCTAATTTAGCTAATCGCTCAGTCTGCATGACGTATCTCAGAGCTGAAGACTGGTGCGATTGACACCTGTTGATATTAGTTTGTTAGTTCTTTGTCGTTGTCCGCTAACAGTTTTCAAAGTTAGTGAAAAAGCTAATATGCTAAATGAAAACCAGTTTTGTTTTAGTTTTCATTTTGCCTTTTGAGACGTTTTAGCTACCATACTGCTACTTTAGCTTTAAGCTAAAAGGGTCAAGATTTTTATGACTCTGACACCTGTTTTTGAGGAAACGGTTTTTGTTTTGAGGCTCCTAAAATGCAATTTCTGTGTGAACACAAGGCTGAAACAAACTATTTCACTGTATTCACATGTTGGGTTTAGGCTTTGTTTTGGACTTGACCTTTGACCCTTCCCAGATGAGCAGCAACGGTTGCTTCTCTAAGGTCGTTGCTGATGCCTTTCCTCCTTCAAATTGTTATTTTTTGTTTAATAATTAATGACATGGATGATTTTTTTGTGTTTTTGATCAGTTGAGGTTCTGCCACGGTTGACCTCTCACCTTGTCGATGGACGGCCTCCGCAGGTGCCCTGACATCATCGTAGGAGCGCCCGTCCGTGATGACGATCATAATCTTGCGCTTGTTGGGTTTGGATTTGCTGAAGAGCTGCTCCGCCGCATAGGTGATGGCGGCGCCAGTGCTGGTCCCGCCGCTCCAGTAGTTGATGCGCTTGATGGCGTTCAGCAGCTCGGCCTTGTTGTTGTACTGTCCGAAGGCGAACTCCAACCTCTGCTCGTATGTGTACTGAACCGCGCCCACTCGGGTGTCTGTGTCTGAGATCTCAAACTCCCTGGTGACATTGGCCACGAACTGGAGCACCGTGCGGAAGTTGCCTGTGCCCACGCTGCTGGAGCCGTCGATGACGAAGGCGATGTCGTTGGCGTTGATGCAGGTCTTGCTGCACACCAGGCGGTCTGTGTCGCAAACCCGCTTCACCAGGGGCTGAACGGCCTTCCTCAAGGCGAACCAGCTGTTTACGGGGAGGGAGAAGAAGCCATTTGTCCGACACACAGCCTGGGAGGTAAAACAATCGACAAAACATCTCATGAACTGGACAGGAGATAATCATCACATGTACACCTATAACTGATAGAACCAACCCAATTCAAGATGGCCACCATAGTCATTCCCAACCTGTTCCCCTACTCCAAAGAGGTGGACTTTAATCTTTTAAAGCTCTGATGTCTCGGTGTTAAAAACTCCACCTTGTCTACAAAGTTGGCCTCAACCAGGTTTTGCTTTTCGCTGTCGTCGGGCCCCTCAATGGTGACAAAGAAGATGTTGATGCCAGACTCCCGGGCGAGCCGGGACGCTTCCTCCACCTTGTCTGTGGGCCAGCCGTCCACAAGGACCACAGCCACGTTGGGGGCTCCTCCTCGGTTCCCGTTGGCATCACTGAAGTACTGCTTGTTGATGAAGGAGAGGGCCTTTCCTGTCGGGACACCAGGGGGCGACAGAGAGACGGTTAACCGCTGCAGTAAATGTGACTGAGACCAGAGAATGGAAGACATCTGTGTTTGGACTATTTCAGCTGATCATGTGCCAAAACATTCAGCTCATTCAAGAAAAAGATGATAAAACTTCTGTTTTTTTTTTTTTTTTACTTTTATGCTTTTTTTATTTTAAACTTTATTTACAAATATTTTACTCCAACTAGTTTGAAATTTGATTAAGTAAAAGTATTGTTTGTCTACTGCTGCTTTTAGCTTTTAGCTGACTTTTGTTGCATTTGACTACATTTTTGCAACTTTAGCTTTAAGTTGGACTTTTGTTACTTTTAGGTTTTAGCTGGACTTTTAAGATTTTAGCTTCTTGTTAGCCTTGATAATTTTAGCACCTAGCTAGCTCTTTCTGCCTGTTGCTAATTTAGCTTTTACATATCCTTTGTTACTTTTGGCTATCCTTTTACGAATTTTTGCTTTAAAGTAACATATTGATTAGTTTGGCCTTTTGGCCTATTGAGACTATTTTAGCTTTTTGTTTCTTCTTGCTACCCTGTCAATACTTAACCTTTTAGGTAGCTCTATGCTATGTTCAGCTATCTTTTACCTCTTTCGATTTTAGCTACTCCTTTTTATTATTATAGTACAGTTTAATTTTTTTAACCTTTTATTTAGCTACCATATTACTAGTTTTTTTTGCTTTTAACATGTGTTGCTTTCTTTTTAGCTACATTTTAGCTACTGTTGCCTCTTTCAGCTAGCCTTTTGCTATTGTAACTTAGCCTTTTCATACTTTCAGCTACTGTACAGTTTTATTACTTTTAGCTTGCCTTTTGCTGTTTTTAGCTAACCTTTTCCTTTTTGTCTTTGAACTAGGTTTGCTTTCTTTCATTTTAGCTTGTATTTGGCTGCTTTTAGCTTGAACCCCTCAGTTTTAGCTGTTCAGACTTCAGCAGAGGTTCACTCTGCATGTTTACAGAAACTGCAGCTTGTTTAGTTCAGCTCGTCGTCTTGTTGGTGGTCTGCAGAAGGCTCTGTTAGGGATAATAGAGGCTTTCACAATCACTCACTGTTGTATGATTACAGAGCGCCAGAAGCAAACACACGCTCTATTTCTATCAGCAGACAAAATTTAGCAGCTCATAAAGCCTGAGTGGAACTTCGCAGACGCTGACAAACCAACCAAAACTGAAAAAACTGCCCTCGCTGCCTGAAAGCTGACCCCCTGGAGCTGCTAAAGAGCCAAAGTTTTTTGGTCAGAGCAGAACGTGTCATTTAGCTCTCCAGCAGATTTAGACTTAATTCTATCCTCGCATGTGAAAACGTGCCTGGGTAGTAAAACGTGCCACAATTGCACCTTTTTCACTTTCGCGCTTGTGCTCAAGTCTTCTGCAGCCGGGTCACTCACCCACATTGGAGAGGCCTCCTTTCTGAATGATCTTATCGATGGCGGACTTCACCTCCCTGGAGCTGGAGTAGGTCCTGAGGCTGAACTCTGTGATGGGGTCATCGCTTTGGGTACAACCAACAAACCATCACATCAGCACATCATCTGTCAAACGCAGAATAAAAGACGGGAAGTTACCCGTATTGGATGATGCCCATCATGGGTCCAGCTACGCCCACGTTGATAGCCTGAGCCACCTCAGACAGGAAGTCTTTCTGGATCTTAAAGCGCCGCTTCCCGATGCTCCAGCTCCCGTCCATCATGAAGGCAAGGTCCACCTTACAATCTGCAGAAAACTTTAGCTTAACGTTGCTTCAGAGACTTTGATGTAAATGTAACCAGTTAAACAAAAAGTTCTGAACTGACATGACGTCTTTATATGTTGTTAAAGTTTACAGTTTTAGTTTCATTAAGTGGCAACAATAATTAATCATGTTTGACTCATCACATTTAATCAGGGTTTAAATTAGATTTGGTCAAAATAAACTATTTTATTTTAAATAACCATTTCTTCAGATCTGTTAATTTGTTTCTATTTAAAAAGTATAAACCTTCTTTAGACATTAAAAAATGAAATATATACTTGTTTTTCTGCAGTCTAACCAAATTTCTCATCTCAGAGGACAGTTTTTTTGTTGGTAAAGCTTGAAAACTAAAATTATTTGTACTGAGGTTAAATTTGATGCAGAAAAAAAGAAAAGCTAAATTAAATCTATCAAATCCAAGAAGCTGGTTTTAACTCGGGGACCGTCAGGGTAGAAAGGACTTCAAAACTCTTTCTTAGCAAACATATCAAGTGTGAAAAAAATCGTTAAATATGGATTTAATCCCAGGTGTGCATACCTAAACACACTTATTGCCTTTCTAAACCCAAACCCTGGATACAAATTAAAGTAAAGCTAATTTAAAAGTTGCTGTAAGTTTGGACGTACTGGGGTCTCCCTGGAACTGTGGCGCGGTCTGAGGTGGTCTTTGTACCAAATCCGGTTCTCTGACACTAAAACCTAGAAAACAAAGAAAAGTCCTTGAATTCAATGGAACAGAAGTTAATCAGCATTAAGTTTGTTTTTCACTGTGTGAGAAAATTACCTTCTAGGAACAATAAAAAAAGACTGCATGCTTTTTTTTTTTTTTTTTGCAACATCAGCTTGAAAGTTCGTTTAGCTAATTTGCAGCCATCCCAGATGTCGGTCAGCATTTGTTGTTACAAACTTTGTGCCCGGAGGAAACTGAGCCGCTCGACTTTCACTCCAACTCCCTTCAATTACAGGCTGAGCCTAAAAACCCAGAGTCCTGACCCCGGATAGCTTCGGTTTTGGATCGTGCTTCCAGTCAGGACCGAGGATTTACAGGCAAAGTGACTTTTTTAAGGAGAAAACGAGAAGCGGAGCGAGCCGTGTTACCTGATTCATACGGGTTCGCTTCTGGCTTCCAGACATCCTCTGGCTCCTCTGCACGGATGATAAGCTCAGCGTTAGCATGTGTTTTACTACAGAGCAGCTTGTGAAGGATTCACAACAGCAAAAAAAAAGTTAAGTTGTTGAAATGAGAAGTTATTGCATCTATTTTCATAACTGGAAAGCCAAAGCAGAAGCAGTTATAAAAGTTAAAACATGAATGTCTGATTCATTTTGGGTTTTTATTGGTGTTTTATTCCAGAGTGAAATGGCTAAACAGCACACAACTTCTGTGATTATTTAAAAAGAAGAAACTTTATTTGACTTTAGTTCAAATAATAGGCACAGACTCAAATTTATGCAAAGGCTAGGGGTTCAGAATGCCTCGTTCTGAACTGTGAGGAGACTCAGGACAAGCTGGAGAGACTGAGGCAGATTTATCAAGAGCCAAGATAACGAGTACTAAATTTCCAGTACTAAAAGTGGGCGTGTTGCGTGCAATTTATTAAGACTGCGTGTGCAAAGGTGTTGCAGACCGCCCTGTTGAAATTAGGATTTTGCGTGTGACGCTGAAGGAAGCAAAGCAGATGCAAGAAAATACGGCGTTGTGAGGATTTTTTTTTCCATAGAACAGAGGTCGAGACCCTCGGCTCCGGAGAGGTGAGAGCAGAGATGACTGAGAGGTGCAGAAAGGTAAGTGCTCCTATTCTCACCTTCTGAAAGAGTTCAATAAAAAACACAACATAGATTATTCATGTACATATTTTGCCCTTGTTTTTTAATTAAATCATTTTTTACTTATTTCAAACTTACAACATAAACACATTATTTTTGTTACTAATTAAATTGTTTTTGTATTTCAGTTGTGTTTTTGTATTCATCTTGTTTTTTATTTATGTAAATATCTCTATTTATCTACTTGCCCCTTCATGAAGTTGATTTATTTCTTTTCTCTCATTATTTATTCTTTATTTACCCCCCCCCCCCCATTTAATGGTATAAACTTACATACAGCATATATACATTATTACTCATGCTTTTGTTTAATGTTTTGCATTTAATGGATTTTGATGAACTTTCTATTCTTCTTGTCTTTGATTTATATATGTTTCTTTACTTGCCTCTTCATCCAGCTGATTTATTTCTTTTCACTTATTTATTATTTATTTTTATTTATTTCATTATTTTTTTATTCATTAAATCTTGTGTACAATAGTCTGTACTTGCTCATTACCAATCCTCAAATTATGCATAATTCCACCAAGATTAAGACCAGGGACCTTTTGTTCTATTTTAGTAGCTCAGATTTCTCATTTCTGTCTCCTTCGCTTTTTTTTGTTTCTGTTTTGTTTCTTTGCTTTGTTTTGAAATGTTGCACAATTGTTTATAATGTTTGTCTTCATTGTGTTATTAAAATAATTGAAATTGTTAATATTCTTGTCGTGGCTGCATTCAGTCACGACCGGTTTCAGGTTTGATAATCACGCTGCTGGTGCAAAATGTTTACATCTGCATATCCTCCCAGTAGTTTGTGCGTTCTGCTAATCGTCACATATTCTACATACTCATGGGTTGTGTCAAGTCCTCGCTGCGCACCGTTAATAAATCAGCTTTAAGTTTATCGAGTGCTAAATGTTGATAAATCAACCCCTCAGTCTCTGGGCTGGTCTGGGAACAAAAAAATCTGAAAAATCTCTCCGTATTAATGGGGTGTATGTATTTAGGCTTATAATCCATGATAAATGCAAACTTGTGCACCCAATTCTTGTTTTTGAAATTCAGTGAAGTTGTTTTATTCCACCTTGGAAAGTCATTTAAAGATCTTAAAATACGGTGCTCACCTTTACTGTGGTCGGGGTCCGGGGGCGTTTTATGGCTGCCGACCGAGTCTGTGGATCTGGGGGCTGAAAGTAGCAAAACAACTTCCAGTGAGGGCAAACTGCGACACAAGAACCTCAACCTTCTTTAGATGCTGCTCTTCTCTCTCTAAATGTGTTCTTTTGTTGGTATTTTTGTGGTGGTTTCTGAGAATAGCTCAAACCCAAAACCTTAGATTTGAAGGCTAACATGTAATCTTAGTAAGAACTTTGTGTTGCCCCTTTGTGTCTTGTCATGTAAGTAAAGGCAGCAACTGAAAACAAACCAAATATAGTTTCATTTTCATATCAATAGAATCAAACACCATTTTCATGTTCGCAATTGAGCATTAACTTAAAGAAATGTTAAGTTTTACATGCAGTTCTTCCATGTATGCAACCCCAACTCATTCATATGATGACAAACAACCTGAAGACTTGTTAGTGCCCAAAAAGTAGCAATAAAATAAAACAAAAAACACTTACGGTACAGTCCAAAGCTATACAACCAGCGCTCATAATCTGAGATATCAGGCCTGTGATCCCGAGCTGGAGGAGGATGTCATGAAACCAGTTAGTGTGGAAGAAACTTTAGAGTGAAAACCACGTTTCCATGGTCAGGACTGGTCACAAATCTTTCCCGACCAATCCCAAACCAATGAAAACAACAGCCTTTTGGCACAGTTGCACATGCACTAATATCCTGCCCCGTGCTCCTCTTCTACACTTCAAAGAAGCTCTCATATGGCAGGCAGATGGCATGTAAACACTGTCACGGGAGACGGCTTGCATGTACTTCCCACATAGAGCAACACGGTCAGCAGATACCAGAGGGTATCAGTCGCATGAGCATGCTGCGTTTTACTCAGTTGGATACAAGGTGTAAGTAAAGAGAGCCCAGAATTAAAAAAAAAAGGTGAAAAGACTTACCAGAAACCTCCGAAGCGTCCGCCTCGCTCCACGAGTACCCAGAGTCTGGAACTGCGTAACTAACATCTGAATGTGCAGCAGAGAAGGTGGAAGCATCAACGATCTGGGCTACATCCCAGGGGGTTCGAAAATACTACATTTAACTTTGAGTTCAGAAATTCAAGGTGTTTTTAGGGCAGCAATATGGCCAGATATGTACCTGGTACATAGCTGGTACTTACCTAGTATGTACCTTGTACATATGGATATGTATCTAGTGTGTATTTTGTAATTAAAGGATACATACCTGCTGGTACTTACAGGTTACATAACTTGTACTAACGAGGTAAGTACCAAATACATACAGGTTCTCTACAAAGTGCTTACCTTGTACTTACTCTATTTGTATCTGGTACTTATTAGGTATGTACCTTGTAGATATGCATATGTTTATAGTGTGTATCTTGTAATTACATGATAAATACCTGGTACTTAGAGATTACATAACTTGCACCAGGTAAATACCTGATACATACAGGTTCTCTACAAGGTGCTTACCTGCTACTTGATCTGTATGGATCTGGTACTTATTAGGTATGTACCTTGTACCTGCCGGCACATACTGGCTATATACCAGGTACAAAGTTAGTATGTATAGGGTACATACTTGGTACATACAGGGCATGTACCTAGTACACACCAGAAACATACCAGGTACCTAGAGGGTTAATGCTTTGTACATATCTGGTACTAACAGGGTACATATTGGGTATGTACCTGGTACTCACCAGGTATGCACCATGTACTTAATGGGTACCTACTGAATATGTATCTGGTGCGTACCTTGTATTTTCAGGGTACATACCATGTATGAACCTGTTATGTATCTGGTACACACTAAGTATGTACCTGGTGCACGCCAGAGATGTACCTTGTACCTACCAGTTACATACCAGACATTTACATTGTATGTACTGGGTATATACTTGGTACTTACCTGGTACTTAACATAGCCTTGTCCTTACCGAACACCTACCTGTTAGTCACTATACACCTGCTACTAACACAGTATGTGCCATGTATGTAACTGGTACTAACAAAGTATGTACCTTGTACATATCTGGCATGTAATTTGTACATAAATGGTACATACTATGTACTTTGCATGGCTGATATTTATGGGTACAAAGCTGTATTATGAAGTGACTTTCTGGGCACTTACCTGGTACTTACAGAGTACATACCAGGTAAGTACCCTGAAAATACTGCAAACCTACCCAGAACCTGGTGCCCAGTATGTTCGCTGCCTTCAAAACTAATCTTAGCTTGTTTCATAATTTCAGACTTGTTTTTATTATTTTTATTTTAACTACAATGTTTTGTTTGTTTATTTGTTTGTGAGGTACCTGCTGGTTGCCGAGCTCCAGGGAACCAATCAGGACGAGCAAAAGAAGGCGGTGGCCAATTTCTTCTAGGAAAAGCTGCGCAGGAGAAGATTAGAAAGCTGCATTCAGGAGGAGCGTTCTTTGGTGAAATTTGACTTTTTCTTTCTACTTTCAGAGCAGAAATTCAGCAAACACTCCAAAAAAGTAAAACTATTCAAACATTTTTTTCATCTGATCTTTTTCACTTCGCAAAAATGAGAAGTTTGAAAAAAGCAAAAACAAATAGGAATGTGTATAATTGAACACTTAAAGCCCAAACAGCTGTGCCAAACCGAAACAATGAAACCCCCTTCTGTTGCAAGCGACTGAACCATAACAACACACTTCAGTTAACCCCCTGTCTGAGGTGGACCGGCAGCTTACACAAACACAGGACCCAGACTCTGAGGTTCCCATACGGGGTCGGCTGAAGAGCAGGGTCTCTATTGGCTGAGGTGGCCTGACAGAGCTCAGCCAGCCGCCCACCGAAGCGTGGAAGTATTTTTATAAAGCTGGTGTCAAACCAGGGACAGTTTAGATAGCTCGCAGAGATAAGGCTAATCTGCTGCTGGTCAAAGGCTCGGTGCTGCGGCAGACTGAACCGCTGCTTTTTGAGAGGAATCGATCATAATCATTTCAGAGATCACTGAGGTCAGGAGCTTAGTGATTACGTTATGATCAGGGGCGGAGCCAGAGGGGTGGCTAGGGTGGCAAGTGTCACTTCTGGCACCTGATTGGCCACCCTCAAATAAATGACAAATGGGTGGGGATCTTTCCATTTAGATTTTGTTAGATTCTTCTGATATTACTATACTATATATTTTTTTTTAGCTGTGTATTTTTAAAAATGGCTGAATTATAGCCCTTTGCAAAATTAGCATTAATATTAGTGGTTAGCTTAATTTAGGATTAGCATCTACGATCTGCAAGTGATCATTCTTAGATACTCCACAACAAAGTTCATCTCAATAAGTCTTAAAATGGTTGAATTACAGCAATTTAAAGTTATCTGAATTTAAGATTAGCATTTAACTTCTACACTAATCTTCAGCTTTGTATGTCTGAAAATAGCTGAATAATAAGTTGTAACTAGCATTTAGCATGTTTTATTTACCACACACATTTTCATCTTGCCATCTTGAATTTTCAGTTCCAGAGTGCTTTTCTTTATTTGTATGTGGCCCCCCTATAAAAAACTTTGGCTACACCTTGCAAAAAAAAGTCTTGCTCCGTCCCTGGTTATAATTCTCATCCTGTTAGAGCTTTTTTTGAATTTAAAGTTTACTGCTCCATGTGTCTGATTTCTTCCCCTCCTCTGAAGTTAAGTTCAAAGAGGACACCCGGACGTTCCCCTCCAACACATCCTCAGGACACAGAGGATACATAATCCTCATAATCCCACCAGTCAGTTTGTGGTATTCCTTGGGGTCTCCTTTCAATGGGACATATCCAAAACCTCCAAAGGGAGGGACCCAGGAAGCATCATAATCAGATCACGTCTTTTAATGAGAAGGAGCAGCAACTCTACTCTGAGCTTCTAACAAATGATGGAACTCCTCATATTTCTAAGGTTGAGCTCGGTCATTTCAGCTGCTTCTATCCAGGATCTTTGGTCCTCATGACCACAGCTGAGGGTTGAACATCGATGGAGACACAATGGTTTTTCGACTCAGCTCCATCTTCACCACAACAGACCAGAGCAACACTGTCGTTACTGCGGACGAAGACCTGGTCAATCAATCAATCTCTGGCTTCTCCTGAGGAGGTATTTCACCTTTTCCTAGCTCACAATAATGACCTCAGATTTTTAGAGAAGCTGCAAATCACCCTGGTGCATGGTGGAGGTAATGGCCTGAAGACGATGAACGGAGCCACATCATCTGCAAGAAGCAGAGACGAGACCCACAGAGTTCCCAAAAGCAGTGCCAATTCCACAAGCGGGATCAGAGCCTGGCAAAGTCCAAGCTGCACCGGGAACGGGTTCTGCAGCTTTTGAGGCTAAAGGTTTTGAGACAACAGCTCTTAGTTTATTTGATGGCTGCTAAAAATCTGTAAAAAAGTAAAAAAAAATACAAATACTTCAACTCATAAATCAGAGTTACTTCAACAAGTCCCTTTTCTTCAAGGGAGTTTAAGAAAGACAGAGCTTCGGGGCACACCCTGACCTTCAACCTCTGACTTCCTCCTGAAGGAATTACCTCGAGGCAATCAGTGAAGGTATCTCAAAACAGTTCCTCTGAACGAGTCAGCTCACCCTCTCATTCTGTAAATCAAATCCTACAATCGGCCATCGTTTAAACAGACATGGGCCTGTCTAATTTTAGGGAATTCTCGTTTTTTTTTTTTGTTTTTTGCATTCCTCAGAAGAAAAAAACAGAAATGCATTCCTCAGAGAGCCACACCTTGCCCGGTTCGATGGGCTTTCTGCTCGTGACGAGTGGACCCAGATCCTGCAGCGACGTGGACCGGGTCTCTGTGGGAGCACCGTGGAGCCGACTGGCACCGCCGCTTTAATCTCTGCGGTGCTGTCTGCAAGCGTTTTAAAAAAAGGCGGGGACGAACTCAAACCACATGGGATCCGTCACGTGGCGCTATCAAAACTGGCAGGTCGGGTCTGATGACGTCACATCGCCTCATGAAACCCGGCAGATTTAATTTCTTTTGTTCCGTGGAGTGAAATCGGAGGGTTTGATAGTATTTCCGCTCTGTTTATAGAAGACTGGCCAGGCTTCAAACCGCAGCATACCACGAAAGGTAAACATTAGTGCTGCTTTGTGACCCGGGCTTTACGGCTCTCGTTTGATCTGACCCGTCCTGTGTCAGCGTGGCCGAGGACTCCCCACCCGGAGTCTGTGGACACTTACCAGAGTTGGACTGACTCGCAGTTGGGGTCCGCTCGGGCGAGGCGGGCTGAACCTTGTTAAAAGCTGCTGCAGGAAACATGCAGAAAAGGGAAAGAACAAAAAAAAGAGGGAAAGCAGAGATGAGCTCAGGTTCTGGGCTTCCATCTTCCAAATGCAGCCCAGCTGTTTTCACTTTGAGAAGAGTTAAAAGCTTTTTTTTCTGCACGGCATGACATCATAAACAAAAGGATATATGACGGGCGTGTTTACAAGCCTCAACGCTGCTTCATTTGGCTTTTTTCATCTCGTAAAATAGAAATATGACTGAGTTCCAGATGACAGAAAACAGCAGTTCTCTGCAGAGGAGTGATGAACCCAGGGAATGTGAAGACCGAGGTCAGCAGACATGCCTTACCTGGTTTTAACTGTGTTTGTGGGTGTTAATGAGGAGGCTGACCTGGACCGACTGGAGAGGAAGGCTGCCTCCTGATGGACGACCCCGCCTCCGTTCTGCGCACACCTGTAACTACAGATTTGGAAGACATATTGCACAATTAAATCATTTTATTTATTGGCACTGGAATGCAAATCACACAACATTGGCCATATCCCTGTCCCTCTGTTAGCAAAATATCTCATGAACCAATTGACAGAATTTGGTAAAAACAATGCATGAACGTCTACAACTGATTAAATTTTAGAGTCAATCAAATTCAAGATGGCCGCCACATTTAATCAACCTTAAACTACACAAAAGTAGCTAAAGCTGAGTGAATTTTAAAGATCTCCATCTTCTGCCGCTTATCCATAGCTGAGTCGTGGAGGCAACAGGTCCATGAGAAAAACCCAGACACTTTCTAGGTGTATTTCGATACAACTATTTCACTGCCGGTTTGATCCTCTGTTCCAGCTGTCTCAGTTGTTGTGTCCTTGGGCAAGACACTTCACCCCTGATGCCTCTGA
>JARVJO010000001.1:22361915-22373270 GCA_031762555.1 Cynodonichthys magdalenae
TGTAGAGATCTTGTAGAGTGCTGTGTGAATGGGTAAATGAGGACACAGATTGTAGTGTAAAGCGCTTTGAGTATCCTAAATGGATAGAAAGGCGCTATATAAGTACAGTCCATTTACCATTACCATTTACTTCCGATACAATACCGATAACGCTGCCTTGAGTATTGGCCGATACCAATATCAACCCAATATGATATCAGAACAAATCCTACATACTTTTACCTTTGGAATCTTAAAAAATCTTGATCAGGTCAAACGTTAAACAATAGTCAAAAACAAAAGGTATGAGAAAGACTGGTCTCATTTATTATTAACCAATGGGTTACATCACTTTCTAACTTAAACATAAGAATATTAAACAATTAAATACAATAAATAAAAAAATAAAATGGAAGACCCTGAAACATTACCTCAATAAATCCAATAAAAACAAAAATAATAATAAAAAGTAAAAAATACAAACAAAATGTACTTTTAAAATGTAAAGTAACAATTCAAGGTCACTTAAGTTATTTATGCTGGATTTAATATCGGACCAATATCGTATACTGATAGCGGATCGAGACACCCCCAACACTTTCTAGCTCCTCCTGAGGGACCCCAAAATGTTCAGAGAGGATCGTTATCGAGCAAGTCATGGGCCTTCCCCAAAACCTCCTACCAAAGTGACATGCCCTGAACGACTCTAAAGGGAGGCATCCAGGAGGCGTTCTAATCAGATGAACCAGCTCAACTGACTCCTTTCAATGCAGAGGAGTTCTACTCTGAGATCCTCACCTTATATAAGGCTGAGCCTGACCACCCTACGAAAAAAGCTAATTTTGGCCGCTTATATCCAGGATCTTGTTCTTTCCATTAAGATCCACCTCATGACCACAGGTGAGGAACGTAGACAGATCAGTAAATGAAGAGATTGGTTTTTTGACTTGGTTCTTTCTTCACACTGATCGACCGGAGCAACGCCCTCATTACTGAGGACGATCTACCGCTCCATCCTGCCATCACGACAAGACGCCCACACCTCCAGTTCAGACAAAGACTCCTCCCTGACCTGGAGGAGTCATTCCACCCTTTTCATAGCTTTTCATAGCTTGATTGGCTACACAGCTGTGGTGTCAGAATGAAGCTCAGAGCTGATTGGCTGATTCTAGTCATTCACGTCTACCAGTTACGGGTGAGACATGAGGGACCTGCCACACATTGAGAGCCTATAGATGAACTCAGCTGGTCAGAAGAGGTGTCAATCAAAAGAAGACAACCAATCAAATTGCTTGAACAGTCTATTATGCGAATTAAAAATCCCTGGTAGCGTGGGTCAGGCTAAAATGAGGCAGGAAGTAACCACAAACTGGACGTTAAAGTTGTTAAGCTAAAATGTGGTGAGGTAGTAGCTGAGAGTTATTTACAACATATAATCTAAAAGCTAATGAATCTTTCAAGGTGTGACGGGAACATAAAGAACTTTATTGTTTCTCATAATAAGACGATCTTAGTTAAAAACTTGAAGGCAGCGGTTGATATGCATTCCTTCAATGAATGCCGGGTCTTTACTCCCTGGTTATGATGTTAGCGCCTGCTGTCTGCTCTTCACCACGCGCGCCTGTCGTTTGCCATTAGCTTCCTTAAAATAAGTCCCACCAGACCCCTTTGTTCTCCGCCTGCTCGTCATTATTTGTCGTGTTTTTGTTCTCAACATGTCACGCCCTGTTAATCAAGCCCAATTACTTCTGTTTTTCTTTCCTGCGGGGGGTTTTTAAACCTTGGACTTCCTGCCTGCAGCGGCATCTTCTCAACCACCACAGCTCACTGACAGGGCATTCATTACTTATCAGCAAATTATTACTTAATGAATGTTAAATGCTTTTTATAGATATATAATTAGAATTTGCCAACATTGGCCTTATTTTAGTGGAAATAGCTTGATTTACGCTCTGAAACCTTTTGACCTCCTGGTTTGTGACGACCGGTTTGGTATTTTGGGCTGAGGAACTTGTTTCTAAAAGCCAAGCAGCCGTGCAGAACAGAGCTGCCATGCAGGGTTTGTCTGCGTCAGAACAAAACATCATCAGCATGAAAGAAAATAATAAACATAGATTTACCTGTGCTGGCACGTTGTGGGTATCTGTTTGGGTAAGGACTTCCTCTGAACGCTGGAGAAATGTCTTTGTTTAGTTTTACTAAAAAACACTTAGATAAATCTTCACAAACAAGATTAAAATACTGTACCTTGGCTGGGACTCTTCCCTTGGCTGTTCAGTAACTGTCCTGCACCAACCACACAGTTTGGGGTGAATTTAGACAAAAATATAGATGTGAAACTCTGACTAATACTACAAATGGTCAAATATGAATAAAAAATCCATCCATCCGTCCATCCAACCATACAGACATCCATCCATTCGTCTGTCCATCCATCCATGCATCCGTCCATTTGTCCATCCATTCATCCTTCTATCTATCCACTCATCCATCCATCCTTTCATCTATCCATCCATCCATCCATCCATCCATTCATCCATTCATCCATTTGTCTATCCATTCATCCATCCATCCATCCATCCATTTGTCCATCCATTCATCCATTTGTCTATCCATCCATCCATCCATCCATTTGTCCATCCATTCATCCTTCCATCTATCCATCCATCCATACTTCTATCCATCTTCCAGTTTGTTTACACACTTCTCTTTTTTGGGCCACAGAGAACTGGTATCTATGTCCAGCAGTAACTGTGAGAGGTGGGGACACCCTGGACAGGAAGTCCCTCACAGGGACACATAGAGAGAAATGAGTCAAACAACCACCTGGTGTTAATTTAGAGCTTTGTTGCCCGCTGCCGTAAAATTCAGAATGTGTTTGTTTCAACGGTAGGTATGTTTACAAGATTCCGTTATAAATAATATTTTTAAAATTGTCAAATTATTGTTTTATTTTTATTTTACACAATGTCCAAACTTCTTCAGATTTTGGGGGCTGACAAACCTGCCTTTAAAACAGACCTTTGACACAAAACACATGTAGAATCCTGATGCAAATATTTCATGTTTGGAGTAAACACACATCTGAACTCATGCAACCCCAACCTTTCATAATAACCTCAGACAAAATAAATAAATAATTAAATTAGCTTTTGTTTTGCTTCACTTACTTGAACTTGAGGCGGCCACATGGGTGAGGTACGGGTGACCGCTGCCTGGATGGAAGGAAGACAGACGGGGGGGTGCCGGCATAAATACAACCCAGATAATGTTACAGAAAATGAAAGGGAGAGAAACGCTCGGGAGGTTATTTGGCTCGGCGCCCATCTCATCTGAACGCATACCTTAAAGATAAGAACGCTTTCTACTCACCACTGCTGCAGTTGGGCCAAAAAAAAAAGTGATTCAGACTCACAGCGATCACTGCCTGATTGCTGTTTTCATTTAATCAGCGATGAAAGCTTTGTTCATCTGCTCGAGAGGCAGTCGAGCATCTGAGCGGAACCGTAATAACTTCTTTACAAACGGGCTGTAATTGCTCATAAATGTATTTGTAACTGCAGGTAATTACCAGCTGCAGTCTAACAGTGTTACACGAGACGGCTTGTTCCGGCAGGCTCTTCTTCCAAGCTGCTAATGTGGAGATTATTTGACGTGTTGGAGGTGCGCTCACCTGCGTCTCTGGGTTTGTGGGCAGCAGCTCGGGCCTTGGCTGTGGTGGTGGTCGTTGTCGGTGGGGGTGTAGTGGTGGTGGTCGTGGGTTCGGGAGTTGTGGTGGTGGTTGTCGGTTCAGGCGTTGTCGTCGTGGGCAGAGGCGTGGTGGTGGCCTCCTTCTGACCTGAATGGAGATGAAAGTGGTTCATGAGGCGTGGAGGGGAAAGGCTCCACGGTAACCTCTGTGCCACGAAGCATTCCGGTCGTTCTTAGTAAAACTTCAACGAGCACCAGGGATATTTACTCAGCGACCCCTTAGTCCTCAGATTGTTCTGAACCGATGACGAGCAGATTAATAAAAATAAAGAAGTGAAGCTTTTTAAAGCCGAGTTTAGATCATCTCAAGCTCCTGACAGCTATAATTCATCATCAGATCCATACAGAATCTCATTAGGGTCACCATGGTAACCACACACTTGTGTCAAAATGAGCCAGACAGGAACAAAGCCTAAAACTTAAGCCTCGGACAGTAAAGGTGTAATGATACATCGCTCCACATCGATATATCGATTAGATGATTAATGATTCGATTATATCGAAGCAAAATAAAAACATCGATCCATCGTCGTTCAAACAAATTGATATACCATCGTATCGTGATAAAGCTTCTAATTTATACCTTTATCAGACAGTCACAAAAACTATGTAGTTGAAGACGTGTGGAGTTAAAAAGACTTTGCTTCAAGTTTAAACCAGTGGTTTTCTAGCTGGGGGGGGTACATAACCATGTCTGCTCAGGGATTGTCAAAATTTTAATTTGTATATAAAAATCACTAAAAGAAGTCAATTTGAAATTTTCTCCCTTTTCAAAATAAAAGTTTGTAACTGTTCACTTTATTCTTTTATTATTTTGATACAGAGATTGGTTGAACGCGTCTTCGGGAGAGGTGGGGAGTAGTGAGGGATTGGGGGGCAGTGGACTTGGTTTGGGGGTTTTGAGGGAACAGGTTGGGAACCACTCATCTAAACAAACAAACATATTTGTGTTGAACTCGACTCTTACTGGTTTTGACGTAGGTCGGTCTTGACGGGACGTAGTCCAGAGTCGACGGGTAGATGACTCCTTTCTTTGGTTTCCCCACTGAAACACCACAGAGTCAAATCTTGTTTTTTTGTTTTTATTAACATTTCTGATGGCGTTCACTTTGTCCTCGTTACCTGAGACGACAAACGACTCCCTCCACTTTGGCAGGGACAGCGACCGCACGCCGTTGGAGTTGCTTCCTTTGTAGACGCTCTGCCCGGCCATCTTCCTCACGATCACCTTACCTCCTGAGTTTGTGATGACTCCACTGTGGGGACGACAGGTTAATGGAAATAAATAACGGTGTCATAAGACAGATTTGGTGATTTCTTTTTTTTTGTTGGGGTCGTCACACCTGTGGATGGCTGCATTGCAGATGCTGGAGATGGAGGCGAACACGCCGGTCCCGTAGACCTGCTGCCTGCTTTCCCTGCACTGAGCCGGACATCGGGCAATAAACTCAGGGAGGTTAATCTTACCTGCTCTCACGTCGCACTCGATATCTGGTACAACTGTAAGGTGGAAGAGGAAGATCATTAGAGACAAACGGGTGAAAACTGGACACTTCCAGCTATGATCACATTAAAACTTAATGTGTTGAAAAACTGGCTCAGAGTGAAAACTTTGCTTTTCCTGCCAACCACAGCAAATGACCTGAAAGGTGGTGTAAACAATGAGCTGACTGTAGCTGATGGGGATTATAGCATGTGGATCAGGTCTACCTTGCTTTGGTTTCTTGTTCTTTGATCCGTTAGGCTTGGCCCAGCACGCCCAGAACAAGAGGAACGCTGAGGGTGAAGCAGAGGGCATGTCATGTTTCAGTAGACAAAGAAACACAATCATTTGTGTTTTTTTTCACTACACACACCAAAACACAATCATGAGCTGTAAATGAACAGCAAACAGATTATAGGACTGGATATTAGTGAAGTATGGCAGACCCTTACTGCTACTTGGAAGGAAATAAAAAGATTTGCTAAGTCAGAATTATGACACACTATGTAAAAATTATAAAATACTATTTCATTTTGACATATCTCAGAATTATAGGATGCTGAGTCATACATTTAAAATACTAAGTCTTAATTTTTAGATACTAAGTCAGAATTATGAGATGCTAAACCATTGTTTGAGATATTAAGTCAAATTTATGAGATACTTTCATATTTCTTGGATGCGTGGATACAGACATATAAGATGCTGAGTCATAATTTGAGATACTTTGTAAGACCTCTGAGATGCTGAGTTGTTTTTTATAATTGTGTGTCAAATGTATGAAATGCTGAGTCAGAATTATGAGATACTGACTCTTAATTTTGATACACTAAGTCGGAAATATGAGATGTTGAGATATTAAGTCAGACTTATAAGATGCTGAGTCATAGTTTGAGATATTAAGTCAGACTTATGAGATACTAAGTCAGAATTATGAGATGCTGAGCTATAGTTTGAGATATTAAGTCAGACTTATGATATGCTGAGTCACAGTTTGAGATATTAAGTCACTCATATGATGCTGAGTCATAGTTTGAGATATTAAGTCAGACTTATGAGATGCTTAGCCATAATTTGAGATATTAAGTCAGACTTATGAGATGCTTAGCCATAGTTTGAGATATTAAGTCAGACTTATGAGATGCTGAGTCACAGTTTGAGATATTAAGTCAGACTTATGAGATGCTGAGTCACAGTTTGAGATATTAAGTCACTCATATGATGCTGAGTCATAGTTTGAAATATTAAGTCAGACTTATGAGATGCTTAGCCATAGTTTGAGATATTAAGTCAGATTTATGAGATGCATAGCCATAGTTTGAGATATTAAGTCAGACTTATGAGATGCTGAGTCACAGTTTGAGATATTAAGTCACTCATATGATGCTGAGTCATAGTTTGAGATATTAAGTTAGACTTATGAGATGCTGAGTCATAGTTTGAGATATTAAATCACTCATGAGATGCTGAGTCATAGTTTGAGATATTAAGTCAGACTTATGAGATGCTGAGTCATAGTTTGAGATATTAAGTCAAACTCATGAGATTCTAAGTCAGAATTATGAGTTGCTGACTCTTAATTTTGATATACTAAGTCAGACATGTAAGATGCTAAGTCATATTTTGAGATACTTAGTAAGACTTCAGATATGCTGAGTCATAATTTAAGATATTGGGTCAAACTTATGAAATGCTGTGTCATATTTGTTGATACTAAGTCAAACTTATGATACGCTGAGTCAGAATTATGAGATGCTGAGTCAGATGTAAAAGATGTTGAATCATAACTTTAATATACTGTCAGATTTGTGAGATGCTGAACCATAATTTTTAGACACTAAATCAGATTAGGAAATGCTGAGTCACAAATGTGAGATAGTATCTCATAAATATAATTTTTACTAAAAATGACAGTAATGGACTTCCACAGAAAAAAACTGTTTTCTCACCAAGAACGATGACATTAACTGTCGGTCTGATCATGATGGATGGTGTTCAGATACAAAAGCTCAGCCAGATGTTCTTGTAAAACCGTTCAACCTGACAGAAACAAGAAACAGAACAGGATTTAGCTGCTTTTTTAAACCAACTCCCTGCTTCCTAATAACTCAACAAGCAGCTTCACCACATGGACCAATATGGAGTTTCGAGCCCTCTTTAGATCCAGGGCAGACTGTTCTGGACCAGAAGGCCACACTGTCTTTACATTACCAATCATGCTGTCAGACTTCAAAGATTCCAGATAAAGACACAATTTTAGCCAATCTGAAACATCTGGCCTCTGAAACAAAACTGTATAAAGAAGCTGTCCCACTAAAAATCAGCAGAGTCAGACTTATTAAAGAGCAGAGACATAATCTAACGTGTAAAGAATGGAAAACTGCTCCCAGTCTGATGGGTTCTTTGTTTGAGGGCGACAACCACATCAAGCTGGGTTTTACTTTAAATTTTATTTTGGTTTAGAGCAGAGAATGACTCTGTCATTCAGAGTCAGAATGAAAAAACAAAACATAGTTAAAGAGTTAAAGCAGAAGTGGGCGACGTAAAATTAGAGCCTGATCACAGCACTGGTGGTAACGACACAAGAAAAGTCTTAATTATAACAGAGAAAGGTTTCATTTTGCAACCTTGTTACGTTTTTTTCAAGCTCCCCGTGCAGTCCAGAGTCCAACCTCCACAAACTGTGATATTCACATAAAAGTAAAAATAATAAAACACAGTTTGCATGATGAACTGTGAAAACGTTGCAGCAGGACTTTCCCCGCTGCAGCATCTGTCAGCGCTGACGTGGTTTTTCCAGCCTGCTGAGCTCTGACAGGTAGGCAGACATGACAACTGCGAGAACTACAATTTGTTTTTGCAGGAGGAGGAGGGAACACGGACGGCGTGCAAGCTGGAACAGATACATCTACAGGGGATGGGAGACCATAACCCGCATCTCTTGGAGATCAGCTGTTGGACAGGAAGCATGGCTCCAGAGTCACATTCAGGTAACAATAATGACTGCCAACTCCTCTGCAGAGCTGCATGACATCATCGTTAGAAATAACAATAATTTGATTCCTTCTAATTTGTGTCCTCTGAGCAAATTATGTCTTTGGGAGCTTCCTGCACAGTGAAGAACAGAGATACAACCTCATAAACTCAATTAAGAAACCAAAATCTCCAATTAGGTTTGGTGCTTTGGCCCCCGATCATGTTTTCCAAAGCAAAATAAGCCCAGACAGGTCGCATAGTTTGGGGAATTAGCGTGCACAGGAAATTTCTACAGCCATAATGTGGATTATGTGCACAACACAACCTTATGTACGCTGCAGAAACAAAACCATTTAATTGGTTTCTGCACGAGAAATGCACACCTTCAGCTCCTGCGGGCAAACTTTCTGGTAATCTACCATAAATCTGATAATACGGAGGAAAAACATCATACCTGACAGGTGTGTTAAAGGTGTGCAGAGGCTACAATGCAAACAGGATGAGGGGCTGTGTGGGTATTTCAACAACAAACACACAACGGGACCACACACATTTCATCAGAGGAGCTGCTTTTCTTACATCCTCCCTTTTTCAGCAGCAGCCACATTTCATGATGCAAAAACACCAGGAGTAAAAACTGATGTTTCCAGCTGAGAGCTTTAGTTTCACACAGGGAGCGTAATCCTCTCCGTTCACAGGTGTCAGAGCTGAGCTGAGAGCACGTTGGACGTGCCAAAAGTAAAAGATCAGAACCCAACATGTCTCTGCAGGGTCAGCTGTTCCTGCTGCTGATGCTCTGTTTGTTTATCAAGCTGAATCACTTTAATTCTTGACTCAAGCCCCAGCCTGCTGCCGGCTGCTGGACATATTGTATGGAGACCACCTGCGCTTCTAGTCGGACCCTTTGAAACGTTGGGAGGAAGACACAAATACATGTCAATCTGGATTTACAAAACTTGCATTAAATGCTGAAGAACTTTCCTCTGTTGCAGCAAATCATTTCAAAATAAAGGCAGATGTGTCAAACTCTACACAGGGAAAGTTTGAACTTTTATTTTGAATAAACATGTCAGATGATTCAACTACAAATAACCGTTTCCTGAAACAGAACTTAGAACAGAAACTATTGAAATAAAATCTTTTATTTTATGCCAACATTTGTTTTTAATTTAAACACTTCTTTTACTCTGATCCACATCAGCTCAGTCATTTTATGGCTTCAAGTTCATCTGCAAGAGTTTATTCGAAGCAGTTTCTCTTTCCTCATTAAAATCAAACTGATTACTAGAAGTTTTCAACTTTAAAGTTGCAAAGTCTGTACTTAATGTGCTCAGTTTGTAAGCAAAATACAAAGCGACATAGACATAATTGCTCTAAAATGTTTAAAATATTACCTCAAAGACGAACAAATCTGTAAAAAGGGACAATCCAGCCCGTGAGCCTTCAGTTTGACACATTCTGTATAAAAACACTGATATTTAAATGTATTTACTCAATGGAAATCCAATGTTAGGAGCCAGGATTGAATGTTTTTGTCACAAAAAACAAGTTAAAATCTGAAATCAAGTTCACTCAGATTTAATATTTTAAAATTAGGTGAAACAAACTAAAATATATATTGAAATAAATGATTACAAAGAAATGCAGACACCTCCTGAGGTGATAATCAGAACTCCTGAGGTGATCAGCTTTTAAAAAATAAAGCGCAATTCCGCGCAACCGTGCGTCATTTGACGAGTTGATCAATGGCTCAAGAAACAAAAACCTTCTGTTAAAACCTGAAGCTGCCATGCAGGATGCTCTCGGTTTAAAACTCGGTGCACCTACCTGAGCAGCTGCTGATGGAATCCGTTAAAAATAAAAAAGACAACTCCGCGCGCAATCTGTCTAATTCCTCCGCGCGTTGGAGACGTTTGGAGCGGTTTGGGTGCAGGCTCCGGTTCCACCTGGAGCTTTATGCGTGTCTGATCGCTGGGCTCATTAAAAGTGGAGGACTTAGATGGGGCCAGAGTCTCCCCTTGTTCGTCCGTCCCACTTCAGGCTTCCAGTTTTTCACACACAGGCAGAAAAAGAAGTCCAAAGATCCATCAGGAGAGGACGGGAGGGTTTGCGTCACGCTGCTGCTCCAGGGAGCAAATATCTGCTTTGCAACAAATCCGACACAGATTTAAACTAGTTATTTATTTTATGACACTGACAGACTCTCACTTTGGGGTAGGTGGATCTAACCGGCTGCTGGACCCCTGAAGCTCCTCCTCAGTCTCAGCCCCGCTGTTTGGAGCGCAGAAGGTGTTGCCCCCTCAGCTCTCCATGGATGGTTGGCTGCCATTTGAATTTAAAGGTCTGAGGTGCTGCAGAAAAAGAGTTCATTGTTTCAATCAGGGTCTTAGCTAGAAAAAACCCCAATAAAAAACCCACCAAAACTAATTGTGTAAATGCTGAGTCAGCATTTCCAGCATTGTTTTTCTAATATATATTTTTTTCTTTTTTAAAGCTAAATTCCTTTGAGCTATTTTAGCCTTTTATAAATGAAAACTTTAAGCTCTTTCAGGAGTTCGGTGCTGCGCTGTTTGGTTTTTGTAACTTTACATTTCAATATGTTACCTTTATTTACAAATATTTTCCCCACTGAAATACTCAGAAATCTCTTCAATCTCTTTAAAATCTGCTTCAGTGTACTTATCCTTTAAATTGTCTCCTCATAAAACTTTTAGCTTTAAGCTACTGTTCTGCTACTTTCAGCAAGCCTTTGTAACTGTTAGCTTTAAGGCATCTTTTGACACCATTAGATTCTAAACAGCTTTTAGATACATTTAGCTAATCTTTTGATATTTTTGTCTTTTAGATGATGTTTTGCTGTTTAAGTAGCTGGTAAGTACCTGTATGTATTCCAAAAGGTGTTGTTTAAATGGTAATATTCATTTACAAACACTTGTAAGAACCATAACTGTAACACAACAAGTATGTACCCAGTAAGTATGCGGTAAGTATCATTAAATACTAGGAATGCACCACCAGTGATGTGTAAGTAACATGCACCCAGTAAGTACCTGTTGGTTATCAGGTATGTACCCAGTAAGTACTCCTTGGTTATCAGGTATGTACCCAGTAAGTACTCGTTGATTATCAGGTATGTACCCAGTAAGTACCTGTTGATTATCAGGTAT
>JARVJO010000001.1:22373370-22385006 GCA_031762555.1 Cynodonichthys magdalenae
GTTGATTATCAGGTATGTACCCAGTAAGTACTCGTTGATTATCAGGTATGTACCCAGTAAGTACTCGTTGATTATCAGGTATGTACCCAGTAAGTACCAGTTGGTTACCTGGTATGTACCCAGTAAGTATCGGTTTTATTACCAGGTACATACCCAGTAAAAATCCTTCATTGGGGAATCTGTGTCATATGAGTCCCTCTGGATTTGGTTATGCTGGTACAGGAGATTATTTGGGTCAGAAGTGCACTTTTCCCTCAGCTCCATCTTAACCTCCATACCTGCTTTCAGAGGCCTAAAAAAACTGAGGGGTTTGAGTCGGAAGTGCTGAGGTTTCTGGCAGCAGCTCTTTTCCTCCACATCCTGAGGACCAGCAGAGCTACTCTGTGGCAGCGAGAAATGCAAAACAAGGTGTGCACTGTGAGCTAAATGTACGCCGAGGGTGGAGGCTCAGGTTCCCCCCGCAGCAGGTCTGCTACCACAGAGAGCCTTACTGTAAACAGGAGAAGCCTGGAGAAAGGTGGGGGGCTTGGTGCAATTGTACGTTTACAACAGCATTTCATCAATAACACTAAACAAACTCTCCCAATGAACCCAGCCTGTTTTTAGTTCGGCAAATCATATGGAATTTTTCAATTTGCTCTCGAGGAGCTGGATTCCTTCACACTGACATCGGTGCACATTAAATTTGGTGCAGCAGACATTTAGGCCACGTGAATTTGATTTACGGTCACATTTATAACTCCGGGGTCATCGCCCTCATATAAAAGGAAGTGGTTAGTGAAAGTCTAACACATCTCTGGGGAAAAGGTGCAGACTCCTTTGCAGGACTTCTCAAAGTTCAAAAGGACTTTTAAAAAGTGATGCTAAATTGTTCCCAGACCAAATACAGCACAAATGTTGTCAGCTAATGGATGATGTTGATGCTTTCTTTGCATCAATTCTCCAAAAGTCTTTGACTTGGTATCTAACAGATGACCTGCTATCTCCTCTGCATTGTTGGCTAAATCAACTTTAATAGATGGTCCTGCCATGGGGGGTAATATCGCGTGGCAAACCTGTATTTTGATCCTCTTAAAAGGATTATTTTGTTCTTAAAGCCAGATAAAACTCCCGTACCACCAGTTGACCAACTGACTGGTTGATGAGGATTTCCACCCAAAATCTGTACCTTCTTAGTTGTAAGTAATAGATAGGATTACTGCTGCAGTCGTCCCAATGGCAAGCGGTCAGGTCTTAGTGGTTGTGTCTAAGCTGGATTTAAAATGAACCGACCAGTCATCTTTTCTGGTGTGAGACTAAAGCGTCTACTGAAAAGACAGGAGAGCAGACAGAAGGAGTTCATGCCATGGAAATAACACTGAAGAGTTTACCAATGAAGGTGGTGAATATTCCTTGGAGGAACAATAACCTCAGCAGTCTGCATGCAGACCCGCCTTTCTCTGAACAAGGAGAGACCATCATTGGAGTCTATTTGTTAGTGTTGGGTGAGTTGACCACTAATCCAGACTTCAAATACCCTTTTTATTTAACAAACTCATATTTCCACCCAAGATTAGCTTTATTTGTGTGTATACATAGTGCTGGTCTTCTTCTGCTGGTCTCTGCCAGCTAATAGTTGGAGAATCCTTTGTGTATAACAGAGGCTTAAAAATATGGCTTTTTGAGGCTTATTGTTGCTGTTATTCAACCACAGGTTAAAATGATTCAGGTCCCAACATCCTTATTTAATCCATCACTGCAAGACAGAAACTACGATTCACAACATTCTCTTTGTTCCGTTTTAGTTATAAACTCCACACTGTTAATCAGATGTTTTCTAATCAGATAGTGTCAAATTATTAGGGATTTGTTCAGTAATGATGAGATTGAAACAACAAAACAGATTTGCCTACAGTATTGAGGCTCCAGTTTGTTGTTGTGTAAACATAGGTAACCCAGAAAGCCAAGCTTTTCATTACCTATAGATAGATAGATAGATAGATAGATAGATAGATAGAGGGATGGATGGATGAATGAAAGAATAGATGAATGAAAAATGGACAGATAGATTGACAGATGGATAAATTAATGGATGGATGAATGGATGAACAATGGACAAATAAATGGTTGGATAGATTGATGGATGGATAAAAATGGACATATTGATGAATAGGATGACGAAAAATGATAGATGGATGAATGGGTGGATGAAATGATTTATGGATGAATGGATAAATTGTTAAAGGATGGATGGATGGACAGATCATAATTAAGTTAAACTCTTCTGTTCTACTTTCCAGAAAGTTCTGGTCTGATTTTATTTGTTTGATCTCGTTACTCGGTTTTATCTTCTTTCCTCTCAGCTCTACCTGCTCGTCTCTACCTGATCCTCCATCACTTTCCTTCTTTTCAGGTTGGCTGTCATGGTTTGGAAACAGTTTGGTGATATTTGTCCTGTACCGACAGCGGGTCTCGCTTCAACCAACGGACTTTTTCACATTAAATCTCGCCATCTCTGATGCCAGCATCTCTGTGTTTGGCTACTCCAGAGGGATCCTGGAAATATTCAACATATTCAAGGACGACGGGTATTTGATCACATGGATCTGGACCTGCCAGGTAAAAGCAAAACAAACAACAACAATTACAACTAACCATTTATATTCTTAAGAGATTAAAAGTCAAAGACGTTTAAAATGGTGTGAGGACTGATGAAAACAGATTTTATTTTGAACAGAAACAATCAAGTACATTGAAAGAACGTGATGAACTCTTACAGTAAAGTTAGAATGTGTGCGAGGGATTATGGTAGCAGCCATGTGGACTTGAGGTTAAAGCTTTAATAAGATTATGATTGGTGAAACTCCTCTAGCAGAAAACCAACAACCAGATGGACAAACAATAAGATCTCAAACATGAATATCTGTTGTGTATTTGAATCCGCTGCTCTTAGTTAGTCGTATTTGTATCCTTAAACATGATTTGTTGAGTAACAACTCTGAGAAGCACAGTTTCTCTGTTTTTGTATTCCCTCCCTGCCTCAGCTCAAAATGAAATAGCTGTCATTCTTTAGCTTGAAATTCAAACTGGGTATTTTTCTTGCTCAAGGCTAGCTTTGGGCGAAACTGTGCTATTCATACAGGAACTTTAAAAACAAAAAAAGATGTTGGGCGCAGAACATTTTCAGTTTTAGTATACCCCTCTTATTATACCTTTCCATTAAAGAGGAGGCTGGGAGTTCATGAAAATGAAAAAAAGTTAAAGTTTAATTAAAAAAAGATGAGATAAAACAAAAAGGTGAAGGAGACGTGAGGAGCAGATTACTGCACAGAGCATGATGCGACATGAACAGATCAAGGTTGGCCAGAAACAATGTTTTTCACCCAAGGACATTATCCAGTGTGGCTTAGCCCCAGTTTGAGTTTCCAGACACAAACAAGCTTCAGGAGACAATTCGTCTGCGTATTCTGTGATGTTACAAATAAACTTGAATGAGCAAAATCGATGTGTCTGAAACTAAATTATTCAAAGAAATAATCATACGTTGGTTCAAAACCAAGAGTTCTGCAACCTGAGCGAGGAGAAACACGGCGACCGACAATAACAGGATTAGGATAAAGGCAGATCAAGAAAGTAATCAGTGTACGACCCTAAATGAGCCGTGTCACCTGGACGTGACCCAGCAGGGTGCTGGGTGTCACATACCTGCAGCTGAACTCAAACACAATAACGTAATTCCCCTTAAAGAGGACATATCATGCTAAATTCATATTTTGTAACCCTTAAATGCATTTTGTCATGCACATAGAGTGCAGAAAGTTTAATTGAGTCTCTCCTAGTGGTGTATTGGTCAAAATTTTCAATCTCTTCAGTTTTTTCTGTTCCCTATTATTGAACATTAATGGTCATGAACCTCTGGTTTAGCAATTTAGCGAATAGGACATCTTTATTTCTTGCCGCAAAATAATCTTTTTTGAGCTTTGTTATAATGTCATTCCCTCATCAAAAACAAACCCAGAGTGTTGCTCTGACTCATTCATATGTTTGAAAAATCCTTGAATCCTGTGTGGTAGCCATGTGGAGCTGCCTTAACACTTGCTGGTACAAAGCTCTGCCTATTTATGCAAAGCTCCTCCCTGTAGCTCAGTCTGCAGCCGAGCTACCGCCCCACAAAGCACCCCTCCCTCAAAGCATTGTTGTGAAGATGCGCTGAAGTGGGAGTGTCTGAAACGGTAGGTTTAAGAACTGAACTATGTGCCTGGAAAGAACTACCTCCCCTTTAAAAGTGAAAATGAAGGATTTAAATGTATGATATTTTTGTTATTTTATTTTACCGTTATTTATCCAGGCACGTCCTGTTGAGATCACAGATCTCTTTTTCAAGGGCGGCCTGGGCCTGAAGGCAACCTATTGTACATGTTTTTGGGGTATGATACGTCCCTTTTAAGAAAGCTTTAGGTTATAAAGATTATGTTTTTTTAACAGACAACATACAAAAAGTTACTTTGGTAGCTTCTTTAGGAAGTCGACTTCCCAAAAAAGCTACCAAAGTTAAAGCTAAGCAACCTTGTTTGATTTAAAAAGGAAGATGATTAAATAAATGCTTACAGAGATCTGATGAAGACGTTATGGATAAACGGTTACCTCTCCGTCTCCTTCCAGGTAGACGGCTTCCTCACGCTGCTCTTTGGCCTCGTCAGCATCAACACCTTGACCGTTATCAGTGTCACCAGATACATCAAGGGATGCCACCCACACAAAGGTTAGAACGTTTCACAAGATGAAAGTGAGAAAACACGCTTCATGCCTCCTCCACATTCCACCAGGTCTTATCTGACAGTAAACGAGTGTTTTTGTCTAATGAAACTCCATTACTGACTTCAGCTGTGGAAATAACTACCACTTGTATCCAGCGATCCCGTTTATATTCCACCAACCTGTCATTAAGTCAATTTGAGGTGAAAATTTTCTTTTTCTGGCGCAAAAACTGATATTAAAGAATGTCCTAATTACGTGGAAATTAGGTCGAGGAACTGCTTCAGATTTTTTTTTACAGTGTTTGTGGTTATTTTTAGGCTTTATGAACGTGTGAGTGTTGGTTATTTTAAGTTGGACTGTGAACTGTAAGCATTAGCGGTAAATGTGGGAATCACAAACTGTGTGTTTTGCCACAAAACAGTTGAAGCAAACAACCGGAGTGAGATAAAGAAATTTAAATGATGCAAGGTAAAAAAAAAATAGCTAGGCTGGGTAGATGTTTTGTTAAACCATGCAACCAGCCAATAGAAATAGACTTACCTGAACTTGGACTAGCTGTTATTTTGCTCAATTGGTCCAAATTTACTGGATTCATATCATGTAAATATCAGATAAGAACATACTAGGTAACTACCAGGTAACCAGTGGTTGGCACATTGAACCAAAAAGTTAGCTTCACTAGCCACTAATCCGCTAAACAAAAATCTTAGCTCCATTACAATAGAGGAAGCTAATGCTAACTGCTAAAACGGTTAGCGAAACTGACACAAACCTGTTGTTATTTATAAGGTGGGTGGGATTATTTATAGCAAACCAAAACAGTTATAGTGCTAACTTGGGCCACTTCTAGTTTAACCCTTTCAGAATAAAAGCATTTCTTTGGTCGAGTTTGTATTTTTATAAATATCGTTTGAAGTTAGTCAAACAACAAATACTTTCTCAACCTTGTTTTATATGTCATTTTTTGTGTACATGTTGCAAATGTTATTTTACTTCTTTTTGACGCTCTTAGCTTGAAGTTTAGCTGCTAAAGATGCTACATGCTACACACATGGTACCTGGCACATCGAGCACTACTTGTAGGAGGGGATAGTTTTTAATTTAATTTGAGATAAATGACATAATTTGACATAAGTTTTACACCTATGAATGTTTTAGTGGACTTGAAATTAATGAAAGCCAATACAGTGGAACCTAACTGGTCTGCTAACAGTTCCCAAAGTTAGCAAAAAAAGCTAATCCACTAAATGAGAAGCAAGTTTCGCTAATAGCGGATTAGTTTATTAGCAGAACTGTGCCCACCACTGCAGATAATTACCTGATATTTACCATGTTATCAGATTACTTAGCAGGAATGTACCCGATAAGTACCAATGTACCTCGTCTTTACAGAGCTATCTAGAACAAGTAAATCATTTATAGTTCATAATTTTTCCACAGATTTTCACTTGTAAAGATCAGAACTGTCCCTTTAAGGTACGCTACAAATGAAACAGAACAATTAATTTTTTTTCTTCTGAACACAAAACTTTTCTTTTCAGCAGAGAAGTTCACAAAGGCCAGTAATGTAAGACAAGACTCCTTTGTTCGACAAATGTCAGGACAAACATTCATAGCGAGTCGAGAATTTTGCATCTTTTCAAGCCTCTCACTGTTTCCGCTCTGCCTTTGCCAAAATTCCATCGTTCAACCTTCTGAACCAAAAGTCAATCCCACAATCAGATTCGTAACTTGAGGTTGTTAAATTGTGCTAATGTTGGTTTTCTCATTTTGCAGCTCACTGCATCAGCATAAACACAGTCTGCATCGCACTAATCTTCATTTGGGCCGGAGCTGTGTTCTGGTCTGTTGCTCCTCTGCTGGGATGGGGCAGCTACACTGGTCAGTCTAACAGAAAACAATAACAAAATATTTATACTTTCCAATCATTAATCAGCATTCTGACCTCTGCTTCTTATGTTTTTAAGATCGAGGTTACGGCACCTGTGAGGTGGACTGGTCCAAAGCCAATTACTCTACGATTTACAAATCATACATAATCTCCATCCTCATCTTCTGCTTCTTCATCCCTGTTATGATCATGCTCTTCTCCTACATCTCTATTATCAAAACGGTGAAAAACACAAATGCCATGTCAGCCGACGGGTTCCTTTCTGATCGTCAAAGGAAAATGGAGAGAGACGTTACGAGGGTACGCCAGAAGTAGAACCATCAATTTTATTTTCAAGTGTTTTATTGGAAAAGTAAAAAAAAAGTTAAATGCATCTTAAAACTTTTTTATTTATAACTATAAAAATAGCATTTTCTGTTACAAGTGTTGAAGGAGCAAAGTAGCAAAATGCTCACTAAAAGCAACAAATGACTAGCTAGAAACAAAAAAACTACCAAAACAATACAAGCTAAAAGAAGCTAATTGGTAACTACAAGCTAAAAGTAAATGCTTTCTAAAAGCCCTAACTGCTAGATAAAAGCTAACACAGCAAGAGGATGGCTTGAAGTAGAAAACAGCTAGAAGATAAATGTAGCCAAATGCTAACTAAATGCAAAAATCTACCAAAACAACATAAAAAAGTTTTAAGAAGCAAATTAGTAATTAGGAGTTAAAAGTTGCAAAATGCTTGCTAAAAGCAACAAATGGTTAGCTAAATGTTATGCAAGGCTAGCCAAAAGCTAAAGTAGCAAAAAGGTGGCTGAAAGCTAACAATGGTTATTTATTAGCTAATAGCTAAAAGTGGCAAAAGCCTAGACAAAAGCTACAAAGCTGCAGAATTTTACTGAAAATCTAAATAAAACATAAATAATTAAAAGGAAACATGTTTGTTTGCCCCAGATTTCAGTCGTAATCTGCACTGCCTTCATCATGGCCTGGTCACCGTACGCCGTGGTGTCCATGTGGTCGGCGTGGGGCTTCCACGTGCCGAGCGTCACCAGCATCTTCACCCGTCTCTTCGCAAAGTCCGCCAGCTTCTACAACCCGCTCATTTACTTCGGCATGAGCTCCAAGTTCCGCAGGGACGCTTCGGTGCTGCTGCCCTGCACAGCCGAGAGCAGGGAGGTGGTGCGTCTGCAACACTTTAAAAGCATCAATCTCAAGGCCCAGAACCCGGGCCCCCCCGGGTCACTTCCTGTCCAGAAGCCAGAGGTGAAATACACAGCTGGAGAGGCAAACCGGCCCAATCCTGACAGCAACATGGGGGTGAAGAGTCCTCCTCGGACTCCTCCAGAGGTCTTCCACATTGATGTGCCATCGCACGTTGAAACCTCAGAGTACTGGTGTGACCGACTCTGACTGATTCTGCATCATTTCAAACAAGTTAGAAAAAAAAGGATTTGTTTTTGTCTTACCCATGTTTATTAAATTCTTGTAAAACCTATTTAATAATAATAAATCATATTCAGGAGCCCAGTTGCAATATTATTGCCCAAAAAAGCTAAAAGAGCTAGTTAGAAGTTAAAGATAACAAATTGTTGCTAGAAGCTAAAGTATCATTTCAAAACTAATGATAGCAAAAGGTTAAGTAAATATTACTTACAGGTATGTTTGGTACTTTGGGATTTGTACTCATTGAGCGTGAATATGGTACTTATTGGATGTGTACTGGGTACTTAACAAGTACATAAACAGTACTTACAGGATATGTTTATGGTACTTTTGGGATTTAAACCTGATGATACCTACCTAGTACGTACCAGGTACATAACAGGTAGGTATGTACTAAAACACTGCATAACTGGTAGCCTGCTAACTAAATACCAAACAAGTATAAGCACCAAGCTGTCTTATGCATTACTGTATTACTTTGCTTTTTTTTTCTTTTGTCTTCTGTGTGTGTTAGGAAGACCATCAAGTCAAAACTGTCAGGTTTTTTTAGGCCTTTTGACATTTTCTGGTGTAAAACGACATTTGTGTAACAGATCTATTGTTCGAGAAGATGCTGAATCAGCATTCACACATTTAGGATTTGTTTGGTATTTTCATATCAAACCCCAAAATGGAGTTTTTTTAGTGAGGCGCCCACACTGAGCCTCTGTAAACCCGAGCCTGGGACGTGAGGTTAAAAGCTCAGGATTTCCCAAATGGAAAATCAGACACATGTAGTATTGTGAGTCTGTCTGGGAGCAACAAAGTCTCCCTTCACAGAGGACGAACATTTAAAATAAAAGTTTCTCTTTCCTTGTCACCAATCAGGGGAAACAGGGAGCGTTTGTTCGCGTCAAGCTAAAAGGTCTGCCTGTCGTTTTTGTGCGTGGAACCAGCAGCGATACTTTTTTTTCTTTCTTAAATTTCCTTGTCGGTCACAGCTGTTAAAAGATACGAGATTTCAGCCAACGTGGTCAGGAGCTCCTACAGAGAGAATCTGTGGCAAATGTTTGTTCAGGGAGGTGTGTCAAGAGTCTGGCCTCTGTATTATATTGCATCTAAAATTGTAACTGACTGAGTCACAGGGGAGCTCGGCTGCATGTTCACACTCAAGAATTTGAGCTCTTTAAGGAAACATCAGCAAACAGGAGTGAATGTTTCATTGATAGTTATCCAAAGATGGACAGTATGATTATTGTGTGTTTGTTTGTTTTTAGCAAATTATGCCACTGTATCGACTTAGTTGAGGTTCAAAACTTTCATGCCGACAGTTCATCTTATGTTGTAATTTAGCCTCCGACCACTAGTTGGCAGCAGTCAGACAGCCATTTGGCTCCTCCACTCCCAAAGAGTTGACGCTAGTTCAAACAATAGCATATATAGTGAGTAATCTGAGGTTTTTTTTATCGAAATGTTTGGAGAAAAAAATGGCAATATATTACCTTGGTTACAGTATTGCAATACATTGCGATATATCATGACACCTGTGTTATGATATGTATCATATCACCAAATTTTTGCCAATACCTATTATTGCCCTACCTTTTTTATATTCTATTTAGGTTACAGTAAACTCCACAGGTGAAGAGTTGTTCATCCCACACCATGGATGTGAAATCTGGAGACCAGGAGTAATGTGGGGCGGTTTTGTGGCTCAGAGGTTGTTGGCTCTGGACCGCATGCAAACATTTATCTGGGCACTCGGTTCTGTTTGTTCAGGCGGGTCACATTATGCCAACGCGTCACACGGAGGGGCGTGCTTGCTTTCACAGGGTGATGATAATGTTTGAAACAAAAAATGAATGCGGAAAACCACAAAATACTGATTTGTGTAACTGATATCCTTACAGCCTTTTGACAGACTGAAGTTTCTGCGAGCCGTTTGACCTGCAGCGAACTGAGGACATGATGGAGCTCTATGTATCATCAGCTGATTGAAAGGTTTTTGTTCCGACACGATAAGTCTCCTCAGGCTCTCTGGGGTTTAACAGGATCAGTGACCCTGTACAGCAGAGACTCCACAGCTGCAGATGGTTTAAATTTCCTAAAAGTCGATTTATGTTGAGTAGTTATGACCGGTCAGTGTCTTACCTGCAACAGGTGGCGGAAGATCAAATAAAGAAGTCAAGCTAACTGCTAATTAATGGACAGTCCGGTGAAAAAAAGGTTTTTAGTCATCTAACATGATTAAAACTTTTAGAAAGTAATCATTTTGGTTCATTTGAAGACTTTAATGGTAGCTTTAATATTACTTTAGTTCTGCATGAAATTATAAAAAAAAAAATTTTTTTAAGCAAAAAAATGTTTATAACTTGATAAAAAAATGGGTGTGCTAGTAGCTGAAAATCAGTTCTAGCAAAAAATGTCTATAGCTTTGTCAACTTTACTGAGTTAAAATCTATTCTGGTAGTAGCTGAGAGTCATCCTCAACACATACTCCACGTCACGGTTTGTGGATGCTGTAGTGTTTTGTATTCCTCTGAGATCTTCTTCAAAAGTTTTAGTGAATTTACCTTCCAGTTCGATACATCATGCATGAGTCAGGTGATGGATGTGAGCAGAAAATACTGTAGAGGATCGACTTCTTAAAAGGTACTTCAGCTACTCCTTCCTCTTCCCATGTGTGAAGGTTCAACTCCTGAAAGCAACAAAGATCTTTCCTCCACACCTGGGCAACATACCAGACCAACAATCCCTCACTTACTGTAAGTGTTTCAAGCCGTTGAACAGATGAGCTCCTTCTCGTCACATTCTACTGTATTTATTAGAAACGTGTCTGAAACGAAGTCTTAATCTCAATTATCTCCTCGTATTCTGGTAAAATATTGTCTTTAAATAATCTGATTTAAACAAAACACATGAAAGAAGTTTTTTTATTTATGTGGAAACACTTTCCAGGAATCTGAGCAGTCATGAATTTGTGGTGAAAGTTTAGGAGATAAATTTAGTCATGCTTTTAGAGGACTGTGGGGTATAAAGAATGTCCCGTAAATAAAGGTTTCTCTACCAGACTTTCTTAATCTGAGCAGTGTCAGTTTGCTTCAAGATAAAAATGTTACTACTACTATGGGGTGCCAAGTGTAAAATAAAATGTTAACAAAAACATTTTTATTATTTAGCTCTCTTTTTGAGTGTAAAATCCTAGTTTCAAAAAATTCCACAAACATTTTATTGTTATTTAGCCCACTGTTTTTACATTTGTTAACTTTTACTAAATGTTAACTTTAAATATTAAATAAATTTAGATGTAAAAATTAAACTTTAAATGTTAAACTTAAAGTTCCTACACTGAAATATTTTGGAATTAAACACAGCCTGCCAACCCTGCTAACTCTGCTAATGCTGCTAACTCTGCTAATGCTGCTAACTCTATTAATGCTGCTGACTCTGTTAATGCTGCTAATTCTGCTAATGCTGCTAACTCTGTTAATGCTGCTAACTCTGCTAACTCTGTTAATGCCGCTAACTCTGTTAATGCTGCTGACTCTGTTAATGCTGCTAAAGCTGCTAACTCGGCTAATGCTGCTAACTCTGTTAA
>JARVJO010000001.1:22398062-22417039 GCA_031762555.1 Cynodonichthys magdalenae
CACACCACGTTAGCACATTTATGCTAACAGACTAGCAGTTGTATTTTTTTGTTGTTTGCTTGTTTTTCTTTTCATGTCAACGTGTCTTATCGGGTTCGACTTGTATCTTCGTTTTGAATAACCTCAAGAATCTCGATGTTATGACGGATTTCTTCATGTTTTTCTTTAGTCAGAGCAGGCGGTGATGGCGAGCGGCAGATAATGCTAATCCAGATGATTTAAAAAGTCTGCTAACTCAGCTAACATTTTTTTCTTGCTAATGTATCACAGCTGCTGTGTCATCCCATGAAAAACACATCTGCTAATGCATCATTTTTAGAGTCTCAAAACGCACTTGAATTTAATATAATGGCTTATTTTGATAATCTGTTAAATTAGCCGAAGCTAAACCAGGGAAATTGAAGAACTTCATGGCCTACATGCTAACTGACATTACTAAAGTCCTTAACCTTTTTAAATCCAATTTACTTGAAGTGTTATTGCTGTGGTCTGATTGGTTTCTGACTCCTCTTGATTTCCCTGCCGTTAAAACAAAGAACTGGATGGGCAGGGGGAAGAACCGGAGTTTCATGTAACCCTTCCCTCAGGTCACAAAGCTTTTTCTTTTCTCTTTTTTTTTTTTTAACCACAAGGTGTTTAAATGTTTCCGTATAAGCCTAAAAATCTAAAGCAGAGTAACCAGACGTCAAAAAGAAACTGACATTAGTATTGTATGAAAGTATTAATTTAGCTCATGTATGTAATTATTTTTTTTAGTTTATTAAACTAATAAACTAATTTAACCTGAACCAGACGATAGCATAACATGACATTTTTTACAATTCAGAGATTTTTTTTCTATTATTTTGATTATATCTCAGTATTATGACAGTTTATCCTAAGAGACACAGACAAAGCATCATTTGCTGTGTAGTTTACACGACACTGACAAAAACCATTAGGTCTATTTATTGTAAATTTATTACCATCATGTGCCGATTGACTCCTATGGGTTTTAGTTCCTGAGCAATTTTACCAAATAAGTTGCTGATATCAGAAAGTAATATTAGACTGATTCATTGGGGTCGATCATGTAATTGTGTTTTAACTGGTTTGTTAGCAGCTTATATAATAAATTATTGGGGGGGGAGCAATCATTGGTTGCACATCTACAGCTGATCAACCTTAGCAAACACAAAAAGGTCAGTTTTACAGATACTTAGCTAAAATTTGATTGCTGGGAATGGATCTTTACACAACCTCACTGACAGATCCTAACAGATCCCACGAGATCTTTGTTTATTAAACAAAATGCTTTTTGCATTTTAAATCAGTGTTTATGTCAATTACAAAACAGTTTTTCAGTTGAGTCCATTATTGACGAGTTGTGCTTTTTTTTTATGCAGGATCCCAGCTGAATGCACAACTAGAGGGCTGGCTGTCCCAAGCACAGTCCACAATCAGACCAGCTAGAGCCATCATAGCACCGTAAGAACACAAGCTGTGAAAAATCATTTAATTCAAGTAAATTAAGTCTTTTTTATTTTATATTGACATGCCTTTGCTTGCAGCCATGCTGGATATACCTACTGCGGTGCTTGTGCAGCACACGCCTACAAGCAGGTTGATCCCTCCATTACGTAAGTTTTTCTAATTTTCTTTCAGTTTAAATGACTGTTTTTTAATCTTTACACCTGTCCTGCAACAGAAAGATTAGAGAACATAGTGCTGTTGATTAAAAAAAACAACAAAACTTTATTTTGTGAGATAAAGTCCTGTTGCTCTTCAGTCGTAGGGTGTTCATTCTGGGACCTTCACACCACGTGCCCCTCTCCCGCTGTGCGCTGACACCTGCAGACATCTATAGAACGCCGCTCTATGACCTGAGAATCGACCAGAAGGGTACGCCTGGTTTTGTCCTATTTTCAGTTAGATGGTGTGCAGCTTGACCATGTGCACAAGTTCCAAAAACGATAAAATATTTTGCAGTTAATGCTGACCTCTTGAAGACCGGGTTGTTTGAGAAGATGAGTCTGCAGACGGATGAAGATGAGCACAGTATTGAAATGCACTTGCCTTACACTGCTAAAGCCATGGAGAGGTAATGCAGATGGGAACGTTTCTTCTTATTTAAACAGAAAAGGTTTATTATTATTCCCTCAGCTAACATCTATTATCACTCTGAGTATGCTACCACCACATCAAATGTTAGCTCATCTGTAAAATTAGCTGCTTGTCATCACACTGATCCAGTGATGTGGGTGTTACTTTAAAAAAACTTGCTGTTTCAGCCACAAAGATGATTTGAGTATTGTTCCTGTGCTCGTGGGAGCGTTGAGCGAATCGAAGGAACTGGAATACGGGAAGCTGCTCAGCAAATACCTGGCGGATCCTTCCAACCTCTTCATAATCTCATCGGACTTCTGTCACTGGGGTGAGTTCATTTAAAAACGCTGCTTTCTTAAAACACGATAAACTCATTCAGCTGTTTGCCGTCGTCTGTTTTTTCCCCCTCTGCTTGAAGGTCAGCGGTTTCGCTACACGTACTACGATGAATCCCAAGGGGAGATCTACAGGTCAATCGAGCACCTTGATAAAATGGTAACGGCTGAGATGTTTAAAACGAAACTTTGTGGCACATTTAAGTCTCAAATGTGATGTTTTATAACAAGAGGAGCTCGTCTGTATTTGTGACTTTGTTGTGTGTGACGCATAAAAGGTAACATTAGACATTATTTCATAAGTATTTACTTCAGCTGTAAAACAAAGACTGTAGAAATACTGTTAGTTTTTATAAATTAAAAAAATATATTGCGCCATATTATTTATGCCCCGGTGCGAGGAGCTGCTTGAAGGAGAGAGAACATCAACTTAAGCTTGGATTACATTGGTCAACACAAAAAACATTTTTTCAGCTGACTCAGCAATATTTCAATGAGCTGAATGTAAAAATCACATCCGTTTTGCTCCATCAGGTCAACGTTTTGAACCACTGGCAAATCTTGATTCTGTTTACATTCATTTATTTATTTTATTTATTTCACATTCTAGAAATGAAATTACTTACTTATTCAGACGTCATTCACTTAATTCGCTTCAGGTCAGCATTTTATTAATATAAATAAGAGTGAAGTGAAAAGTCTCTATATTGCGCTGCTCATGGTCTGCAAAGCACCAAGTATCTGCGTCAGTGGACAAAGGCAAGAAGAGGATCCTAAAAATTGAATTCGGATGAGAAATATTACTAAAAATCAACCAATAATGTTAAAAAAATGTAATTATCCATAATGTATTTAGACAAAAAACTCAGATTTTAAAAAAAAAATGAAGTCGGCATAAAAACGTGACCTGATTGATAGAAATGAATGTTATTTTTGGATTCAGTAGTGGATGTTTGTACTAAATCATGAAAAGATAAACTGTTTTCAAACAATTGTTTATTATCACCCTGTGTTATATTCCAGTGAGACGTGAGACAGCGGGTTGGAGATTACATAATTTTGGACGTTTTTTTTTCCTGATCGAGTATAAACTGGCTGAAGATGCTGTAATATCACCCTAGCTAATACATGTATTTATATCAGTCTGTGCGATAACGTGATGTTAGCTGATGTAACGTTGTTAGCACCCTAGCTAATACGTACATGTATATTAGCTTGGGTGCTAACAGGAAAGCTAACAGTTTAAGTTGACGTTCTCCTTACTTGAAGCAGCTCCTCGCACCAGGGAGTAAATAATATGCTGCAGTTTGTGTGACAATATATATTATTTTTAAAGTCTATAAAAACTAAACAGCCTACAGTATTTTTACAGTCTTTGTTTTTACAGTTGAAGTAAATGTTTATCATGTTATAACTAGTTGGGGTTTGCCTTCAGTGGATATGTTGTTTTTGTATAATTTTCTCGTTTGGAGAAATGTGTGCTGTGATAAATGCATCATGAAAGCAGGAACCAAGATGTTAATTTTCTATACCCTGGGTCCATTTTTATGTTTTGCTCAGCTTCTTCTTTTTTACTTTTGCAGGGAATGAGCATTATAGAGCAGCTGGATCCCATGTCGTTCACAAACTACTTGAAGAAGTACCGCAACACCATCTGTGGGCGCCACCCGATAGGAGTGCTGCTAAATGTAGGTACCGTGGAGGAAATGACCTCACACAGGACGTGTTGGTTGATCCAACAGGGGTGTCTAAACCTGGTCCTCAAGGGCTGCTATTTCAGCTAACGCCACACAAAGATTTAGCTCAATATCAATATAATTTACTGAGTCATTTTGTGTGTGCGTTAGCTGCTGTAGCCATCTTGGATTTGGTTAACTTTAAATGTTAATCAGCTGCAGATGGTTGAAATTCTAAATCTAGCCACTTCAGGAACTAATTGCTTCTCTCTGTTTTTCCAGGCTGTGGCCGAGCTTAGGAAGACCGGATTAGAGATGAACTTTTCTTTCCTGAACTACGCCCAGTCGAGTCAGTGCAGGAACTGGCAGGACAGCTCCGTGAGCTACGCTGCCGGGGCGCTCATCGTTCATTGAGGTCAACTTCTGCAGGGGCCACAGCAAACCGCCGCCGCCACCCTGCCCTTATCTTATCGCCATACCCCGACCCATGAACCCCACGACCTTAAACTCCACCTCCCTCCCCACCCAGTTGCACGCACTACTTACAAAAAGGACTTAGACGTTCAAAACCGATACGATTATCTCCCCTTCCTCTCAGTTTGAAGCCTCTCAAAGTTTTTGATTGAAGTGCAGTTTTGAGAAGAGAAAATGGAGACGAAGCGAGTCATTTTAATTTGGCTCAGACTAAACTTTGGACGGGAGATATCTTATTTAGGTTGCAACGATCTTTGAGTCACTGTTTTCCTGAACACGGAAGATTTGGAACAATGCAATCTATCTTGTAACTAACTCTTACCACCTCAAAGTGACAGTCTTTTTGAAGCGATGTGCTGTTTCATAGCTAACGATAGTTAGGACCTGATCAGCCGCGACATCGGTCGGTGAGAACGGAGTGCAAAAGTCTTCATCCAGACTGAGCTAACGGCTAACCAAACAAGAGCCTTCTCGTTTTTCAGGCTTATAAAACAAAATGAAAACCTTCCCTTCTTTCCAAACTCTGTTATCTGTGACCGACGTCTCGGCTGATAACTTTCCTTATCTTTCAGCTGCTCCCCTCGTCAGTGGTCGCACCAAACATTCGCCAATCGTTTTACTCTGTATGCCTTTCCTGACCGGGCTCGAAGACCGAGGCCCTGATCTAACTGACGAAACATCCGTTCAAAACTCCGATTATTTCTTTAAAAGGAAACTAAAATATACAGAAACTGATGGAGAGTGTTCAGAAAAAAAAATGCTTCAAACCCTATGCTACTACAAAAATGTCATAAGTAACTGCTAGCACTGTTTAGCATATGTTGCTAACAAAGGGCTGCACCCACTAACTCCCTACTGTAAGCAACCAAAACCATTATTATTACTATTATTATCATTATAAAATCGGTTGATTAAATATGTTTTATTCACCTGTTTTAATTTTTAGAAGTTTTGATAGATGTGATAGTATTTACTGAATTAGTGAGTAGATTTGAACAGAAGCTTTTGTCACTTCGGCTCTACAGAAACGCTGACTCCTCTTATTTGTTTAAAGCAGCAAAGATGTTTCAAAGGGCCAGACTTGCAGTTTCAGATGCTACAGAAACAAAATGCGGATTTGTGTCTTCACCGACTCTCGTCTTTGTTTACACAGCCGCTTTAAAATTCTGTAGCAGCTGAGTACGAGAAACTTTTTTTTTTTTAAATTTATTTATTTTTTCTTGATTTTGCAGCAAATATCTTCTGTTACATATTCAGCAAAGCTTTTGGTTTGGCCCAGCAGGGAAGTCTACCTTCATAAATTATATTAAAAAAATATCTATTAGGAAGGTTATTTAATTTTTTTGCTGTTTTGTATGAAAAATGCCAAAAAAAAGTTATGAGGAAGATTGAAATTTGTATCCGTTTTCATTCTGAAATTAGTAAACTACTTTTTAAAATTAGATTGAAACCAAAACAATAAATAAATTAGATTTAACCTGATTTTGTTTTGGATTTAACGAATGTTTGCTTATTTAAAAATAAAGCACAGAATTCCAGGAAGACTTTTAACTGGTTTGAGGGGCAAGAATAATTTATTAATTTGTTGTAGTTTTCGGAATTAGACGATGAAAGTTGCAGGTGTCAAACATCAGCTCCCCCCTCTTGGCATCAAAAAATGTTGAATTAAGAATAAATACTTTGTGGAATTGAAAAAAAGGGGGGGGGGGGGACGCAGACTGAAAGTTCAATCCCAGACTCACCTGACCTCTAATGCTAATTTACAGGAAACTAGCAAAGCATGACACACTGTGCTATTGTGCCTTTTCTCACTGTTGCACATTTATATATAAAACGTGTTTTCACTTTCAGTCTTATTTTTTGTTTTAGACTGTGCTCTTCAGATTTTTTATTTATTTTTTTGTTTACTGTCCCCTTTTTACCGACCGCCCGATCTCGTCTCTGGCTCACTTACGGACCTTTCCACCTTGTCTCTTGGGTCTAAAAACAAAAAGTAAAAAGGCACCGACTCGTATCTCCTTTGACCTGCTGGGAGTGCAGTTCTGTTTTGTCCACATCATCTTGTAGCGAGTGAAAAGCTTAACCTCAACACTGTTCCTTTTTATTATTTTTTTCTTTTTCTGTTTATGGATATTTGTCTTTTTAGAAATGTTTTTCTTTTTCGTATTTTGTGCTTTTTCTTTGAGAATTGGAACTTACATGTCATTAACCTAAAATATACTGCTTAACGACTCCCGTAATGGAGTTTTTTTGATCTCAGGTTCCACTGACAAAACATCCCTAAAGGCTGTTCAGAAAAAGGCAGAGGATTCATGTTACAAAAGAAGTAAAATGTACTGAAAAGCACATCTAGTCTGGTGTCATTTCTGATTTAAAATGTAAAAAAGAAAACACTCTTGCTGCATGCCTTTTTGACGTTTTTAACCACGGCAAATAATTCTGTAAATCTATTTATATCTCTGCAGCTGTTGGATAAAATCATCTTATCTGGGGAAATTCTGTTTGCAGCAAAATTAAAGGTCCAACATTCCCTGCAGGAAATCAAAGATCTCGAACAATCAGAACTAATTTTAGCTGTTTTAACTTAAGCTTTAGAATACTTTTTTGTTTATTTTAACTTTATCAGTTCCTAAAGTGTAGCATCTGTCCAATGTTTAGTTTAGCATAGCTTTAGCATCTGTTTTGCTAATTTTAACTTGAACATCTCTTGTTCGTTTAGTAATGGCCACTGTTGTGCTGTTGGTTTTCTGCTCTTATTTTGCTGCTTTTAGTTGGTGTTTTGCCAATTTAAGCAACTGTTTTTATTTTGAGCATCTCTTTTGCTAGTAGCTACTGTTCTATTTATTTTAGTTTTTGACTTATTTTCTTCTTTTAGCTAGAGTTTTGCCAATTTTAACTTTGCTAATTTTAGCATATGTTTTGCTAGTTGCTACTGTTGTAAAAGTTTTAGTTTTCTGCTTGTGTTTTGCTCATTTTAGTCTTGCTGCCTATTCCTTTCATTCAGCACTCAGTGTTCATTTCTGTAGCTTTAATTACGGTAATTTGGCTTGGATTAAGGTTCAGAATCATTATGTAGTAAACCGAAGGAAAATGGATTCATCATTTATGGTCAAGGTTTTTTCTAGGGGGGCACATACAAATAAAGAATATAATTTAGTATAAATTCAAGATAAATTTTTTTTGGTAATCATTACTAGGAATGATTAAAGAAACGTGACATTTTTAGACATACAAAGCTAAAGATTAGTGTATCAAATTATAAATGCTAATCCAAAATTCAAGCTGGCCACCACAGCTAACTTTAAAATGCTATAATTCCACCTTTTAAAGACTTATTGAGATGAAATTTGTTATGAGAATGATCACATGCTGACTGTCTATGCTAATCCCAAATTAAGCTAACCGCTAATGTTAATGCTATTTTTACAAAGGGCTATAACTCCAACTTTTAAACATAGAACACTTAAAAAACATGTATAGTAGAGCGGTATCTTTAACAAAATCTAAATTCCAATACAAAATCCAAGATCTCCACCCATTTGTCAGTTATTTGGGTGTGGCCAATCAGGTGCCAGAGGTGGCACTTGCCCCCCCCCCCACCGGCTCCATCCCTGCCTTTAACTCCACCCTGAAAAAAAAAAAGCAGGAAAAAGGTTATTTAAAGTTTTTTGGTCAACCTTCAGATTAAAAAAAAGTGTAAAAACAAACAGGAGCAGAGTTTTTGATCAGAGACTCTTTGAAGTCATTTCTCTCAGATGGCTGCTAATCTGCTCCGAGATTAAATCTAAGAATGTGTTTGAAGCGGGATTGGTTAAGCAGGGCCTCACCTCTGACTGTGTTTGTACAGTTCATGTGAAGAAAGGAGCAGTCATAATTCAGCAGGCTGCTGACGCTTTGGGAGGAGTCAGGACTGTTTACATTTTCTGAGCTTCATACAGATGCTTTAGATTTGCTCAGGAGTGGAAAGGAGCGCAGGAACCCGGAGGCCCGGACCCGTCCAGGATGCAGTGCTACGAGAACGTGGTCCACTATCTGAGCTGTGGGATCCTCCTGGCAGGACTGGGTCACCTGGTCAGTCACAGGAAGGCACAGGCCTCCTATGGGCGCCATATGACCCCTGTTGCTGCTGCCGCCAGGACTTTGCCCGCCAGACTTGCCTGGTTCCTGCAGGAGATCCCTGCTCTCCTCGCGCCTCTGCTTTTCATGCAGTTTTCACATAAATCCTCTCATTTAGGGAAGCACATATTCCTGAAGACATTTTGCTTGCACTATTTTCAAAGGTAAGAGCAGGAGATAAGTGTGATTTCTTATTTGTGTTGTTTAAATCTGAGTTCTGCTGGAACACGGTGACCTTTTTGGTCTCCAAAGAGCTAAATCAGTGAGAAAACTACATCTAGCCGTGAAACATGACTTCTGCGTGGAGGAAATGAATAATCTACAATCTCTCATCACATGCAGGACATTTGTCTACTCTTTGTTAACCAGAGGACAGCCTTTTCCAGTGAGCGTGATGGTGGCGGCGGGTTTCTTCTGCTTCCTGAATGGTTTCCTGCAGAGCCACTATCTGCTGCACTGCGCCCAGTTTGATGACAAATGGTTAACTGGTTACCGTTATAAAATCGGTGAGTTAACAGTTTAATGTTTGCAGTGTGGTGGGGATGTTAGCCTTTTCTGTGAAAGCCTTCATGGGGAAAGCTGCTCATTTTATACCACTGTTATTTTGTTTTGGTCATAAAAATATATTTTTTAATGAAAATACCTGATGAAAGTGTAGATTGTGAAACACAGAGGAGTGGATGGTCTGCGCGTTTTGTGATTTTTGATGGATTGAAAACTTGGGCCTTGTGCTGCTGTTCCAGTCCCTAATCTCCTTCAAACCAACATCAAAATGCCAAGAAAAGTTGAGGATATGTGATCCATAAGGTGCTTGAAGAACCAGAGAAGAGCTATAGATCATGTGTTTGTTTGCAGGAACCGCTTGGTAAAAGATGTTGAGGACTTGAAATCTAGCCTCCAAATTTCAACTTGGATGATCTGAAAGCTTCTGTTAACATTGGTGAAAACTGGAAACAATATGAAGCCTCTTTAAACAACTTGTCAGGAACATTAGATAATGTGGACCAATCAAGAAGAAAGTGGGAAAAATCTGAAAGTATGATCAATTTTGTCTATTTTGATTGAACTGCATCATTAAAAGGACAAACAGGAGATACTGAAGAGGCACAAATATCTACATTAATAAAGACTTCTCTGGATAGGTCTGCATGAAATGTAAAGAATTATTGCCTCGGTTCAAAGAGGAGAGGAAGAAGGGAAACTTCTGAGATTGGATCAACTGGTTGTGCACCTCCATGATCCAACTGGTCTGACTACCTTTGCATCTACAGGTTTTCGTCTCAGCTGGTAAAACCAATTGTAAAATTGCTGGTTTACTTTAATCCCTATTATATTGACAATAAAGAGAGATTGAATACAGAATCAGTTTATCCAGATAGAAAATGTTTACATTTTAAGCCTAAGGCCCTGTCACACTATGATCAAATATTTAACTCTTATTAGTAAATTAGACATTAAAAATATTTCATAAGTTGGCATAAGTTAAGTCATTGTGTGACGGGCCTTTAAATAATATTTATAATTATTACAACAAAGCTGATTTTAATACTTTGACTGAGATTTTGACAAATCAGGGCCAAAATAATATTTTTTCCAGTAGTTTACTCCAAAATGTTGATCATTTCATTTATTTTTAACAAGCTCTGTACTTGCTTAATCTGAAACATGGATGAAAGATGTTAAATTATACCTCAATATAGTGCTGTGCATTTATGTAGGAAAAACAAAAAGGGAGGTGAAGTCTCTTTATTTACATGAGGACTTTTATTATTTGAAAATACAGATCTTTGTTTTCATATGATCCAAACTGAGGTAGAAATTCCAAATTCTTCAGCTTTGGAGGGCAAACTCTCATTGGGTGTATATACCACAGTGACATTGATGTTTTTATTTATTTACTTTATTTACTGTCATCTTCTTTGGAGGTAAATGTTTAGAACAAGGCCTGTATTTTTGGGGGGATTTATGTATATGATTTTATGTAGAAGTATGTACATTTATCTACTGATTTGTCAATAGTTTCTTTAAAAGTATTGTTACTTATTCTGAGTTTCTCACTTATTCAACGAGACTCTGTTACATCTTCTATTTATCATTGCACAGAATAGCAATTAAGCAAAGGGCACTTGTGAATAGTTTGGAATAACCTACCACCAAATCTTCAATCCACTAGTGACATTCATGCTTTCAAAAATGTTTAAAAGTGATGTTAATTTCAATTGGTATTTGATTATAGTGCTGTTTATGAGGATTTTTTTATACTTGCTTGGTGTTAATTCTATAATGTCATAGTGGGCTGATAAGACTCTAGGGTCTTCTTAACCTCTCTAGCACAGCTGCCTTATTCGTCTATTTTATGGTTTCTATATATTTTTTGTATGTGGAAATAAATGAAATGGAAACAGAATGTTTGCTTTTGGGAGGAAGGCTACGACAGGAGGTGCAACGTGGCTTTCGGTCTAACCATGTACCAGATCTTTACCCTTGTAGAGTTTCTAAGGGTGTGATGATAACCAAAGCAGGAGCCCTGCTTGCATTCTCAGCACAAGGTCGAGCTCATTCTCAGTTCTGGTTGGACTCTGCCAGGCCTGTCTTTTGTCTCTGATCCTGTTTGTGGTGTTCATAGACAAGGTGCAGTTATGGGTGTCTGGTTTGGGAGCTCTGCTCTGCTTTATGCAGATGATGTGGTTCTGTTGGCCAAGACTTTCAATGTGCACTGGGTGGTTGGAAGTGTGGCTGGAATGAGAGTCTACTCCTCTAAGTTTGAGGTTGTGGTTCTCGATTAGAAATAGGTGCAATGTCCCCTCCGTGTCAGGGTGAGGAGTTAAAGTATCTTGATGTCTTGTTCATGAGTAATGGTAGGATTGAGTGGGAGATGTTAGGCTGCCTGGTGGCCTCCTTATACAATTTGCTTTACTGTTAATAAACCCCTTTTTTAATTAACTTCACCACTTCGTCTTGTCCCATTTATGTTGCAACCTTTTGAGCCACTGGATCATAATGGGGGCTCGTCCGGGATACACACTTTTGTAACAGATGGCTCCACGTATCGGCGAATGGTTTGGTATGTTGTGCTGAAGAAAGAGTTAATTTTTGATTTTGTAAGACAAATGTATATCATTTAAAAAGCTGGTACAAAAGCCAAATGTCATTCCTGATTTAAGAGTCTTAAAGTAGCAACAAGTATGCAAAAGTAGTTTGACAAAAACCTATAGATGAAAAAGAATGTGAAGGCTGACTCTGCATTTTTAAATGTAAAATGACTTTTGTATTTCTTTCATTCTTACTCTTGAACACACAAAGAACGCACACAAGCCAAATTATTTTTTTCATTTTCTTAGGTTTACTGATGTTCTACATCGGAATGGCCATCAACATCCACAGCGACTGCATTTTACGCAACCTGAGGAAACCGAAAGAAATCCTTTACAAGATTCCTACAGGTATTAAACAGGTGAGCTATTTGTTGTTGGCAGTTTAAGCTTGCAGTGATGTTATCTTTATCCCATGCAGGTGGTCTGTTTGATTACGTGTCTGGTGCCAACTACTTGGGGGAGATTGTGGAGTGGTTTGGCTACGCAGTGGCGACCTGGTCCCTTCCCACGTTGTCCTTTGCCGTCTTCAGCCTGTTCTTTATTGGACCTAGAGCTTATTACCATCACAGGTGCGGACACGTTGGGGGGAGGGGCTAAAGTACCTCGACTTCTTGTTTCTGATTATTTTCTGCTTCTCTCCTAGGTTTTATAAGAAGGAATTTAAAGAATACCCTAAGTCTCGAAAGGCTTTGATTCCATTCATCTTCTGAGGAAAAGAAACAAAACCTGGATTTATCTTTCGGACATGAATGGAGATAAAATCCTTCACAAAAGAGATTTAAATGACTGGATTCAAATATACTGACTTATGTCAATAACAGAATTTAACTGAAGACATATCGCCCACCGGGAAGCTTGTAAAAATATCTTAGAGCTAAGAGTATGTCGAGGAACTTTTCACTGAATATTTGTAAGACTGACTGGATTACAGGCATTTTTGTGTTAACTGTTGTAGATGTACACAAGAAATCAGTCATGAAAATTTGATAAAAATCCATCCAGTGATTCATGGAAACATCACTCGTTTAACTATGGTTTCAAGCGATAAACAGGAAAAACAATGAGTTCAGTTGGTTATAATGTGTTATTAGATTTAATACAATCATGTTTATTACAAATTCAAATCATAGCAAAATAATTTACGACGTACAACGTCTGTTGTCACATGAGCATAAATAAACAATTTCCTGGATTTCTTGGAATATTTTTTTTTTTTAGTAAAGGACCATTTCTTCAGTCTAAATGAAAACATTTGATGATAAAACATCATCACATTGCATTAAAGTAACAATCGTTCCCACTAGTTTATGGGGCACCAAGTGTAAAATGAAATGGTAAAAAATTTCACCAACATACTTTTCATTATTTAGCTCACTTTTTGAGTGTCAAAAAAATTCTAACAATTTACTGATGTTACATTTAGCTAATTTTTACTAAGCGTTAAATTTAAATGTTACAAATATATATTTAAATATTAAATCCTAAATCTAAATGTTTAACATTTGATTTAAAGTTAAATGTTGAAGTTCATATTTAGGCATTTTGGAATGGAACGCAGCCTTAGCAACCACTAGCGCTCCAATAAAGCTAAAGATTCCCTACAAGACATCAAACCTCCAGTTATGGCCGGTGTCTGAGCTGCACTTTAAACTGCTGGACCACAGGTAATATCAATATTGTTTTTTATAAACACATATTGAAAAAAATAGATTTTAAATATTGTCTTTAGCAGTGTTAGAAGCATTAGCAGAGGTTAGCGTCAGCTTACCAGGATGATGTCGACAAACAACAATGGCCACTGCTAGCCGCTGGTAACGCTGCTGAAGATTATATTTAACATGTAAATTCAAAATGTGTGCAGTTTGAAGTGCAGCTCAGACACCGGCCATAACTGGAGGTTTGATGTCTTGTAGGGAAGCTTTAACTGCATTGGAGCGCTAGCGGTTGCTATCGTCTCAGGATGATGACATCATAACATGAGCCGAACACTAACGGCAAAGGCTGCGTTCCATTCCAAAATACCTAAATGTGAACTTCAGCATTTAAGGGTTAAATTTTGCATTTAGATTTAGGATTTAATATTTAAATACATTTTTAATGAAAAATAGGTTGGTGAAATTTTTTAACATTTCATTTTGCACGTGGCGCCCCATATTAGTTCACATCTTGGACCACATATCTCACATCCAGAGCCAGGTTAGCCGTTTCCACGGCAACCTGTAACGCGTTGAGTTTAGCTGTGAAGGAGTCCAGCACACGTGGCCGCACAGAAGCGTCTCCGAGCGTAACCGCGGGAGAGAACTCTCCGCGTTGGGCGTTTAGATACGTCCACTTTTCGCTTTCGCGTCTTTCCAGAGCGCCGCAGCCGCAGCAGCCCACGCTGACGTTCGGCTGTTCCCTCGTGGCGTCTGAAGGTTGAGTCCAGTGGTGAGCGTGGGTCAGGTCGATCATAGAGGTCCCTCCGTCGTGCTCCAGGGATCTGGCCACCGACTCCAGAGAGCGGCAGAACACCTCAACGCCAAGAAGGTACTCGGTCTGTGAGCAGCCGAGACCTGACGCCGTCTCCCGTACTTCATTCTTGCTCTTTGATTTGAAAAAGTAAAAAGGCACAGACACGATACTATCAAAGATGAAAACATGAAATTGATCAAAAGAGTGAAAACAGAACCGACCTTCTGTCTTACATAAGCAGCTAAATGGGTCTCTGTGCAGCCGCCACCAAGTAAAGCAGATGGTTCCCTGAGGGTGAGTCTCAGCACGAGCCCTGCCTTCTGGCACGCCACCTTTAGCGCACACACATGACACGGGGAACATTACCAAACCGTTTCAGAAGAAGCACTTAAATAAGAATATAAATCTGTCCCTTATTCCATCCACGTAAACCCCCAACAGTCCCACTAACACCGGTCTAATTGTATTTACCTTCAGCTCATTTAACATGGTCTCATTCCTGTGGCACAGGATCATGGTGCAGATTGCAGATTCCCCACAGGGCTGTAAGTGTAGCATGGTCCTGGACCCAAACCGCCTGACACCGAGATCCCTGATCCTCCCGTAGGCCGTGGGTGGGACAGTGGAATGTAATGTGGCCACAGGTTGAGCACCTTTTTGTAAAGCATGAACAAAAACACAGAACAAAATAGTTTATTTTAACTTCTAATTGTTAAAAAATATTGATATAACAATATATGTATTGTGTAAATGCTTACTCAGCTTTCGCGCTTATCACACTTGTTTTTTGGAATCGTAACTATATATTCGTACTTTGTTACTTTAGCTGTTCTTAAACATTCAGCTCATTCAGATCGTTTTAGTTTTTATAACTTTTTTACTTTTCTAAATATTTACCTTTTATATATTACCACATGTAACAGAAATTAGTTGATTTTTTGCCAGCCTTTTGCTATTTTTATTTTCTAACCAGCTTATTTTTTGCTTTTGGCTAACCTGCTACCTTTTAGCTTCCTGCTAGCCATTTGATACTTCTTTTAGCTCCTAGCTGTCCTTCTATTTTTAGCTTTTAGCTACCATTCTGCTACTTTTACCCAGTCTTTTCCCATGTTTGATTCTTAATTCCCCCTGTTACTTTTAGTAATGTTTTGCTAATTTTGGCTTTTAGCTTTAGCTGATTTCTTTCAGCTGGTTCAGGAAATGTCCGAAGTGTTTCCACACTCAACAACAAGCTTCTTCCGAAAATGCAATTTCTCTGGTTCCATTAGGAAAATGACCAAAAATGACTGAATCCATGTTTTGTTGGTTTAAACTGCATGTGTCAAACATAAGGCCCGGGGACCAAATCTGGTCCTTCGTTGACATTTTATCTGGCCGCAAAGTTGAAACTTTAACTGTGAAATAGTTTTATGGTTTCTTTTTTTTTTATTTTTTTACTGTATTTAGTACAGTCAACTTTCAAAGTGATAAAATTAAGACTGTTTTTTGTAATAATTGGTTTGATGTGGAAAGAGTAATAGAGAACTGACTTTAATTACGTTTTTCTGTATTCTGAAATTATTTTAATGTCATAGTTGGATTTTTAGTGAGGGTTTTCTTTTTTTTTTATACCTGATTTGTTGTATTGTGATCAAATGTATCCTCTATGTAAGTTCTTAATAAGGAGTAAGGCATAATAAGTCTTTCAAAATGTAATATTTTTTCTATAATCAATAGGTTATGTATGTTCTAAATGCTACATTAAACATAATTTGTATGAGAATAATTTGTTCCATTAAGTATATGTTGGTGAGATGCCTCTCACCCAGCAGAGTTTGGGCTTTTAGGGGGCGTGTTCTTGAGCCCCTAGTGTTTTATGTTGCTTTGTGCTAACATTCTGGTTTTGGGCTCTGAAGGAATAAAGTCAACTTGTTTCAGTTACAAAATAACCCCCCCAAACCAATAAATACTGACAGAAATTGGCCCTTGGGTTGGACCAAGTTTTGAACTGGCCCCAATGTGTAGCGGAGTTTGACACTCCTGGTTTAAACTGTCAGAACAGGTGTGCTGTGGGAAGACTCACCTGTCAGCTGAATAAGCGACTCCATCATTGTGACTCCAAGTCTCTCTACAACTACGACTCCATGACATCTCAGGTAATCCTGTAAGACTGGGTGGATGACTTTCTGGCAGACAAACACCTTCACTCCATCTTTAACCACCTGTTTGCCCAACTCCAGGATCTGATCCAGGATCTGAGAGTCAGTTTCCAGACCCGGGTGCACCTCTATCCTACCATCACCTAGCTCAGGCAGATCTCCAGCAAGAGACGTACTGAAAAGCACCAGTGGATTAAATGAACTGTCGTGCTGGTTGAGGGAAAACTCTTCAGGTGTGTCCACCAGTAGGCCTGGAAACACTGCAGAGTCCATAACAGAAAACCCCTCAACAGGAACGGTCACAGTTTGACCCAGGCTGACTGGACCCGGGGTGTGACAGGGAACAGTCAGCAGGAAAGCCTGCACAACCAGCCTGCTGATGTGGAGACACTCTGCTTCTGTTAGCACACATGCTGGTTTGCTGGAGATGATGCTGCGAGCTAACCTGACCAGGTTCTGGCTGCTGCAGAAGTCGAGCTTAACTTTACAGCCGCAGTCATCTTGTTTTAAGTAACTGGTGCTCAAGAGCATCAAGTGTTTGTTCACTCTGGTCACCACGCCAACTCTGAGACCTGACTGCTTTGCTTGTTCGATGAGAGAGAAGCAGAAGATGGCAGCAAATAAGCCACAGTCGCTAAAGCGGTGTACGTGGTGCAGGATTGACGTTTTTATCATATTGATGAAGGGCTCGGAGGAGGAAAGAGCTGGAAGGAGAACCGAAGACGCGGAGGTGGTGACAACGTGCCCTCCGATGTTGTTGTGGATTTGTTTTAGTCTAGCGGTCGGACCGTAACAAGAACACAGAAGCTCCTTCATCAGACGAAGCTTGTAACAAATATCTGTGTTGTTCAGAGGTAGATCCGTACAAACAGATGGAGATTTCTTCACCAGACGAGACATTCTGGAGCAGCTTATGGTCGACTTGAATTATTTGGCCGGACAAATAAAAACAAAGTCAATGTTGAAACTCCTGACATATGCCTGAGCATAAATCAACATACATTTACCACCAGGTCTATTAACATGTAACAAATATTTACAACAAGATAAATAAAATATAATATGGTAGGTTACATTTGAAATATTTTTAAAAGCATTTTATAAATTACAAAATAATGTGAAGTTTGAAACAGGCTTCGTTAAGGACACCAACAGTTACCATGGTAGCGGGATACAGCGTTGTGTCTTAGTGGGGATGCTTTTTCTGAAAACTGTCACGTCTTTTTCGCTTCAAAATAGAGAGACATTCCCTGAAAGCCTTATTTGATAGTTTAGTTTTACCATCTTTCTTTTTTATTTTTGCTAAAAGCCGTTTTTTGTTTTTGCTAAAAGAGAGGCAGTCTAGTTTTTGGAGTACAACTATGTTTGAACTACAAAAAAACGTGACGTCATCTTCCGCTGCCGTGCTAGCGTTTCAAAGCTATTGGCGGTAGTCGAACTTGCTTTGCCACTTCATTACATATTTATCTGTTTTAGCTTCTTAAATATTTGTAACTATTTTGCATAAAAACATTCTTGAATACTTTTTCTGTTTCAAGTGAAAGTTGCTGAAATGGCTCCAATTAAATTTGTAATTAAGGTAGGTGAAAACAAAATACAGTAATACAAATTATGCTAGCAATCCTTGTGCATTAATAATCATATTTTCGTTTATATTTTCTAAATAATAAGGATGTTTTAGATGAGATGGTAACACAAAACTTTTAAATGTTCCTATTTGACAAAAGTATATATTCTTAAATAAATGTTCATAAGTATTTTGATGATGTGAAAAAGGATGTGGTTTGTTGAAATATTTAATGCTGATTTTGAATATTAGCTGATAAGCTGGATGGTCTTCCATTGTTGAACTATTAGGCCACATCTCACCTCATACTTTATATTTAAGTATATATTTGTCCAGCTGTGTTTCCAGCCGATTGTTGCTCCTCTTCAACCAGCAACCAGGCTTCTGTCACAGAACACACTTCCATCAAATCGCCTTTATATGGGGTGAATCAGATCTTTTATTTTAATTAGAATAGGGTTGGATGATGTTGGCACTTTTTTAAATCATGATTTATTGTGGTATTTAGCCATCAACGATTAATATGACAATTAATAGATGACAGTAATTTTAAGGTAGCAAATAATAATTGGTGACATTTTTTCTGACTATTAATTGCACACGATACAATTTTGCCCAACCCTAATTTAGAATGTTCTTTCGGGTGCTCCCGTCTTCAGCGGTGGCCACAGAGAATGAACTCACATGTTCGCAAATATTTTTGCCCTTTTTGACACAAGCTGGGCTCAAACCTGAATCCTCAGGGTTACAAGAAAATTCTAGAATTGCGCCGCTCAAGGTAGCAGCATGTTGGAGTAGCTCTGTTACATTCATTCTGAGATGATCTTTTTTTTTTTTTTTAGTTTTTTAAATCCTCTTTTTCTGGATAAGAATAGCTTTATTTGGATGATTATTCCCTCTGCTATTAGATGCTATGCAGCTGGAAGGATTTTTGCTAACACCTCTTTTGCTTTTGGACATTTGTTATGATGCGTAACCATAGCAACATGGTGGTTTGTTATAACCAGGAGCAGCTGATTAACATCTCAAAAGCTCAAATA
>JARVJO010000001.1:22417153-22431877 GCA_031762555.1 Cynodonichthys magdalenae
ATAAAAAGCAGGGACTTGGATTGATAAAATAACATCTGAGTGAAACATAAAGATGTAAGGCTGATAATGTAAAAACTTTAACAACTACAACTTTTAATTTCCCTTTGGGATTAATAAAGTATTATTGAATTGAATAAGACAGTAATGCAACTTCAACAAAAAGCAACCTTTTTAAAATTTAGAATAATGAAATGAAATGGGGTCCTCTTTAACTGAAAGATGTAACTATTTTAGAGTGTTCGTACAGATTTTATCCACTAGAGGGCAACGCAGACACATGTTTGAATCTACTGGCTCTAAGTTGTGGTGTTTCTGTTTATCCTTGAGAAAAAAAAAATTCACAGGCTGTTCATCTTTTTCCAAATCTTCCCTGGCAAGCTACCCCCCTGAGAGGCTTTTGTTAATGAACACAAGCAAACAGTGCAGAGGAAACTCAGTCTATTAAAAAAAAAAGAATCTCTGCCTGTTGCTCTCTTAGGAATAATTCACATCAGATGTTTGTGTTAAGTGCAGGAAAAGCTGCTGCTCTCCGTTTTGTTGATGTTTCATTTATTGAGAGTTTTGGACGACAAGCTGCAGACATTCAAACTGATCTCTCACATCCTCCGTAATGCCGTGTGTGCCTCGTTGACCAGATATTGCATTTGCTCCTCTTTATTTGTTTCATATGCACGCCTGCGTACGGGTTAAACCCCCTCCACACCACCCCACCCCCGGCTGGTTGTGGGAGAGTAAAACCCCGAAGGTTCGTGGAATGTTCCTTCCCACTTTGGCACATAATGACACTGTTGTGTTACTCTGCCTGAGAAAAAGCACACAGCCTCTACCACGCTTAACCAACTAACCACAGACAAGTATGTTGAAAGGCCTCAGTCCAAACAATAGCATTCAATATGCAGCCCACGACTCCTCTTTAACCAAAACAAGCGACAATATTATCATTTTTATCGCCTTCCGCCAAAAAGGCGACAAAGTAGCGTCTGTCTGAGCTTGCCAAGTGATCTTAAAAAGCACTGAAATGGCTCCACCTCAGCCAACTTTATAGATAATGACTTTATTTGACATGGCAGTAGCTAAGATTGATCCCCAAAACATCTTCTGAGGGCTTGCTCAAAAGCTTTGTTTAACTTTTTGTATTCAACTCTGTCTGTTAGCGAAATATCTCTTGAGCCACAAGGTGAATTTTAATGAAACTTTCAGGAAATAGCCATTGGATGAACATCGACAGGTGATTAACCTTTGGGGTCAATCCAATTCAAAATGGCCTCCACAGCCAGCTGAGTTCAGCAACCACAAAATGTCTATAATTCAGTCAAATTTGCAGATATTAAGCTAAAATTTATTTTGGTTGTAGCTGAGAGTCATTCATAACATATACTTTGAAGCGCTACTGCTTGTGCAAGATTTTAGTTTTAAAACTTTAGCGATAATTGTCGGCATCAACCCTGTGTGTCTGTTAGCAAAATATCTCATGACCTGCTGTTTGGATTTTAATGAAACTTTCAGGAATTAATCACTGGGTGGTTGTTTACAACTCATTACCTTTTGGGGCCAATCCAATTCCAAATGGCCTTCACAGCCAGCTGAACTCAGCAACCACAAAATGTCTGTAATTCAGTCAAATTTGCAGATATTAAGCTAAAATTTATTTTGGTTGTAGCTGAAAGTCATTCACAACACATACTCAAAGTGCAACTCCTTGCATGAGATTTTTGCTTAAATATTTAGAGATAATGTTTGGGCATCAACTCTGTTTGTCTGTTAGCAAAATATCTCATGACCCGCTGTTTGGATTTTAATGTAACTTTCAGGAATTAATCACTGGGTGGATGTTTAACACTGATTCACCTTATTCATGGTGGAAGCCTCAGCTAATCGACATTAGCCAACACAAAAATATGTATAACTGTCAGTTTTACAGACATTGAGCTAACATTTGATATGGTAGTAGCTGAGAGACATCACCTCAAAACGTTACATGAGATAATGTTTTTCTTTTGGAGGCGGTATGTAATATGCATTCCTTTTACAAACAAGCGTCAAGTTTTGCACAGAAACCTGGAATTATGGAAGCATTTACGAGTAACGTTCACGGATTGTCTGCCACGTTAAGTACCGTGTTTTATGATCTTGTCTCCTGACGTGTTTTCAAAGCAGCTCCCTCAGCGGGCCCGCGGAGCTGCAGGAGGTTCTGGTATGCTCCTTTTAAAAGTGACCTGCCGCTCCTCAGACCTCCCGAAAACGGGCCCTCCAGGGCTAAGACCCCCCTCCACCGATCCTGCCGACGTGCTCTCTGTCTGCCAGGACATTAACTGCAGCGGATCCTCACAATCTGCCTTCTATTAGCATCACCCGCTCCTGACTCTCTAACCAGTTGTAGTTTTAAACACAGACCCATTTTTTTTTAAAGAAACAAAAAGATTGAGCTGTCACAGAGACGTTTATGTGCCGATGAGCTCATAATGGACCACACATTGTGTCTCTGTACAAAATCATCAAGATTCCTGATTAGAAATATTTTGACACTTTCCAGCTTCACACAAAAAAAGCTTATTTCCATCCAGGACCTGAGCTTTGTTTGCTGCGTGTTACTTGGAGATATTCCTGTCTGTTCTTGCTGTTCAAATTCCACTTGTGGGTTGTGTCTCTTTTTTTTGTCATCAAATAAAAAGGACTCAGGTGTGCTTACCTTTACCTGAATGAAAGGAGGTTTGGAACACTTCTGGCCACTGTTTTTAAATAACATTTACCTCAGTAGTGATCAGCTTTTTACTGCCAAGTATCTGGCTAGTTGAGAAAAAAAAACTGGAGAGGAGAATTTAGTTTTAAAGGGGAAACCCAGGTGACTCACGGTGCAAAGAGAGCTGGGAATGAGGCAAATAAAGCTCCAGAGCTCGGCAGACACGCCCACAGATCTAAAGAGCTCCCCCGGGGTTCCTCGCAGATTGTTTAAAACAAAGTCAGAAAAAAAAGCAGAGACACAAAGGCAAAGTGGGAGAGATGCAAGTTTTATTGAGTGAGACCTCATCTCCTGCCCCTTCTCCCCTCAGTGTAAACATCTGCGGCTGGTTAGTGTTAGCCTCTGAGCTAAGTGCAGTCCGAAAAGGATCTGGTTCTTATACCGAGCGATAGCAGTGGCAAAGGGCAGGGAGGCGGGTGACGACGCTCCTGCGGCGCTGTTTGGGCCCCGTGCCCAACTCGGGAGCTGCACAGGCAGGAGGATGGAGAGCCGGGTCTGGGAGAGAGATAAGAGAAGGTGGAGAGTGTTCTGGGAACTGAGACTGATATAAACCAGAGCTTTGAAGACTGGAAAAGGGCGAAACAGACATCAGAGGGTTGAAGTTGGTTCAGACTTGCAGCCCCGCTATGTTGTGTAAAACGTAAATTAAAACAATCAGAAAACAAGACTCGTAAGTTTTGCTTCCTGCAGGTAATATTGATCGCTCCGGCAGTGAGGACAGTCTGAATAAAGAAGTTTGAGCTTACCCTGCAAGACCCCCCGTCCCATTCATCCCCCATGAGTCCAAACACAAAAGACACAATGAAGGATTTGGTTTTAAGTCGCTTTTCTTGCAACCTCAGCCTCTGAGTTTGGAAATCTGTGCAAGGCAGACAACAAAAGCAGCACTGGTCCACTTTAGTTATGAAAAGAACTACTTCCTGTGCTCTTTAAGAAACTTTTCACAACAAAAGCACCCCTCGCTCTGAGCTTTATGCGTCACACCAGCGATGCAACGTTGCAAATGTGTTTACTTTTTAACATTCCTTTGTTTTATTCCCGTTTCAGCGTAAAATCTATCTTAAAGTGCGGCTATAGCTGGGTCATAAAGGAAAAATGCAGGGGGTCAAAGGTCATGGCATAGTTCAGGCAGAAGCTCATCGGTGGAAGTTGACAAATTTGGACCACATGATCAGATGATCACATGATCAGTCAAATTATATTAGTTGTTTTTTTTTGTTACCTGCTGTGTTTAAAGTATTTTTTCCATAGAAAAAAAAATCCAGCAGCTGCATCCAAACAGATGCAGAAAATTACCCCTTTTTTTTATCAAGAAAACAATATCTTCTTCACTCAACTTGCAATTTTGCCAGACAAATTAATTGGTTTCTCATTAAGGGTGATTGCATTAGTTTGCATTCCTGACAAACTTCCCCTCATTTCTGAGAGGCCCCGTGGGATCACATGCTGTTTTTGTGGACGGGTCAGACCGCTGTTTATCGTTAGCGTCCAGTGGCGTCTCATCTGCCGCTCTAATGTGATAAAAGAAACTCGGGCTCGTTTGATGTCTGACTCAAAACCTCCTTCGCTTTTTACTGCTATTAAAGATGGCTCCGATGAGTTTTTCATTTGGTTGATTCTAAAAACAGAGCGGTAGAGTTTTTCTAATCGTATGTAAAGCCATCCGTCAGGTCTCCAACATCAGGGTCTTAAAGTCTTTGTATGAAAACCCCTTTCAGCACATGTCAAGTCCACTCGTAGGGCTCCGCGTTTTGATTGACAGGGTCTGACCCTTTGTTGCCAGGCTTTCCCACGCATGGATAGTTGCAGGAGGCCACCAGTCACCGGTGGGCCGCTACCAGACAAAGGTCACGAAACGAAGAGAATGCTGATCCACAGGGATGAGACGGTACTGACAGGTCTCACGTTTATGTAATCGAGGATCTGCAAAACTCTTGTTTTTATTCTTTTAAAGCACCTTTTTGTCATGCGTAGTAAGGATCCACATGCAGTCTTTAATAAACCTTCCTGAAAGTTGCACTTGTTAATCAAATGGGGGCGCCCTCGCCTCTGGTTAAAAAAAAACACACAAAAAACCAGCTCTTCAATGCTTTTATTTTTTTAAACTGTAACGCAGTCAGACAGAAAAACGCTCTCATGGGAAAAAATTTATGTAAAGTATTTGGCAGCTTGACTCGCTCAGAGCTCTTTGCAGCATTTTTGGTACGTAGTGAATCATCATGATTGTTTTTTTTTTAATCAGGAAGAAAATATATTTTTTTAGTCAAAGTCAGCTAGGAGAGAAAAAAATATTTTCTGAAGAAATTCAGTGTAAAAGCTGAGTTTACAACGGCAGATAAAACTGAGCTGTTACAGCTTAAACAAGCAGAACAGAAGCTAAAATAAAAAAAAAACTAAGAAGTAAAGGGAGCAGAACACAAGCTGAAATGAGCAGAGCATGAGTTTAAAGCTGGAGAACAGCAGCTGAAGTTAGCAAAACATGCTAATTTAAGCAAAGTTTTAGCAAATTGTACCTTAAATTCTAAAGCTAAAAGTAGCACAGTTAGCTAAAACCTAAAAGGAGGATACAGATAGCTTAAAGCTAACAGTGGCAGAAAATTACTTATAAGCTAAAAGTAGCACAGTTATATCTAGAACCTTAAAGGAGGAGAATAATAGCTTAGAGCTAACAGTGGCAGCACAGTAGCTATAAGCTAAAAGCAGCACAGTTGTAGCTAATACCTAAAAGGAGGAGAATGATAGCTTAAAGCTAGCTGTGGCAGAACAGAAGTTAAAATAAAAAACTAAAGAGTGAAGGTAGCAGAACACAAGCTGAAATGAGCAGAGCATGAGTTTAAAGCTGGAGAACAGCAGCTAAAGTTAGCAAAACATGCTAATTTAAGCAAAGTTTTAGCAAAATTCTAAAGCTAAAAGTAGCACAGTTGCTAAAACCTAAAAGGAGCATACAGATAGCTTAAAGCTAACAGTGGCAGAAAATTATGTATAAGCTAAAGGTAGCACAGTTATAGCTAGAACCTTAAAAAAGGAGAATGATAGCTTAGAGCTAACAGTGGCAGCACAGTAGCTATAAGCGAAAAGCAGCACATTTGTAGCTAAAACCTAAATGAGGAGAATGATAGCTTAAAGCTAACTGGCAGAGCAGTAACTTTAAGTTAACTGTGACAGAACAGTAGCTATGTGCTAACTGTAGCAGAACTGTAACTATATGCTAACAGTAGCACAAGTGTAACTAAAACCTAATAGAAGACGAATGATAGCTTAAAAATGACTGACAGAACATTAGCTATAAGCTAAAAGTAGCACAGAAGATAAAACCACCAAAAACAAATTTCTTTACTTTTTGTACTAAGTTTATAAACAGGAAAATATAAATGCTGAATCAGCATCCATACATTCAGATTAAGAGGTCCAGATCCAGGACCTAAGTAGCGGGGGTCTCACCCTGGTATCAGAGGAACAAATCTGCTGTAAAGTTTGTTTTTCTTGTCTGTTATGGTTGAGCTCCAGCCTGACTCAGAACAAACGATTTATCTTGAATAAATCATTCATCTTTGCTGCTCCAATGTGAAACTAAAACCGATGTCCTAAAATCTTTATTCTCTGTATTTTTGCTCTTTTCACTTCTTTTTTTTTTTTTTCTTTTCTTTTCACATTACAGCTCCGGGGTTTTGGGGCAGTTCTGTTTGCTCCTCTGTGCCGTAATGTGGGTGGTCTCGGTCCATCCATTACTTCCACGTCCAGGGAGAGGCGAAGTTCACACGAGACCCACATCCATTTGCCGCTCTGGAAGCCGGCAGCTTCTGCTCTGATGTGTAAACCTGAGTCAGAGCAGCCATGAGAAATATGTAACAGTTTAACCAGCAGAGGTCAGTTCCAGCTGCTCTGACCTCTCAGAGTTTGTCGTGACTCTGCAGCCTTTCGTTTTCTTCTAGAAAACCAAGAACGTTTTGTTGCTTTCAGGATAATTAATGTGCTGCAAAACTTACAGAACAGACAAGGAAACAGAGTCTTATCTTTTAGTGATGAGATGACTGGACGGGGGGAACTGTGAGGGGCCTGGGGGTGATGTTTAAGGACACAGGAGGCCGTTTTGTGATTTGCCTCGCTGTCAATCACTCACACTCAGACTTTCTTTGTTGCCTACGTGCTCAGTGATCCTCAGCAACCTGTGGCTGTTCTTCCTCTTTGTGCAACAGTGTGGGAACTTCGCTGTGCTGGTGGACCTTCATGTTTTGCCCCAGGGCCCTAAAGCGTCCACCGATTGGTTCACTGCTACCCAAACCGAGGTAATTACACACACACAAGCCCTGCTTGTAAACAAGTGTGTGTGTGTTTTAACAAAACAACAAATCAAAGCTTGCATCCTGTGTTCAACCACAATCTGTTTTAGGAAGTTACAGCTTTGGTTCGAGACGCAGTGGACCAGAGGGTGAAGCAGTACGCCGAGCTCCTCCACGACAGAAGACAACCCAAACACAGGAAGGAGCTGCCACCTGCTTCGGCCTTTTCTGCTGAAGGTAACCCTTTAGCTTATGGCCATATGTGTAGTTCGTTGTGTTAATTTATGAAATTGTGACCGATTTCTTTTTATTCTTTGATTTATTTTGTTCCAAACCTTTTTGACATGCAGCTAAATCCAGCACACTGGCTTTATTTTTGTTTTCTTTAGCTTTTAATTAATATTCTGCTACTTTTGTAGCATTTTGCTAGCCTTTTTCCACTTTAAGCTATCAGCTAACCATTTACTATTGTTCACTTTCAGCCATCTTTTGGCTACTTTAGCTTTTGGCTAGCCATGCAAAACGTTTTGTTAGCCATTTGTTGCTTTTAGCAAGTATTTAGCTTGAGGTGGGTAGAGTACCTAAAAATTGTACTCAACATATTTTACTCAAGTAAAGAAAAAAGTACCCAACTCTGCATTTAGCTAATTGTAGCTTCTTAACTTAGCACAAAAGGTATAGAAATCTGTGTTTAGTAGATTATTTATTTAATTACCAGAAGCAAATTTTTCATGTGCGCAACCCACAAACTCAGCTCTGCTGCTCATCCCACAAATGCACGATCCTTACAAATGTGGGGCCATTTAAAAGGAAAATTAACAGACTTTCCAACAATATAAAATTTAATACCATCAAGGAAATAAATAATCTACCAAACACAAGTTTCTTTACTCTTTGTGTATACTTCTGCGTCCTTTGTGAAAAAGTTTTGCTGCTTTAGCTTGCATTTTACTCGCCTAGCTTTTAACAACTCGGCTTCAGCTGCGTCATCAAATCTGCCGAGTCATTCAGCCCTCAGCATTCACACTGCATTTCTGTCTTCGCCTTTTTATTTATTAGCGATTGCACCTTGTGTTTCCTCATGTTGTTATTTAGACCTTCGATTTTTCTCAGCGTTCTGGAATGAAGTCATCCTTGTTTTCCTGTTTTTTTTTTTTTTGTCTTAGGCGTGTCTATCATCAACTGTAGAATTACTTAAATTATTTAGTTTGGCTGTGACCTCAAACCATTACCTATTTCATCAAAGCAAAGAGCGCAAATATATCAGTGAGTAGGAGGAGAATTAAATTACAAAGCTTTTAAGAAAAAAATGTTTTAGTCGTGTTTTTTTTTTTTTTTTTGAGAGTGGGTGTAAAGACAACAGAACCAGTTGGGACATGGCGGCGTCCTACACCCAGGGCGTGACCTGTGCAGACAAGACCAGATATGAGATTTTTATATTGTGTTTGAACTGTTTGGCTTGGCATGTGTCAGGCAAATTTGTTCATGAGAGATATCAGTCAGGCTATCGGCTAATGTACGTTTCATTTCTGCTAATGTGGCGTTTGCGCCTGAATGCTCACGTTCATAGATAATTAAGACCTAGCATTGCTAGAAGGAATGCACATCACCCGCCATCTTTGATCCTAGAATTTTGCACAAAGATCCTTTGATTAGGAGAAATTGGGGGGTTAAAGCAGTCAAAACTTCAAAATGCCATCTGATGTTGCAAGATATCCCGCTCAGAGTATGAGTTAGGGATCAGTCTCCGCTACTACCACACCAAATTTTAGCTCTATATCTGTAAAAGTATAGGCATTTTTGTGCTTGCTAAGATCACTTTGCTTGTGGTGGCCATCTTGAATTGATCAAACAGATTTTCACAGAGGGCCACATGAGCATTATGGTTGTAATTAACTTTGATGTTTCGTGTTTAACTTCACTAAACAAGAAAATGTCACGCACCGCTAACGAACACTAACTGAGCTCTATGTGGTTTTTCATGCATAGAAATAGCGTTTTAACACATCCTCTCAAACACTGAGAAGTATATGTGCATGACTGACTAAATGTGAAATAAATAATACAGAAATACTATTAAAAGTAAAAGTAAGTGAGTTTTACTCACTGTTGAGTTGTGATCAGTAGCTCTCCACTACCCAAAAGGGAATTCCCACTAGGAGTGTTCTATTATAAATTTACAACTTGTAAGTGGGAAATTCCCACTTCCTAGTACAACTGCAGCAAAAGTAGCCAACAAAAATTCATCTATATAGATTTTACATGTTGAATTTTGTTGTTTGCCAGCTACTTTTGAATCCTGTGTACCTCCACCTAGTGGTGGGATGCTATCAATTTGCGGGTAAAATAATCAACGTGCATTATGGGAGATGTAGTGTATAATCAATGTTAGGATCAGGCGCCACATATGGTAAATGAACACACATGTGGACAAAAATGCATTCAATGCAAGAGTTTGGGTCTTAAAGTAGATTATTTTGAGGTTTATTCACCTAAACTGCTTAGAGCAGAGGTGCCCAAAGTCGGGCCCGCGGGCCAAAACTGGCCCACCAAGCCCTTTGATTTGGCCCACCAGCAGTTGCCATGGTTACTGGGTTGTAAACTGTCATCCTATGGAGAAAAACAGTATTTCCACCTAAATTCATTCTATCCATTGGACCATTGGCTGCTAGCCTAATCTTTAAAAATAAAGGACTTTATTTAAGAAGTATTTGTATTACATGTATTATATTATTGCATTTGGCCCGCAGCCATCTGATAGATTTTCATTTTGGCCCTCTCTGGGAAAAAGTTTGGGCACCCCTGGCTTAGAGGTCACAGTTACTAAAAGCCAACAGCTCAGGGACCTGATAAGATAATTATATAATTGTTCACCTTTTAATTTTATTTCATTTGTTGCATTGAATCATAAATTTAAAGTTTACAATTAATTTAAAATCTAATATCTAATAAAAATATTGTTTTATATTTAAGTAAGCAGAAAAAGGCATTTTTATTTTTCATTGGTGGGTTGGACGGAAGGGCCAAATGTGGCCCGTGGACCTTGAGTTTGACATGTGCATTAGATATTTCATTAACGGTACAATCAAATGAACACATGAACGAGCCAAAATACAGTACCGGCCCACCTTATGTGGCAGGTGATGATAAAACAACTACTGTTGCCCATGCACTCACACATACAGATAATAATCAATAAACTGTGCAGCTATTTGAAGAAGTCAGCTCAGGGAATCCATTTTTATCCCAAAGTGAGCCCCTCATTCGTTCTCACGTGATTTTGAAGAAACTTAGACGAAGCATTTAAAGACCCTGGAGCTGTTAGGTTTGTTACAGGTAGCGTTTAGGGGCAGTTAAAGCAGCCTCACTCAGCAGTTCAGAGCTGTGACACTGGGATTACAAGGCATCCACTCGTTCTAATAAAGTTTCTCCTGTGGCTGCCTCTCAGGCTACTCACCGCTTACTCTCTCTCTCTTTCTCTCCAACCATCCGCTCACATGTTGTTCCATACCTGTACTTTTCCTGCAAAACTCATTTTGGGGTGGTGGCATTTTTGCATGCATATTTATATGTACATGTACACGGGAGCTGAAACTGAGTGTTTGAGAGCCTTTATCCTCCCTCTGGGCTAGGTGCGAACAGGCTGACGGGTGTTCGGTTACTGAAACGCCTGACTCATTTTCTCCATGACAGACTGAGGAGAGACAGAAATCACTAATGATGGAGATCACAGACACGCATTCCTGTATTCCTGTACACACACACACATTTACTTCATTGTGTAAACAAGGACACTCTCACCATTTTAGTTTATAAGAAAATAGTTAGGCTGCCTCCAACTTATCGGTCGCGATTGGATTATATGTTGTGAACGACTCAGCTGCTAACACACCAAATTATAGCTCAATAACTAAAATTAGCTGAGCTTTAACTATTTTTATGTAGGCTAAAGTTGATTAGCAATGGTGGCCATTTTGGTTTGAATTGACTCTCAGCTACTACCACACCAAATTCTAGCTCAAAATCCGTAAAATTTGCCCAAATATACCAGATTTTGCATTTTCTAAGATCAATTGACTGAGGCAGCCATTTTGATTTGGGTTGAGTAATTAGATATTTTGCTAACAGATAAACCGGTTTGACTTCAACAATGATGTCAATGTTTTAGACAAAGAAGTTGCAAAAAAAGTTTGCGTTAAAGACAATACTCAGCTACTACCGCGCTAAATTATAGTCTGTAATGTTAGCCAAATTGTTTCAGATTTGAGGTTTTCTGAGGTCAGTTGGCTGTGACAGCCATTTTGAATTGGGTTGAGTATTTAGATATTTTGCTAACAGACAAACCAGGTTGACTTCAACAATTAATACCAATGTTTAACTTCCTAAGACCCGAACTCTTGCATTGCGATGCATTTTTGTCCACATATGTGGCGCCAGGTCTTAGGAGGTTAAGACAAATTAGTTGCACTCAATGTATGTGTTGAAGACAACTCTCAGCTACTACCACACCAATTCTAGCTCTATATCTGTAAAATTAGCTGAATTATACCGGATTTTGCATTTTATAATGTCAGTTGGTGGTGGCAGCCTTTTTGAATTGGGTTGATCTATCAGATGTTTTGCTAATGGTCCAACAAACAAACACTTGCACACAATCATAAACATTATCGCCCCGCCTGCTTCGATGCCAGGCAGTGACAAAGGTGGAACATTATCAAAGCAGAGTTCTCCTTCAGTACATAAAAAGAGCCTCAAACAGGCCACGTGTTTGGCTTTTATTAAAGGACTTCAATGAGTGTAATGATTTTTCATTGTCCCAAGTGAATAAGGTGACACAGCAATAAAGGTAGAGTTAACTGTGAGAAAAAGGCAGGTAGGAGCCATAAAAAGGGCTTAGAGAGGGAAGCCCAGCAAACCTCAGGGCGTATTAACTTCTGGGCTTGTCTCTTCTGCAAACAGGTTAAAAACTAACTGGCTAATCCTGGCTGAACTTTCAAACTGCGAGGAGTGGAAACTGGTTTTCTTATTTCAAGATGACTTCTCTTTGCATGTTATCGCCCTCCACCAGAGGCAAAAACGTTATGTTTTCGGCCCGTGTCTGTGCATGTTTTTTTTTGTTTATTTGATGTAGTTTTAGCAAAAGTGTCTCATGACCGCACTGAATGAATTTTTATGAAACTCTCAAAGTAATCATACGTTTACAACTAATTAACGCTGCCTTCCAGTTGCAGTGGAAATCACAAGTACTACAAATACGACTAACTTAATGTAAAGTAAACAACACAGAACTGCTAAAAACCATAATGCTGAGATGATGAAGTCACGTGTATGGTCGTGTTGCACGGACTTCCCGACTTCTAAAATGCAACATTAGGGGTGTTCCAGTTGATATTTCCGACTTGGAAATTTGAAATTCCGACCTCAGAGTACAACTGGAACACAGCATAACTCTGGAAGCCAACCTGATTTAAGATAGCCACAAAAAAATAAACATAACGTAACTCAGTCAATTTTGCTGATATTATACTAAAATTTGTTGTGGTTGTAGCCAAGAGTCATTAACAACACATACTGAAAGCATGAATAAATCATGAAGCGTTTTTTGATACCATAGGATTGCACAGGATGTCTTTTACAAGGTTTGACCAATTTGTGCTTTTAAATCTTTTTTTTTTCACATTTAAATCATTCAGTTGGGGTCTATATAAAGTGGAACTGCAATACTTTGGTTTGAATTCCTCCTTAATGTAACTCCACAAGCCCCGCCCCTTTTCTGGGGTGTGTCTCAGATCAACTCATTTTGAGGATTTTGAGGCATTTTACAACCCTGCCCCCCCTCAGCTTCCAGAGTGGTTCATTGTAGTTTGATAGAAGGGTTTACGACTATATAGCTGCGCAGAAACACAACAAAATGCATTTAAGGGCTAAAAAAGTGGATTTTGCAGGATATGCCCCCTTTAAACACAAAACTAACCATAAGTCAGCCAATTTAGCAAATATTGAGATAAATTTGTTGTGATTGTAACCAAGAGTCGTCCTCAACTCATACTAAAAGTGCTAACAAATCATGCAAGATCTTGCCATAACACGAGATTGTGAATGATGTCTTTTAGTGTTTGACCACTTTTCTCAACATGATCTTCTTAGTCAAGAACTATAGCACAAAGGTGGCAGGTGATATGCATTCCTCAATTTCTCTAATTTTACAGTGGATTTACCCTGCAATGACACGAGACTTTAAGTTCCTTGAAGGAATCTTTGCAAAGGATCAATAAAGTTATATCTAATCTAATCTGTAGTATATGACGTATCAAAAACTGGAAGGTGTCAGGTGAGGTTGTTCCAATGTCTAGCCCCAGAACAAGCAGATGAACTGGGTTGGGGAGGGGCGGAGGATGTGGATCTTGTGTGAAGCAGCGTTTGAGCTGGTGCCAGTGTGAAATCACAGAGGCAGTAAGAAGAGCGTAACAGCCTCAGCTGTTAGCACTTCAAATGAGCCGTCAACAGCTCCCAGAGCTCGTCTGACTTATCTCTATGGGTTTCTGCATCAACATATGTGTCGTACACGTTGCGTTTATAGCATCTGCCGAACATGACAGAGAGGAGATCGTGTCCCGTTTTTCTCCATACAAATCAAAGCAACACAAGCTAATTTCCTCCTGTCAACCCTCAGTTCCATCATTTCTTTTTAAAATTTGGTATCCCAGCTACTTGAGACTTCACGATAGGCTCATTAAGATGTGATTTATTTTTGCTTTTAGAGAGGATGAACACGGGAAACTTTTCCCAGCAAACGGTTTGGCTTTGAACGTGTAAAACGGACACGTTTAGGGTTTCAGAAGTCCGGGGAAGCAGAACTTGGGAGAGGCCTGGTGAATTCTCACTGGTAGACCGTGCTGATCACACCCACATTTCTCAGTGTAATTACAGATTGAAAATGAGTGGATAATAGGTTCTCTGTGCTTTGAGGAAGACATTTTTGTCATTCAAGATGATATTTGAGCAAAAAAGAGGTGGTGGTTGTGTGCGTTACGAACGGGATCGATTTTTATAGAGCTCTGTTCACCTCAGACGTGACTGTTTTTGGCAAATAAAAGATGCTGTTCTGGATATTTATGAGGAAACTTGAAGGTCCAACAGGTTGTAGTTGAGTCATTCTTATCTAACATTCTTCAAAGTTCAACCAAAATAGTTACAACTCCATCATTTCTCAACACAAGACAATAATAATCTAAAAATCTGGATTAAAACACACTAGCAAGGAATGCTCGGTCTTTAAGTCTTGGAGTTTTTTGTCTATAACTGTGTCTCAATTCATGGGTTGCAACTGACGTACTGTAGTCTACGTGGGCCGTAGACCGCTCCTGTCGGATGCATACACGGCTGTGAAATGAGACGGTCTAGTCTACGTAACCACGTGGTGCCTCGTTACCATGGTGATACGTTTTATATCACATCGCTTCAGTTGTTTTTTTCAAGGTATAACTTCACAAAATTCAGTTTTAATAGAAAACGTCACAAGTATAATAAATTAAAAGCATTAATAATTTGGGTTTAGCTCCAGTACTTGTAACTGCATTTCAATATACATCACATTGCAACAAAAGTTTCTCCAGCTAACTTGTTTAAGTTACAGTTGTGGTCAAAAGTTCACATACACTTGTAAAAAACATAATGTCATGGCTGTCTTGAGTTTCCAATAAG
>JARVJO010000001.1:22432743-22447659 GCA_031762555.1 Cynodonichthys magdalenae
GATCACTCTATCACATAAGAATAAGAGTTGTAGAACTTATTGGAAACTCAAGACAGCCATGACATTATGTTTTTTACGAGTGTATGTAAACTTTTGACCACAACTGTACATTCTTCAAACGTAGGATACTTGGATGCAGCCGAGGTTTTCAGGGTTTTGTCGCATGAGTAGGCGCCTACGAACTGGGACAGCTTACGGCGCAAGCTGCAACCCATGAACTGAGACACAGTGACACTACTGAGTTTTTCTTATAGTGTTTCTGTATTTTATTTGTATTTCTTTATTTGTTTTGTTTTTGATACAAAAGCACTTTGATCAGCTTTTGTTGTTATATAAATAAATTTGACATTGAAATATTTTTCCTTATTGTCCATAAGGTGCAAAAACAAACTTTCAAACAAATATTCATTTGTTTTTAGTTCAGTATAAGTTTGCGTGCATGACTCAAGTGTAAACTGAGAAGTCATATTTTACACAGATCCGTTTAACACGCCATTTCAAATTGCCAAAGCGCATTACCAGATGTCCTGATTGATAATGCTACACTGCTCGTTCTGTGTGCAGCTCGGCTCAGGTGAAGCTTGGGCGGCTTTTTTTTTTTTTTTTTTTTTTGAGAGCCTTCCAAGCAGTCAAATTTAGAGAGGTGTTGGTAAAAGTGGTACCTTGAGTGCTTTTGAGTCCGTGGCAGAGCCGGTTCCGTCTTCCTCTCCCCTGCACAGGTGCCAGGGCTTAGGGGGAGGGAACACCTGCCAGCCTGTTTCTCCATGGCCACGGCGGTCTGGAGAGGCATTTTCCCAGGCTCCCCAGATGAATGGTCACTAATAGCCGTGGGAGAGGGCTTTGCGAGTCCTGCACAGTGTACCGCTGACTCCTCTTGGCAGGCCTACGAAGAGGGCTTAAGGCGGCCTGGCCCTGGCCGTAGCAGGAAAAGTGTTGCTGGATAACTTTACTTCTGGAAAATGTGTTCATGAATGAGCATCTCCCTCCTGGTGAAGAATGTGGAGGATGTTCGACCAAAGTGGTTTGTTTGTACCTAATTAAAGAATTAGTGGTGCGAATACTGACTCAGCACTTTATTTTTCCATGTTTTTTGCAATCTAACTTAGTTTTTACTTTGTTGTTTTTAACCATTCATATATTAAAACGATCAGCTCATTCATAAGGTGGGTAGCCTTTTATACTTTTCAAAATATTTAGCTTTAATGGCAATTATTTACCCATAGAAAAACATGGAGATCTCTATAGTTCCTTCACAAACATTGTTCTCTTTAAAATCATTTTTTAGCGTACAGCAGCTTCTTGTCTGCTAACATTACAGTTAGCTTTTAGCCAGCCTTATACTTCTTTTGGTTTTTAGCTAGCTGACTCCAGCTTTAGGCTATTGCCTGATACTGGTAAGTTTTGGCCTACTTTTTGACACTTTTCACTTTTTACCATCTTTTTATGTTTTTAGTTAGCCCATTGCTAATTTTATCTGTTCTTATTTTACTTTTTAGCTAGCTTTTTGCTTCTTTTGGTTTTTAGCTAGCTGACCCCATCTTTAGGATATCATCTGTTACTTTTAACTTTTGCCTGGCCTGCTGTTAGGTTTAGCTTTTAACCATCTTTTTGATGCTTTTTGTTAGCCCATTTCTAATTTTAGCTTTTAGCTACTGTTCTGTTACGTTTTAGCTATCCTTTTGCCACTTTTGGTTTTTAGCTAGCTGACTCCAGCTTTAGGATAGAATCAGTTACTTTTAACTTTTGGCTGGCCTGTTGTTACTTTAAGCTTTTAACCATCATTTTAATGCTTTTAGCTAGCCCATTGCCAATTTTAGCTTTAAGCTACTGTTCTGTTGCTACTTTCAGCTCTAGCAATTTTTTTTGCCAATTTGAAACTAAGTGGCATTCTGATACTTGTAACTATTTGCTACTTGTAGCTTTGAGATAGCCTTTTGCTACATTTAGCTAACAGTGTGACACTTAAAGATATCAGTTTGGTACTTTTAGCTACCAGTTTGGTACTTTAAGCTAACATTTTGGATACTTTCATTTATTAGCTAGTTTTATTTTTGCTGGTTTGAGACTTTAGGTATCATACTTCTTTGCTACTTGTAGTTTTGAGATACCATTTTGCTACATTTAGCTACCAGTTTTTAAGATATCAGTTTGGTACTTTCAACCAGCTAGTTTTAGATTTGCTGGTTTGAGACTATATGTATCATTCTGTGAGTGGTTGTTACGTGAGGACCGCTCTGTAAATAGAGAGGCATGCCTTCTGCAGAGTTACCTGCCCTGTCTGTGGGCGTGAGGCAGGCCTGGATTAAGGCAAGAGAGGAAATGGAGACCTGTGACAGGAACAAAGGAATTCCAAGGCTCCACGCTGGAAATGGATCCTGATCAGAGTAGCTGCCCCCTCTTCTACACTTGTCCTCCCTCTTCTGGCCCTTAGCTGGGCAACCCCCTTCCCCCTAGTGCCTGTGGTGTTGCCGTGGTTCCTTAAATCCTCCCTGTAAGCCCCCCTGGTCTTGCTGACTCCACTGCTAACCCCAGTGCCTATTATTGCACCTACGCACACGCATACTTAAAGCACATGTGCTGCATTTCCTTTCTTTTTAACATGCGTTTCTGCAACGCTTGGCCCACTGCCTGTCATCTCTTTCTCACTTTCTCCCCTTCACTCCTACAGGGTCAGCTGGAGTCTTTTAGGACACAACCGCAAGCCCCACCATAGCTGTCACACCACACTCTCTCGTTTCCCATATAATTAGGGCCTGAGCTTGAGCTCGAGCATGGATCACATTCATGTGACTGTTCCCCTTAACCGCAATCTGGGCTGGGAGACGGCACACTCTCGCTTGAACTCGAGCCTGACCAGAATGCCCTGTTTCAGGAATTGTTGGGATGTTTCAGAGGAGCACCATTGTTGTTTTTGTTTTACTTTAATGGGTTAGTGGGATGTCTTCCTGTGTTTTGTTTTTCCCCTGTGGACAGGTGTCATCATGGTGTTGAGCTCCATCGTCATTCTCTAACAAAAGCAATAAAATACCTGAAATTCCTTGATGGGAAGCTTATCGCTCGCCTCCTTTTATGCCAGAATTTTAAGCTTATTTTAAGCTTGCTCACTATGTGATTCAAATTCTTTACGTTGTTTACTATCAGTATTGTTTGTAGTTAATTTATATTTTCTTGTTTTTCTTTAAATAATGGTAATAAAGTATTTGTTTTTTAAATCTTAAACAACAGAGTTGTATCCAATTAGGTCAAACTTAAAAAAATCTTCCTGCAACAATATGAGATGGCTCTTAGCTACCACCACACCAAATTCTAGCTAACATTTTACCTCAATGATTATCGTTTAATGCAGACAGTAAAGTTTCAAGTGGTTAGTATATTTCATCATTAGGTCAGATGAATACAGACCTTTTTCCCCATAAATCTTTGCATTACTCTGTAGGTACGGTTGTACATGGGTGGCCATAAGCTGTGTGGTTCCTATATATATATTTTTAATAATTTAAAGTGGTCCCAGTAAGCAGAGGCAGCTTCCAGTGTGAGTTCACTCTAGTTTTTAAAGGATCAGTACATAGCTAAAATCCCCCAAAGTGCTCCGCACACCACGAAACCAAAAGGATCTAAATTGTATCCTCCTCGATCTGAATGCTCTCAAACATAAATGGTGGCCACAGTTTGGGAGATTTGTGGCCTGTTGCGCTGGATAAAGTATAATGATGATTGAATATTTTTGTTTTCTGAAAGCGTTTCTCCCATCAGATAAGAAAAAAAAATCACTTGATAATTGTTCTGTTCTCCAAAGCACTCCCCACCACTTTAGTCACATGCTGGATTATGGGTTGGCCTGAGATACCATGCTGTGGCGTATTTTGTAACTGCGATGAAAGGGTCACCCAAATGTTAAATCGAACAGTCGTGTGCAAATATTGTTTCAGGTGGACGTTGTGCAGGGTGATAAGGTGCAGCGCTCCTCTTACGGCCGTGGACATCAGAGTGCAATGTCCTTCCAGGAAAGCCCCCACTTACACACGGGTAACTTCCTCCGGCTCGCTCAAAACCCTCTCGGCCGCTCCAGCCCACCTCGCTCGCTCCGAGCCCCGACTCTCCACCCACACCGGGGTGGGGGGGTGGGGGTGGGGGGGTTCACATCAAAGCAGAGATGTCAAAAGAGTGAGATTCTCAGGCACTGATGTCAAACTCTGCTGCTGGTTCAACTCCTGTTCGTAACGGGCTTGAATTATTGTTCTCCCCCGACAGGCAATTGTTGCATTCGCAAGCACAGTAAGAAAGACGGATGAAAAGAGAAATGAGGTCAATACAGGAAACGAGCCGGCGCCTTTACAAGCACTACATTATCTATTCCTTTTTAAAAGCTCCTGTTGCAAACTATGAAATCAAACAATAGGTTATCCTGAACTGTATTAAATGGTGCAGTTTGAAAGAGTTTACTTGAGTATGCAGGTGTGCACTCAATGTAAACAAAACACTTTTATCTGCATACTTTATTAATAACTATGAGAATAACTACTAATACATCAAAATTGTAGTACAGTTGAAAGCTGATAATAGTACACATTAATCATCAATATAAGGAAAAGAATGTGCATATTTGTTTCTTACTTTTTGTGTGCACTCAATGTAAACAAAGCACTTATCTGCTGCTTTACTCAACAACTACAAGCATAACTATGTACTAATACATAAAAACTTTAGTACAACTGAAAGCTGATAATTTAACGCATTAACCATTATTATGTGGAAAATATTGTGCATATTTGCTTTTTAGTTTAATTTTTTTTGGACTAGCCTTTGAGCCTCTTTTCCAGCAGGTATTACAGTGCATTATTTATATTTAAAACTGTATTCTGTAAATGCCTAATAGTCAGTGAATCTAACTTGCATGGTTTTGGTCAGTGCAGAAACCAGAGTAATTAGAGAGAAAACCCATGCATGCACGGGGAGAACATGTTGACTCCACTCAGAAAGACCAGACAGCCAATCCTGCAACCCTGAGCGGAGCATTGTTTTTTATTATTATTATTTTTATTTTTATTTTTATATGATCTTGCCAGGATGTGACTGAAGTTAATGAAGTTCGTTTCATGAGGTCTTACCTTTGACACTGGACTGAATGCTTCTCACCCCAGTCTGTTCCGTTTTACAGTCCCAGTCACTCTGGATGCCTTTTGGTTTATTGACTTTTCTTTCCTCTCATTGTTTTCCCAGGAAGCGGTGAAAGCTGGAGTGTGTGTGTGCTTGTGTGTGTTTGTTGAAAGTACAGTAATCTAGTCTTGGCACCAACCCCACAGAGCTTTTTTCTTCTCTGCAGTTGTGGTATATTACAGGATGGCAAAAGCCTCCTCACACGAGTGGTAACAATGTTATCTGCCGCATTTCGGAAAACATGGCGTGCCTGCTTGTTTACGGACTGAACTGACCCGTCATAATACAGTTGTGTGTTGGATTTCAAAGCAAGCAGGACGATCTTCTCTATAATAAAGGACAAATGAATCCCTTTAAAATGCCTGTTCTGCAGTTCTGGCTATTGCACCAACACGGGCCACAAAAAGGAGCCACTTATTCCCAGAGGAGGCACCAGCAAGCTGTTTGTGAGAGAGAAACATGAATGCAAAGCTTAGCACGAGAGAGCCCGGGCAGAGCGCCAAGAGCAACTCTGTGCTTTGCAGGACGTTATAAAGTTGGAGCAACAGCTGATGTCTCGGGGCCGCGGCGTTGCTCTAGTTCCCAACTCTGTGCTCAAACATCCCTGTCAAATTTGTCCTGGGAATTGGCAAACTCAAGCCACCATGGAAAAACAGTGAGAACAGTTGTAATGCTAGACATGTGGTTTGAAAACGTCCAACAAGTCTGAAGCGGAGTCACTGAAAACATAAGAGGCTTGAGTGTGGAATGAAAGATGCTTAGGTCCCGGTCCCTCGTGGACCCAGAAGGAGCAGAGAAAACAAAACAGAGATAGAGATCTACATTCCTCTCTGGGTAGATATCCAGAACGGGTGATATATGACCAGCGCTTTGCTATTTAAGGAGTAACAGAATCTCAGCTCTTTTTCTTTCCACATTAAAGGAATCCTGACTTTAATGACACACATGCTCAGCATACTCATAGTGTTCTAATGCAATTTCCCTTTTTCGTTAATAATGATTTTTAAAGATTCTTTGCTAATCCTTCCAAACTTGGGGATCTTTGCACAATAATTAGAAAAGAGACAGGATTTTAAATTTGTGTATCAGAATTTATGTATATATTTGTTATCCGTTGCCTTTTGCACAGTAAATGCTGAGTAAATGATGAATACCAGTTTATGTGAAAAGACATTTTCATATTATATTAAAATTTAAGTTCCCATCTAATTCCAAGGCTAAATGAGTTATTACCCATTCATTATCTATACCCGCTGATTCCTTTCAGGGTCACAGGGGTCACAGTTTGAGGGGTGGGATACACCCTGGATGGATGGCAAGTCCATCACAGAGCCACATAAAGACAAACGAGACAAACAACCATTCACTAGGGTCAATTTAGAGCTACCAATTAGCCAAGTCATGTTTTTGGTCTGTGGAAGGAAACCGGAGTGCCTGGAGAAAACCCACTCATGCACGGAGAGAACATGCAAACTCTACCCAGAAAGGACCTTCTTGCAGCTTTACCAACTGAGCCACCAAACTTCAATTTCCCATCATGATTTTATAAGCTAATAAATTAATAAAAACATTTGCATTACAAGCCTAAAAAAACGCCCCAAGGAAAATTACACAGCAGAGTTATTTGACTAAAAAACCCGAGGTCTCATTAAATGCAACGCTTCTGCTACCAAAATGTTGCACTAAATATGTAACTTAATGACGTTTTGCTGCTGCTCATTATAGACAAAATGGTCTGAATTTATAACCCTATGACGTAAACCTCAAATTAAAGCGAAAAGTTGGAAGCTTCACACACTCAATTCAAATCTTGTCACTATACTGAATGTGCTGTAATTATAGAGTTGCAGGGTTGTGGGTGATAAAACGGTTTGTAAAACGATTCTTGTAAATCTTGAACTAATAGTCACCAAACATAGGAGACTGTAATACAGTTCTGAAAGTACTTACTAGGTTTTTTTTTAGTTTTTGCCCTTACAAAGTAGTTTGTGTCTTATATGTTGGATTTAAGGACGACTAAAATAATTATTTTTTGCCCTTTTTTGATTCCCATTTCCTACAATAACTTCTTACTGTTAAAGCTATAAACTAGTTTGCTTATGAACTTACTTGTTTTCCCAACTTTAGTTAAAACTAATTTTCAGTCCTGATTATGTAAGACTTTAATTTTCATCCAAAGCACCAATAAAAAAAGACTTGTCACTGGCTAGTTGCATATACCTTTTGTGTTTTATTCTGTGTTATGGTGTGGTGAGTGGGGATGGATAAAGAATCCATATGAGCGGAGGCCTCATAAGTGGGCCCATTGCTCTCCCCAAAAAGACACTGGTCTTTATTCAAACCTTCGCGTCCCTCAGATGAAGGACACAAGGTTAGAAACACTCAGTGTATTCTGTGTTAATAAAAGAGGTGGACAGAATGATGAGCAGAGGTCATTTACTGACTAAAACAACTGTCCTACATGTTTTAGATGTTTCCCTGCTTCAACAAACCTGACTGAAATGAATGAGTGATTGACGAGCTTCTGCTAAACTGACATTCTGAGTAAGTAATTATTGGTAGACCCGATGGATAGCCCTTCATCAGCTAAACAACAACAAAAAAATAAAAATCTGAAGCTTCTATATTGAATAGTTTTTGAGTTATAAGCATTTTTGTATGTCCAGACACCCCCTTTTCAGATGGAGCCTCCTCCTCAAATATGGGGTCTATTGTAAAACCGTTGGGTGGCGCAGTGTAGATCAGACGCATCTTTATTTCTACCAAATTTCATGCTGCTCGGTGCATCCCAAATTTGTATTGTTTTAGGTGGGGGTCCGGCGGTGGGGTGGGGACTCATTGGTGGGCTTGATGAATAGCACTTTATCAGAGCTAAACAACCAAAAAAAAAAATTTAAGCTCCTATATTGAGTAGACACACCCTTTTCAGATGGAGCCCCCTCCTCAAATATGGGGTCTATCATAAAACTACTGGCTGGCGCAGTGTAGGTCAGACTCATCTACATTCCTGCCAAATTTCATGCAGATCGGTGCCGCCGTTTCTGTGCTACGGTTGACCAAAAATCTCTGAAAAAAATAAACTTATAAAGACAATATGACCCCTGCTTTGCGTGTGGGGATCATAATTAGTTTGGGTCTATATAAAGACCCTGTCACACTAGACAGCTTATGCCAACTTATGAAACATTTTTTATGTCTAAATTGCTAATAAAAGTTGTATATTTGATCAATTTGTTAGAATTACATTATATACACGCCGAAAAGAAGCTTCCTGTTGATTGTTTTCAATTCCATCTTCAACGTAGACGTCTTTAAAAGGTTCATAAGTTGGTTTAAGTTGCCTACTGTGACAGGTTCCTTAAAGTGGAACTGCAATGCCTCCTTATTTTAACTCCACAAGCCCCGCTTTCTAATATCAACTCGTTTTGAGGCTGTCTCTTTAAATCCAAACGCCTTTTACACCCCACCCCTCTCCAGCTTTCAGAGCGGTCCGTTCTAGTTTGAAAGAGGGGTTTACAACTTTATAGCAGCACAGAAGCTTTTAATTTACAAATAAATTAAGAAATATTAAGGAAAGACTTGTCCATCTAGCCTTATGTGTTGAAGCCAGAGTCTGACCCCCTAGAGACTCCAAGTACTCAACAAAATGTATTTAACGGCTAAAAAAGTGGATTTTGCACGAGAAGTCCTCTTTAAAATATTATCCCACTGGGCTGTTGGTGATTAATGCACATTATTTAAAAGAATGGCACAATGTTGACAAAGAACATTAAAGCAACGACTTGATCTTTGACTAAACTATCAGAGAGAAAAACGTTCACACAGTCCTTTCTGAGCCAGCACTGTTCTGTCTACTTTGTGTGTCAGATTATTGTGCTAATTCACCATGTGGGACATATTTGTCCTTGTTGTAAGCCAACTTTGGGTGGAGGCTTGAAGTTTTGCTTTATTAATGAATATTTGTCAGTTTTGCCGATGGGGATGAAAACCTTCCAAAATGTCAGGTTTCTTTTTTAGAAACGAAGCCTTGTTTTTAAGCTTGACGGTTGTGCATATTTGACATTATCCAGGGGCTTTTGAAAGGGTCCGGAGAGCAAGAGGTCAGGATTTTTCTCAAACTGTGGAGGACGTCTAATCCTTTAATTGAAGTCAAAATACTCAAATCTCCCTGAAAACTCCTCAGGTTTGTGCTTAAGTAGATTATAAAGCAGTAACACACACAGAGGAAGAGAGGGAGAATGCAAAACAGGAGGAAGATGTTTCTGAATAATTGTAAAATCAAGGGGCAGCTCAGTTTAACCATTACGCTGTTCCATAAACATACCAAGGAGTGAGCAAGTTCAGACCGCTTTACAAGCACCGAGGGCTTGTTCTCAAAGAACAACAGGATTGCATGTGAGCTAGACCTTTGCTTTTAGTCAACAAATTCCTGCCAGATTAGGCAACAGGCCACCGTTTCTGCCCAGCACATCTTACGTACCGCAACAAACATTCCCTGAGAAGCACCAACACATGACTCACCAGTTTGAGCCAAACTGTAAAGAAGAACGAAGGAGTTATTCACAATTAATTAGAGATTTAATTAGGATTTAGACAATTTATTAAGAAGTTGCTGTGTGAATGCAACCACAGGGCATTATTTATGCATTAATAATGTTTGATGCCTCATTCTGTACAAGATATTAAATAAGTTGTATAATCAGCCTTATATTTTATTCATTAATTAATCATTTTGTTTCACTGCTTGAAAAGAGTTTGCATGAACAAGAAATGTATTTTTAGTCCCACTAAAAGTTGTCCTTTAATCTTATCGGCGTCATCTTTAATGTTAATTGTCTTTCTGTTTTTTTTTTTTGTTTTTATAGGGGAAAACTTCAACCTTGTGGCCAATTTTCTGAAGCGGCACTCAAGTCTCAGATGTGTTGTCAAGCGGGGTACGTGACCTAAATGATTTTAAAGACCTTGTAGCTTTTTTAAAGAGTCAAAAATAGACATCTCAGTAGTTCATTTTCAGCCAAATTTCCCACAGAAAGAGGAAGTCATCTGTGGCCGGCATGTTGATTTTTCTCCCCTTCACTTGGTTTTTATGTCCTGTCCCTACCTGCTCAGGGTGTTGTTGCAAACAGGCAGCCGTTAAGTGGTTCCCTTGAGAGGCTGCTAGAAGTGGGAGAGAGAAAATCTGTGTGACTGACTATGGAGGGCAGTGAGAATCCATCTTTATGGCCCATCTACTACCAATGACCCTTGGTCACCTTTTCATGGGACCAACATGGTTCTCTTCCTGTCAGTAAAGTTAATATCTGTTCCCTGGAGGCTGAGGTCCTGGATGTTGAGGCAGAGTGGACCTGCTGTAGCGCTTTATGTCAGCAGGTTCGTTACACATCAAAATGTCCTACTAGTGTTGCCGTAGAACTACACCCGTTATACTAGTCATGTTTCATCAGTATTGCAGGTCTTTGTTTAGATCCTGATTTTAACATGGACTCTTCTCATTTAAGACTTAAATTAGAGAGTCTTAGACTTTTAGTCTCTTTGTTCTATTAATGGATTTCTACCAAATAAACTTTGTTAAATTGTTTTGTGCATAAGTGTTTCAGGTTTATTATAACAAATAGAGATGCACGATACAGCGGCATTAACATCAGCTATGTATTAACCGACGTTGGTCATTTTTTAGAATATCTGTGTCGATCCGATAAGTAAAACTCAGCTGATATTAACGTCCGATATTCATTTCCCACTTTTTAGTTTTTTTTTAGTTTTGTTTTGGGAGGGGAGGTTGTTGATTGAGTGGTATCTGTATGATCAAGATAGATAGGAATAACTGAAGTAGAGAGCCATGTCAGCGGTTTGGTTGTTTATTTACGGTATCGAAAAAATACACAAGTGTGTTTGTGCGTATAGGTATATAAATGGACATGGTGCAGGGGGTAAGTGTTTACCCTGCAACCAGAGTGTCGCTGGTTCAAATCCCTGCCCAAGCCCATATTATTGTATCCCTGGACAAGACACCTAACCCAACCTCCCCATGTGTAAATCTGTTGGTGGGATTTTGGTGGTCTTGAGGGAGCGTAGCTGCAGAATGGCAGCCACACTTCAACCACCAAATGACTGACGGAATCTGTAAAGCGTCTTTGAGCAAAATGTCTGTATAAGACATTTTTGTCCCCCGTTGCCGAGGTGGGGGACTTAGAAATGCTCTCCGTCTCTCCATTGCAATTTCAGAAAGCTGTAACTTTCACATAGAGAGGCTAAAGTACACCAAATTTGATATGAGTCATCCATGCCGGACCATACCATGTGGCCATATGACATCATCAAAGCCCCGCCCCCTGACAACAGGAAGTGACCTTTTTCTTGCTTGGAAAGCTCCATCTCTGACCCTCTTGACCTAATCAGCAACAAATTGTGTCAGAACACAGATAAGAACCTGATCTCACTTGCTTACAACCACAAAGACTTTTCGGTGAAAGGCGTGGTCATGGCGGTGTGGCAAAGTCAGACATCACGCCAGTGACATACGTTTAACTCTAAATTCCACATATTTCAGCCAATCTGCACCCAATTTACTATAGTCGATCCTAATCCACCTCACTACAGGAATGCAGTCCTATTTTGGGGGGGCGCTCCCTACAGTTTTTTTAAAAATCAGCCACAAGCCATGCTTTGACCCAGAATCAAGTAAAAATGGTACACATGTGTAACGTCTCAGGACCTGCAAAAGTCTCCCACTGGAAGTCTTTAAAAAAACACATACTTCAGTACTTTTACTTAAAAAATACTTTGCCAGAGCTGCTTTTATTTTTATTGGAGTAATATTTGACCAGTAGGATCCGTACGTTGACTCAAGTAAGGAAACTGAGTACTTTGTCAACCACTCATAATAGGTTTTAATGTTAAATGTACATAATCCCAAAGGATGTTTAAGTGGTGTAGGTCCAAAAAACCCCAGTCCGCAAAATGTCAACTTCATCATTAAAAACCTTAGTGAGGAATGGTTATTGTGACCATCGTTAAAATGCCCTATGACAGGATAATCAAATGATTCCCAAACCCATCGTTAAAGTAAGACTTTCAACATTTCTCTGCTGTTTATTTAGCTGAGAATGTTCAGCAGTTTTTGTATTTAAACTGCTGTTTTGTTTGTGGTCCAGTGGAAGGTTAATACTTGGTGTTTATATTAATTCCAACATCAACCAACGTTATTTTTGCCTGTTTTTGACTTATAATTCGAGGTAAGCCCATGTTATTAACCAGAAAGGTCTGTGTTGTTTCTCTGCTCGCTTTCAGATTTGCGTTTGTTTCCCGAACGATACGTCGTGTGTGTGAGCTGTCCAGAAGATGCCTTAGCAAATCACAGAAACCCAAGCCTGGCTGCGGTAAGTGCTGTTTATACTCCTCTATTTCCTCTTCCAGTCGCTTGGCTAAAACAGCAGTGTTGGTCTGTGTGATGTTATGAAGATACGTTGCCAAACTGTGCTCTCGCAAAGTCTGTCTTTACAAGTGGGTGTAGGTTGAACCAGGGCTTCTTGTAGACCACAAAAACAGAACGAGAAGAGGCTGGATGTGTGTGAAGTAGTGGTTCAGATCTGCTAAATGATCCCTCTCTCTCTTGTTTTTGACATTTTTAAGAACCTACCTACACAGTTCTTGTTTGTCAAACTCAAACTTTGGCAATCGTCACAAATTTTCACAATTTAATGCTTGAGCCATTTTTTTTCCCTTTAATTTATGCTAATATTAGCATTAAAGCAGCATGAAGAATGTAATCAAATAAAGGCATAGTATTTCTTGAAGGAATGCATATCGCCAACCGCCTTTCATGCCAGACTTTTGGCCTTTTTTGGTCAAATATTTGAAATAACATAAGAAATTGCACACATCATTGACATATCTCAATTGGTTCACCCTTAGAATATGTGTTGGGAATGACTCTTAGCTACTACCACACCAAATTTTAGCTCAATATCTATAAAATTGATTGAGTTGTACTCATTTTGATTAGCTTGATCAGTCAAGCTGATTGTAATATTTATACAGTGATTACTTCTGAGAGTTTCATTAAAATACATTCAATAGTTCTTGAGATATTTTTCTACCAGACTCAGGCTTGCCTGCTTTTCACGATGTCAGAAACTGATATAATAGATTAAAAAAATAAAGCAAAACATATATTAAGACATCTGCAGAAACCTATTTTACGTTATTTGGTCTTTCAGAGCAGTCAAATTCACAAAGCTGTGGGAAATTTGCTTGTAAATATTATTGGTCATTTTGTGCAGTTGTGTTATAAATCACTATTCTTTGTCCAAATGTTAATTTGGTACCAGAATCCCCCGAGTAATTTGAGAGATGGCGCTGAAGCATTTCACCTTGGCAGTCGCATCAAGCAGAGACATCTTTCCCATCACGTCTCCTGATAATTGGCCCGCTGTATTTTTCTTTTTCTTTTTCTATAAGGTTTTTATTTTTTAATATCCCTGCATTTTCCACAGTTGGGCTTCCAATGAAAGCAGTGATTGTTAATATTTTTTGTCGAGCAACATCAGTGAAAAGTTCAGATTGTGTAACCAATTTTCCAGTTCAAGGAGGCATTGCTGTCTGTTGCGTTTCTCCGCTCAGGATGTGGTTCTCCAGGCTTATACAGTACAAGCAGAGGGAATTTTGGAGGGTGGGAGTCTTGTGGTGGGGTTCTCACTCGCTTAACCTCGAAGCCTGGTTTGTGAGGGAAAGATACCAGACAGAGTGGCTGAAGGTTTTTCACATGACAAAAAGGATAATTAGTAACCTTCCTCGCTCGCTTCTTTTGTGAGCCTGGGATGCTTTTTTCCCCTTCTCTTTAATGTTACCAAAAAATACATAAACATGAGTAAAAACATCAGCTATAACCCAATGTTGATGTTAAGTATAATATTGTTGCTGTCTAAAAAATATTGTGGTCTTCGGAGATCTTTGTCGGAGCTAAACGCACGCTTTTGCAGGACCCTTTTATCCCAAAACCTAACTGTACGAGCATGTGAGCCGAGAGAAAAACTAAGCCACATTTCCATGTGTTTAGAGAAGTTTCAGGTTTGTTAAGATTCAGCTTGTGTGACTTGCTGAGGAAAAATCTGTAACCACAGTGGAAAAAATTAACAAATGAGAACCATTTCATAAGGTCAGTGGGTTATTTTGTAAGGGACTTAAGGTAACATCTTAAATTCAGCACATCGCTCCCACACTTGAGCATACCATTTGTAAGATGTTTACGCTTCACTCCTACACCGTTGTGGAACCCAAGCATTTTTCTGCAGTCTTGTCGAGCCTGTGCAGCTTACATCAGAGAATCTGTTTATCCCCTCATTTTGCACAGGAACTTCCTATATATATTTATTGGGATATTAAGGGATTCATGTTAAAAAGGAGAAATTTCCCCCTAAATACAGCAAAATAATTATGACCCACTAGTCTCATGCTTGGCAATAAGCTGTGCAAATAGTCAAAGGAACATTCCATTGTTTTACCAAAACAAACAACCCAATGGTATGTTGCTAATACCAACTGAACAGTTTTATTGAGGTTTCAGATTAAAGAAGACAATAAATAAATCTTAACGGTCTATAAGAACTGTGTTTCTGGTCTTGTCTCAAGTCTTTAAACACCTCTTGGGGCTTCAGTGTAAAGTGCTTCATTTACAGTTGTCGTCAAAAGTTTACATACACTTGTAAAAAACATAATGTCATGGCTGTCTTGAGTTTCCAATAAGTTCTACAACTCTTA
>JARVJO010000001.1:22449542-22466761 GCA_031762555.1 Cynodonichthys magdalenae
TTATTGGAAACTCAAGACAGCCATGACATTATGTTTTTTACAAGTGTATGTAAACTTTTGACCACAACTGTATTTGTCTCTTGGTCCCCCCCCTTCTAATGACTGATTGTATTTTAAATTTCCCCTGTTGCCTGAATAAGACTCTGCTACCAACCAGACACTTTGCAGTTTGCCCAGATCCTGGTTTGAGTGCATAATGACGACAACGAGAAGCATGTGGAGGTTTGGTGTGAGGCGTAGTGTGCCAGTGGCTCAGTCTTGCAGTGGGCCAAGTAAGCTAATGCAATACTCTTGGCGTGTTGCTGCTACGTGCATCACATCCCGCTGCTACTCTCAAGCTGCAACGCCCAGTCTACGCTCTCCATGAAACCAGTAAATACCAACCCCGTCCAACTGTTCTCCATTCGCCTTTCAGTCACAAAATACGTAAGATGATCAGATATTTGGTGGAAGGAGATAGAAGAGTGGATGCCCACATAGCAAAATGTATCTGTCCCAGTTCGGGGCCACAAAATGCACCAACGCTTGGCCTAGATACCAATAAAGGATGCTGGTCTTTTGGTGGACCAGATGTGGTTTGCTAGAAGTGGTCCACACATGGGCCAGTGCCACATAAACCAAACCCTAACTGGGCCAGTTGTGGCATTCCATATTAAAACAGTGCCATCATTGCCAGACCTGGCCCGCATACAGTTGACAAACCACGTGCTATGCCAGCAGTCCCCCAGCTTGACACCAGATCTGGCCTACATGTGTGGTACGATGCTGAGAAAACTCCTTCATGCTGGTGAAGAATGTTTCCTCCTCGTAGTGGCCCAATGGTAATGGCCCTGAACCCTTGTAAATACAGTATTTTTTCCCCTAATGATTGTAACAAAGTTATGGAAACAACTAAGCACAGGCATGATACTTGTGTTGGTAGCATCATGCTAATGTGTAATTATCTTCTTGGATGTAGTGGATGTAAGCTAATTTAATTTAATAATACAAATTAATTGGTATTTTGCTAATTTTGCTTCTGTTTAGCGTCATCACAGTTGCTAGGTGATAGGACATAAGTCGAGGTAAGGGTGGGAATATAGCAGAAGGTTAGACCGTCTAAATTCACATCCAGTTTTTTCCGGTCTTCGCAGTCTATCAAGGACCTGACCCATATATACCCGGGTCCTTCGAAGGGCCCAGCTCCTGAATTTAAACACAGCCATAGTTTTCCCTACTTTTGCATCCTGTGTACTGCAACACTCTGTAGTACTTTTATCAGTAGAGTACACGAATAGTTGCCTTTTGTTTTGTGTACAATACGAATGAACAGGCAACTCTGGAAAATGTCTGAACCTGTTACTCTGGACACGATCAGCAGGTTGGATGCAGCCACTCTTCTTTAATATTTTAAAACAAATGGGTGGAGTGTGTCAGGCGCAGCTAAACGATCCAACAAGTACTTTAGTTTCAGAAGACTGTTTTCTTTAATGTTTGGATTGTTTTGTCTGGAGTTTACACTTTTGACATCTGTATTAGCCAGATGCTCTGTCTGTTATGACTCAGAAACACTGAAGCAACTTTGGCTCTGCAGAGGTAGAGGCTCTTTATTTTCCACGAGATGGTGGGAACCAAACAAGGGGTTTTGTGCGTTACACAATTTCATTGTTTTTCATGACATTTGAAGATTGAAGTCCTGTATCTTGTGAGTCAGAACCCGCAGCGAGAAGGGCAGCTTGGGAAGGACAGAGCTAGTGTTTGGGATTGTCGCTGTTGTTTTCTAGTCAGGCAGAGAGTGGGCAGCTGAGGTGAGTGGCGTGCTGTGCTGCAGAAGTTTGGATCAAAGGGAACGCAGATGTGTTTCCAATGCCCCCCCTCCTCTTTTGAGCTCTAGATGAGCCTGTGTGTTTACTCATGACCTCAGCATGCCTCAGTTCTTCACAGCTCAAAAGCTAGCTGTGTCTTTTCCCAAACCTTCAGCGTCTGTTGTCCCCGTCCTCCTCCGATCAAATACACCATCTCTTACAGTACAAGAGCACACAGGAGCACACAATCACACGTCTTCTTTTCATCCGGTCTTAAGCTGTTTTCACTGATTTTCACAAAGTAAGTTCAAACAGTTAACAGCTTGTCTTAATCCCCTCGCATGGGTGGATCCAAAGACCTTTGTCTATGTTTGGGGATAAGAACCTGTCCTCTATTTTAAACAAGTATGTGCCCATGCATGTTTGTTGACTTTGTTGCAAGTAAGATGTGGTGAATTCAGACAAACAAGGGCATGCTTTCTTTGTAGGCGCAGGATGATGGGTAGAATCTGCAGACTACATTCACGAACATCTCCGCAGGAGGTATTTTTGTTTTGGAAAAGTTGTTGTTTTTGTTTCTTGGTGCCAGTTTGAAGATTTTGTAAACTTGGTTTTCTTGCGGAAAGAACCAGCTCAATATTTGGAAATGGAATTGGTTTGAGGTGACTCGGGCATTTCACGCTGACATGAGTTATTACCTCTTGAACGATAGGTTAGTTTTGATTTATGGGATGACATCTTAACTGGTTTTGTTTGTGTTTGGTGAGCTATAAAGAGTTTGGAGTGATCCAAAAACAATTAATCTGTCTTTCAGATCAGAAGCGATGGAAGCTTCCCATAATGACACGTTTTCTGATTTATTGTGGATTTGTGTTGTTTTCAGGTTTTCAGTTTTTGTTGGGAAAGGTCAACTTTTGAAAGTCTTTGCACATTTTAACTAAAAATACAAAGAATTTATTTAAAATGCATGACTAAAACGTCTTTAAATACCAGTACAGGTATTAGAGCAGCAGTGAAGTGTTTTAGATCAGTCAGTCCATTTTTTGAATTACTGCATTACTTCAAGAGCTGCAGCATTAGAAGAAGATAAAGAACGTGATCCTCCTGTCTGTACTCCTACCTTATCAGAGGTGACAGAGGAGAAACTGGTATTTTATAGCGTCTCTAGCTGGCTATCTGTTTGAAGTTACTTCCAGGAGCCACTTAGAGTTGGGGCAAGCTTTAAACCAAATGATTCATTTCTCTACACTCCTTGCCTTTTTGGTAGGTTTATCTCTATGAACTGACATCCAGATGTGCAGCCTTGATGCAGTTCTTGCGTAGGTTTTTAGGGTTATATCTCACTGGTCGGCAACTGCTGGCGATGTACCTCTCTGTGAAGAAATTATGACATCTATGTGACCTTCTTGCAAACGACAGATTTGGTGTCAAAATTTAACCACCAAGTGTTTTATTGCATTCAGTTTAATCAGTTTGATTAGTTTTTTTGTCTCCAATAAGTCATAGATAGATTTTTTTTGGTCACCAACCCCTCCCAAAGTATCACATTTCTAGTTTATATCTAGACATCAGACCATAACGAGGAAGTTAAAGCTGGAAAAGTTGGTTGATCCCAATCCAAGTTTTAAGTCCCGCCCCCTTCCTGTTAACAAACAGAACATCGCCCTTGGTAAAATAAGAAAAAAAAATACACCTCAGGTTATTTTTTCAGGTGTTGACTCTTGTTGATTTATTCAGTTCTTCCTTGTTGCTGTGTGTGTTCAAATAATACCTTGATTGTCTGTGGGAGAGTAGGCGGGACTTAAAGACCCACATCCCCTAGAGCTCAGATCCCAGTCCCAAAAATGCAACATGGCGGCTTCTGTAAACCGGGTCCTGCTGGCTACAGTTCCTAACATTGAAAGAAGGCTGTTTTTTTTATTCCAGATATGTTCAAAATCACAGCAACATCAAAGCGAGACCCAATAGTGAGGGACATTTTCAAAGACGTTTTTGTAAACTCGCTCGCAAGAGCCGTTTGCAATATGTTGTTGCGGACGAGTGAGACGCACGCTTCAGAGTGCACTTTACAGTTTATGAGGAACGTTTTGTAGCTCTGCGTTGAGTTGAGTTCTCTTTGCTTGGGTTAAAGTGATGGCAGGCAAATGTTTCTGCTCACCACTGAACTTTCTCCACTTCCAGGACTTGTGATAAATACAGTCTTGCACAGAAGTTTCAATACGTCCGGATGAAGAAATAAAAACCATAGAATCTCTACGGTTCGTTTTGGAACTGGCAACCTGCGTGTTCCCCCCCTGAAGCTCCTTGTTACTCTGCCTGGAAAAACATAAAAAACAAAAAGGACAATCTGAGAATGAGTTTATGACATAAAACTTTTTTTAGTGTGTGAAAACATACATTCAAAGGTGGAGATTGCTACCAACAAGCCCAGACTAACATAGTTCTGGTTTCAGTCATTAAGTAAATTGTTTTTTTTTGCTCCAATTGCTGTGAATGATTGACACCAGCAGTTAGCGAGGTGGGGCCAGCTTCAAATGTCAGCAAGGCTGTTTACTGTTAACCCTTTACATTATTATCGCCCGGCGGCCAAGGCGGATCAATAATGTTTTGCTCAGGTGTGGGTGTGAGTGGGTGTGTGTGTGTCTTCGTTTGTACCGTCAGCAAAATCTACAACTGATTAACTTCTGGAGTTGACCTGATTTAGGGGAGCCACAACACAAGTTGGTCAGTTTTAGGGATATTGAGCTAAAATTTTGGTGTGGTAGTAGCTGAGATTGATGCTCTGTTTATACTCTGATGGCGCCAGATTTGTTTAAAGCTTCACCATTAACTGTTGGAATCAACTCTGTTAGGAAAATGTTATGGAACGCTTGTATGGTTGCTTAATTGCACAAACAAATTAAAAAAGTGGTTTCTAGGATTTTTTTTTGCTTTTGTTTTTCTTTCAAAAATGTTTTCCATTGGTTTTACAAATAAAAGAATCGCAAACCTAAACTAGATTTTGAACGTAATTGGTCATTAAAATAGGTTATTTGCATATTTTTTATCAGTAAATGCATCGTCTCTCTTTTTGCCCTTTTTTAAATCTTTTTTTTTGTGTATCTGAACTTCCTCTCTTCATGCCTCTTCCTTTCCATGACTCGGTTCTTTCACTCTCTTGTTCTTTTGAAGCCGTGCCGACAGGAACAGAAAGTTTCTAAACTTTCCCACCGACCCTCCCTCTGGCCTCTTGTTGATTTTTCTTTCAAGATCATTTTCAAACAGAATTTATCCATATTAAACAGACATCAAGGCATTACAATGCAAATGGTGGCAGCCGCATTTTATTTTGTATTTTATGGCCGTCGTCGGGGTCGGTGTGCGATTGTGTAGGCGGATGCGAGTTTGTGTGTCGTAAGTCCAGCTGTAGCTCTGGCTGGGAGCGAGTGTAAAAGATGAACCTCTGCCCACAATGCAGCATGACTCCACGGCTACACAAAGAGCAGCTTGTGGAGAACTTCCTGTTCAAGGATTCCTACACTTGTGGGCAAACTGGAGAGATGATTGAGGTCAGGCAGAATGACTCAGGCAGGTGCTTCTGCTTTTATTGTGCTCCCCTTTTAAACACTCCTCTTTCATGTTCCTTTTGTTTCTACTTTGTCTTTCGCTTAAAGGGGGCATATCATGCAAAATCCATTTTTTTTATCTGTTAACGGCATTTTGTTGTGAACTTGGAGTCTCTAGGGGGTCAGAAAATTTGAATTTAGTCTCTCCTGGTGCTGCGTAGATATCTTAATATTCTGTTTGGGTCATATGTTTCAGCCCATTCAGTTTTATCTGTTTTCTATGAAGTTTACAGAATTATTACATCACAGAATTTAAGCTGGAACTGCCAAATAAGGTCTAGACTTACCAACTACAATTTGGTGGTTTTCATTCTCCTCTGGTTCTGGGTCAGACTCTGGCTCCAAGGCTGGATGGACAAATCTTCCCTTGTTGACATCTTTTAATTAATTTGTAAATAAAACATTTCTGCGCTGCTATATAGTCGGAAACCCCTCTATCAAACTGATACGGAAAGGTCTGGAGAAGGCATCAAAAGGCGTGAAAGAGGGGCTTGTGGAGTTACAATACAGAGTAGGGCTGCAACGAAACAGAAAATTCACAGTTCAGTTCGATACTATAGTGTCATGGTTCAATATTTTTTCAGTACAAACAAGAATAATGTCCACGCCCTTCTTAACTTGTAATTTATTGAAATTACTTGTGAACATTTGTTTAACCTCAAAAGTACAGTTTTTAAACTAAACGTTGCTGAAACAGTAAGTTTCTCAGTGGATCTGTGCTCGACAATGCAGCCTATATAGACCCCAACTGAAGGATTTCATTGTGAAAAAGAAGGATTTAAAAGCATCATATGTCTTCTTTAAAGCTTTTAGCTGACCAGGCTGCAACTAGATTTTAAATATTCAGAAATCAATGCCCAATTATTTCATATTTTCTTGCATTTTTGAGTCACCAACTTGTGGGATGCTACCTGTGAGACCCCGTCACTGCCTTGTTTTTCGACACAAACTCTAGGGCTGGCCAATATAAGTGTTTCATATTAGTTGATATTGATATTTATTGATTCGTTTTTTGCTTTACTTAGTTGAAATAAGAACCGGGAGAGCAAAGCCAAACTGGTGACTTGATATTTCCTCTTTTATCCACAATTTCCCCTGGAGCTGTTGCCTCATGTTCTCCTTTCACTTTAATTTTTTTTTATTTTGAAGCAGTCATGAGGCGAATCATGAAACTGCTACATGTTACTCAGCAGGTTGTTGCTAGCTTACCAAAGAGTTAGATGATGTCACCAACCTTGCTTAGCTGGGCCGTTCTGGATTGGAGTTTAGTGAAATAAATTTTTTATAGCGATATATATTGTTATTGTTTATCGCCCAGCCCTACTTTATTCCCTCCATCACAGATCAGACTGCAGCTCCGCCTCACAGTTTGAGACCATTATTGTTTTCCTCTTGTGTTTCATCTCATATATTGTAATTAGTATCAAAATTTGACTTAATGATTTTTCTTTCACTCCTAACCACTGCCAGAGCCGACCGCATTGGCTTTCCCCATCCTAAAGCGCACATTGATCATTTTACAAAGCAGTTTATGGGATGGCAACGATCTGAAAAATGGCTGATATTAAATAAACAAAGTGGCCACAGTTTTGAGTTTTCCAAGATTAAACTTCGCTGCGGTTTTCTTTTGTCATTGCAAAGGTCCTTTCCAGTTTTGTGTCACACAGGGGGCAAGAGTCTGTGAAATACATTTTTATCTGTTCCAACGCTTCGGTCCGGAGGCCAAAAATACAAAAACTATAAGATGAAGAGAAATTTTTCAAAAGGTTTGAATTCCTGACATTTTTGTTTTTTTTATTTGACACTTTTCTGTCAAACATCTAAATCTTGAGCAGATGTTTATATTAAAGCATTGTAATTACAAAGTGTACCACTACATTAAAAAATCAAACTTGCAATAAAGTGTCTCTATTTCTGTTCTCTCATGACGTCAGTCTGTTCTCAGTCAGCCAAAGGAAACAAACCTGTGATAAACCTTCGTTTAACCTGACGTGTCGAGGGCACACGTTGGTGAGATCCAATATTCACATTTCTTGTTCTGCCTCAGAGGTTTAACATTTAATATCTATTTAAGAGGGTTTTTTTGCAGCTTGATTAATTTATATAAATCCATCTTCTAGAAAAATCTCACATCTTTTCATTTTCCTTATTCTGTTTTCTGCTCGAGTCCTTTTTATCTGCTGTTTTAACTTGTCAGAACTGTGTTCAGTGTTCCGCCTCGGGCAGAAAGTGTCACTTGGACTGTAGACATTATGAACACAACTAAAAGAAACCAATTTGTTTTTGAGGACTCCAGTTACCTTTTTTGGGAGGTACACATTCTTGGAACAAACAGGGAAGTTGAAGGAGGAAATTTGTGTAAACTTTAATTATCATCACCTGCTTGTGTCTTTGTCTGTTTTTAACCTTTTCATTATATTCACGGTTTTAATTGTAGGTTTTTTCCTTATTTGCGAAGCACTTTAGTCAACACAGTTGTTTTTAAAATGCTATATAAATAAATAAATTGACCTGCCGCCAGAAGGTAAACAATTAACAATATTGTTTATCGTCTGTGTTCAAAAAACACTAAATAAACTTTAATGAAAGTCTCATAAAGTAATGGTTCAATCAATGATTGGAGTCAGCTTGATTAAAAATGACCATCATCGCCAACTGACCTTTAAAAAATAAAAATAAATGGCTGCAACAGTCAGTTTTACAGATATTGAGCTAAAACATGTTGTGGTAGCTTAAAACTTTAGCATTAGCTTTTTGTGTGGTTCAATAAAACGTTCAGGAAATCATCTGCAAATCATTAAGTTGGGATCAAATCAAGATGGCCGCCACAGCCAGCTGCATTCCAAAAATTAAAAAAATGTTTAGAATTCTGTCATGTATGCAGATATTGTTGCTAAAATGTGCGTAGTTGCGTACATGCTCTGATCACACAAGTGTTAGCTTATTTTTAAGGTTTCACCATAACGCCATCATTTCTCAGCATAAGATGATCAAAGTTTAAAACTCAGTTATATATTTGGCAGCACCATGAAGCACAGAATGTGTTCTTGTTTACGCCTTTTGTGTTCGTCTTCTTTAGACAGAACAAACCCGATCTGAATATTTTTCCAGTGTGGGAGGAACCCAAGAGTTTTTACACGGCCCCACAAAAACAAAGAAGTCCGTGCTTCAAAAGATGTGAGTATGATCTAATGCTTTCCAAACCCAGCAGTCAGAAAGGACACGCAAGTTATTCGTTTGTTTCTTTTTCAACGTTTTCAGAGCCAAACAAGCCGGTGTCAAGCAAACGAGCTCTGGTTTCACCGAGACGGAGTGCTCGGACCAGGAGGCTTGTCCTGAAAACCGGACACCGGAACGTAAAGCTGGAGAGATGAAACCAAGCTGGAGGGCCGCCCCCACGGCTGAGCAGAAGGCCCCCTGTTGCAGCAGCTTTAAGGCTGAGGTTCAAATGCAGAAACCAGAGGGCGAGCCTGAAATCGTTTCTAAAAGCAGCAAGAGGTGCGAGCCCAGCGACGACGGAGAAGATCCTCACCTCCAGCCGGCCAAGAAACCGTGCCCTGGAGGACCTCCAGGCACAACACGAGCCGACTCCGCCGAGTCCTCCTCGCAGACATCCATCCACGACCTGCCTCTGCTGCCACTTCCTCTGGTCCAAGTAAAGACCGAGTCCAAGGCTTCCCTTGTCTTAGAGCGCCAGGAAACCACACTGGAAGTAGAGCTGCTTACTCCAGGGAAACCAGCCTGGAGGCTCCCCCTCACAAGCAATAACACAGCACCGACGATCCAAAACAGGCCGGCCACAAGTCTGAGGGGCCTATCTGTCAAGCCCGCTTCCTCGGGCTCTTCTATTGGTTCCAGATCCACGCTCAGAGAGGAGGGGAGCGAGAACGTGCCCAGAACCTCCAGATTACGGCGAACGAAGAGGTCCAGAAGGGGAGAGGAAACAGTAAAGAATCCTGACGCCACAGAGATGGAGATTATACTCTGACAGGCTACATGTTTGTAGTCCATGTGTCACTTCTAACTGCAAAACATGTGCTTTTTATATCAAACAGCTAACCACTTGGTCAATTGATACGTTTGAGTTTTCCTTTGTCAAATACTTGAACGGGCCTCCTCCCTTCAGCAGCAGTGGGCCAAGAGAGGCTCGCAAATAAGTGAAAAACCTTTTAATTGGAGTTTTGATTTGGCTTTGTGTTAAAGATTAGGGATTTGAGACAGGCAGGAGCCACGCAGTACGTCATGGCTTCCAGTCTGAAACACTGGCTCCAGCTCCCATGTGATTGATGGGGGTTTCCAGATTTATTTCATCACCCCATTCTCAAAAATGCCCCCTTTTTTTCAGGTTTTTATTCTCATACAGTTTACTTCATGCTTGGTTTCTAAAGCTCTTGTAATGAATCTAAACTGGGATGGATTGTTGCGCGTTTATTCAGACTTTAAATAAAACTTGAGAAACTGATCGAGTAGAAGTGATTTTGAAAATGTAGGACTATAAAACGCAGCTGCTGTTGTCACCTAAGCATTTATTGTGAAGGTTGCTGTCCAAACTCAGTAGCCATAAGTGATCCACTAGAGACCACACCGGATCTTTAAAACCTTCATGAACCACTGTAAACAGATTAACCAATGGGAGCCAACACGATGCAGTTTGGATTGTATGAAAAACAGCTTTTTTTTTAACCTTTTAGCAAAGAAGTCAGTCGGGTTTTCAAATCTGTAATCCAAGACTGTTCGCTACCTGAAGCCAACTCAGCTTTTTTTTTTTTTTTTTTTTTTTTAAATATGGGGGCGACAAAGAGTGAAAATTAAGATATTTTCCCAGGAGGTGTTGCTAATCTTTCCTTGGGTTTTAATCCTTTCAAACAGATTCTGAAGCGATCGACTTAAACTAGTCCAGCTCGTCTAAAAAGGTTTTGAAAAGGACAAAGGAAGCAACAAGGGAATCGTCGTCTGAAGGCTCATGAGGGTATTTCTCGTCTCCAGGATCGACTTAAATACGAGGGACGGCTAGCTGCAACGCAATTAGCTGTAAACATATTGGGACAGGGACCTCGTTCGAGTCTATGATGTGTCTCCAGCTCCGGTTCCCACGCCAGCTGCATGAGAAAGTGCTCATGTTGCTCTGACATGTTTGGCCCGATGCATCACAGACAGACTCTTAAAACTCATCTCATCCAGAACAAAGGCGACTTTAATTCTCTTTTCATACAAAATATTTAATAAATATGACTTTCAAAAAATATATTGCCAGATCAACACATAATTCTCAAGTTCATAAACACAAAAAACCAAAAAGGGACAAAATGTTGCCATGATCTCAAAGGGTTAACAAATGAGAAAACTTGTTCGTCTTTAAAGAGCCTCGTTTTTTGTTTAAAAAAGGAAAATGTGCACAGAAACAAAGCAGACTCTAGCAGAGCAAGGCAGTGTATTCTCCGGTTCCACAGTGTTCCCATTGCCCCCCTGCTCTTCAAGTACTCGAGGTCTAGCTTATGATATTACGCTGACTAAAGCAGATGGGAATTCTGGTTTGTGATGTTGAAATGTGTCAAACTGAATCAGCTGAGTTTTTGTTCTCGTAAGCAGAAACCGTTTAGTGGCAAGCAATATGTCTGCCACCGTGTCCAACCTCGCAGCGGCCATGTTTCTTTTCTTGTCCTCACCTCACCTGCCTTCCATTAAAGGTCCTGGCAACAAGTAATGAAATGTCAAAATGAAAAGCAAAACCAAAAAATGGATTGTTTTGTTTGTTTCAAGCCCAAAGTGCCCATCTTTTGTCTTCTGAAATTCTTGGAAATTTGGCTTTAAAGTTGAAATCGCTGAAAAAAACAAAATTTTTTTGAAAAGAAATGGTAGGCTTCTGCAGCTATCAGAACCTTCAAAACTAAACAGAACATAAATAAAAAGGAATGATATTTTAAGGCTCTTGATTATTAAGTTAATAAATCAAATATACACAATGATTAATAAAAAATGTACATATCTACATGTTCTAAATTGTCACATAAATTCTTCATTTTGGCAGCAGCTGCTGCTGACATCGAACCCCCTCTTCTCCCTCCCCTCCCCGTAAAAATAAAATAAATAATAAAGTGGATTTTTTTAATTCTTATTTGACAGTTGCTGAAGTCTAAAGCTGAAAAAAAAGGCACTTTTCTCAAAACAGAACTAGAAGGAACGCGCTAAAAAAAACCCAAAAAACGATTAGCTCTAGTGTTGAACACGTCGAGTAGTTCGAGTCACTCTACAACAATTACACCATAAGCCCCTTCCATTTGTCCAAATATGAAGTAAAAAAAGAGGAAATGCACAGGAGGACACTTTTGCAAGTAGTTCTACTGTGAAATGTAGACCAGTGCCTTGTTTTTTTTTTTGTTTTTTGTTTTCTTCCAGCCAACCAAAGCAACCATCACTGCCAGTGTAAGCCAGCTTGTCAAAACTTAAATTAACACGGGGAAAATCTGAAAAATACTGTGGGGTCGCGAGTGGCACGAGCGTGCGGAAACCACACGTGCCAAAGCTCCCCGGTTTCACCCACCACCTGGGTGTGAAGGAATAACGCTCGGTTGCACAGCAACACAGCCGTCTGCTATACGATGTAGTCCATCCTGTTTATGCTGTTTGCTGTCTCCAAGTCTCTGTTGTCCTGTTTATTAGTCCAGTTAGGGTGCTTGGACGTTGGGTTGGGGTTGGAGACGGGCGTCTTCTCGTCCCTCTCCACCAGTGTGTATGCTGGCTGTTTGGCAAAGCGGCCCTTCTGCAGGTGCCTCTCCTTGTCGTTCTCATCCCCTTCAGAATGATTCGTCCTTATTTTGGCCGTGATCGAGTTCTTGCTCTCGAAGTCTTTGATGGCCACCGTGAGGCCCACGTGCTTCTCTATGGGGTTCTTGATCTGGTTGAGCTGCTCCCGCACGTTGTTGGTCGTGTTGTCCTCGGAGCCGGTCGGCGACGTCCCGCCGTGGCCGCTCTGCTTCCGCCGCCGCCGCATGCACCACAGCAGAACCAAGACCAGCACCAGCGCCCAGATGACGATGAAGACGGAGCTGAGGAGCGGCACCAGGTAGTCTGACGGGGAGAAGACGATCGCACGTCAAAGAAATGGCAACGTAAAACTGCAAGCTTTGTTTTAGATTTCAAATCATTAGCAAACTTTGGCTCGTATAATCTGACCTCTCGGACTGAGAGTGCCGTCACCAAGTTGATCGATGGTGGACACATGCAGGAGGCCAACCAGATGCAGTGTGAGCCAATATAAAACCACACAGGCCTAACCCAGTGGTTCTCAGTCCTGGTCTTCAAGGACCACTATCCTGCATGTTTTAGATGTTAAATAAATGACTTCTGCAGAAGAGCAGGGCAACAACTAAAACATGCAGGATAGTGGTCCTTGAGGACCAGGATTGGTCTAGACAGAGACTTTTGCCTCTTTTTGCTCTCAGTCTTACATCACAGCTGATAAAGTCCTGACTTTTGAAAACCATTTGTCAGAACAAGTCTTTAAGGTTTGGTTTTGATTTGAGAAAAGAAAAAAATTAAAATTTGGTTCCTACCAGATTCGTTGGGTTTCGGCACCCGGACTTCTGCGATGGCGGAGATGATGGTGTTGTTCCCGTTCCGTTTGCTGACCAAGTCGATTATTCGATCGATGATCTCTTTAACGGGGCGGCGGTCCAAGCGATGATCTTCAGCAGACTAGAGGCAAAGAAATCCAGGTTTAAATTCAAATTTCAGTACCAACATACCTAGAACAGATATATTGCTCCAAACTCGTCACATACAAACAACCTGTTGAAGCATCTTTACATACTTTGTGTAACGCGGCACTGCAGGCTATAAATCAAAGACATTCTCAGAGCATGCAGGCAGATTTGTGGGAGGTACTCACGATGCAGACGTGGATCTCATTGCTTGCTGAGAAGGAGGGGTCACAGGTTATGGACACGGAATGCTCCAAGGAAAAATTCTTGACGATATGCAAACGCCTCAGCTGCTTGCACACACCTTCCACAGTCAAGCCCTGCGACCGGAGACAGGAGGAAGCACACGTTCACACATGTGGAAACAACCAATCTGGATTTGTATTTTGGCAGGAGGTGCAGCTTCATATCTGGCTTACAGCCCACCTAATTGAGATTAAAGACCACCAGCTCAAATGCTCGTCGCCACGCTCTGTCACGATTTTTCAGACCTGGCGAGTGATTATTATTTGATGTGAAAGAATCGCTTAAGATCTCATTTAGCTGCAATCCATAGGATTCCAAAACGGTTCCCGGATCTTATGGAGGAATTAGCATGAGAGCTGCAAAGACATGCAGTGATTCCCAAAATGGGGTCCTGAAAATATTTTCTGAATTAATTACATTTATAAGCCATATTAGCCTTAGTTGTTGCAAAGGAGTAAAGTTGGTATACTTAAAGGGGACCTATGATGTAAAATCCATTTTGTTGTGAATTTGGAGTCTCAAGTTTATGACGTTTTCTGAGTTTATTAGTTCAAATTATTTGCGGCAGAACTGCCAAACTAGGTCAGGAATTAAGTACAACTCCCTCGTCTCAATTCTCCTCTGGTTCTGGGTTCGACTCTGGTTCTAACATGTAAGGCTGGATAGACAAGTCTTCTGTTGTTGCAATTAAATTGTAAAAAAACGTTTCTTCATTAGGGCTGCACGATACATCGCAAATTTCTCTTCATCGCAAAACAGCTTGTGCAATAGGCACATCGCAAATAACTATATAAACTGCAATAAATGGTTTGATGTGGTTCATTTTGTTAATCAGACTGATGCTGACAAAGCACAAACATTAAAGCCAATCATAATCACTCAGTCATGTTGTAATGGAAATGATGTATTAGTTAAAGCAGAAAGACATCAACACTGCATGTTTAAGTATTGTTTAATTATCACAAGTCATGTCGTCATCGCAATATTAAGCACCATTATCGCACATCGCAGGTTTTCCTGCTATTGTGCAGCCCTATAAACGCAACCCCCCTCTCATACTGGAGTGGACCGGTCTGGAAGCCGGAAGGGGGCGGGGCTTGAAGGGCCTTAAAAGGAACAATATCAAAATGAGCTTCTATGAGACACACAAGACCCCAACTGAGAAGGATTTAAAAGCATACATCTACTTTAAAATAGATAAAAGTAGTATAAATGAATATTGTTACTATGTTGATGTTTAATTGACAAATGTTTATTAAGCAGAAATAGTTGGGGCACAGGCCTCTGCTACAGTTATTTTGTGAATCAAAAGCTGAAAAGTTTGGGAACCACTGCACTTCAGTTCCCAAAGTTGGGGTCGTGACTCAGTTGTGGGTCATGAATAACCTTGGTTAATCTCCAGAAATAGATTTAAAAAGGTAATAAAATAATTGATGTATTATTCTTCCTATAATTCTTAGAAAAACATTTAAAAAATATAGTATTTCTGTAAAAGCTGCTTTGTTTATTAGGGTTATTGACAAAGTTTGCTGTGGATATTTTGTGGATTAGAAGGTAAAAAGTTTGGGAACCACTGCGCTAGAGCACCTAAGCATGGATTTAGACAACTAAATACAAACTAGATGAACTCTTCGAGTTTCTTTTTGCCCTGGAGGAAAGGCGGGAGCTCTCCTGAAACGCAGATCTTTGCTGTTTCCATCACTTACGAGTCATAATGAAGAGAGAGAAAAAGCCTGTTTCTTTGGGTAACTCACTTGAGGCATGGTCTCCTTCTTCAGGGTGAAGGTGATGTTGGCGCAGCTGCTGTCCTGGTAGGAGGAGCTGGGGTGGCATTTGATTGGAGGCTGGGGAGAGTTGGGGCGCCAACACTCCCCGAGCTCAACGCACGGCTTCACAAAGCAGTGGCCTTCCCTGAGGGGCACACAGCTCTGGCCTGGTGGACACGCCCCTCGGCCTTTGGCACCAAGTTTGCACGACCTGGGGCCGCACCACATCTGCAGAGGAAAACATGAACATTTAGCTTTTAATCTTTGGTTTAGGCTTTCAGTCAGACATTAAAGACACTGCTCGTTGCCCGAAGATGAATCGTTGACTCAGAAATTGCATCAACACGACATTTTAGTTGCCAATTAAACTCAAGAATGTGACTTGTGCCAAGAGTTGTGCACAACACAAACAAGCTCCTGTTTGGAGAAAATACAAGAAACATCAGGTTCAAAACAGTAGCCTGGAGTAGATTTTATAGTTCCATATAACTTTCACTCCCATGAGCTGTACCAGTAACATGCTTTTGTTCATTCGGTGGTTAGATGAGCACGATAACGCTACCTCAAGTTGCTCCTGTAAGGATTACACAACCCTCGTTAATCCAGTCCGACTGTGGGAGTTTCTGTATTTGGCACCTGACACCAACTTATAATAGCGCCATTGTGCAGCTTTTTAAAGCAAACTGTATCATCCCTATACAGAATCTGACACTCCCAAACCAGCTCCACCCTGAAGCACAGAATGTTGTTGTGGCCCAGCTTGGCCCTACCTACAACTGAGAACAAGACACACCCACGAGCCTTGAACCGGTAACCACTTTCCCCGCAGCCTCTCTCAGTGGTAAACAGAGGCATCAGGCTGTTCACAAGTGAGCAGGGAGGGTTTGTGCCGACGTACCTTTGTGCACACAACCTTCCCATTGGAGCAGTGGCAAGTGTTGCAGTCTTCTTCCCACGTGGCTCCATCAAGGGTCACACGTCCATTAACGGAGCAATGCTTTCTTGTCTCTGCGTTGAGATGGACTTTTTAGCGTTTTAGCATTTGTATATTTAACGTCTTTACATCACCATTTTGTGAGGGGGTACCTTCTTGACAGTGGGGTCCAGTTCGGTCTGCTGGACAGAGGCATCGGTATCCATTGATCTCGTCCACGCAGGTGGAACCCGAGGCGCACGGAGAGGACTGGCACTCGTTGATATCTGTGCAGGGGACATGGGGAAACACATATACATGTGTTTGTTTATGGAATAAAGAGCACAGTCAGACACAATCCAAATATTGGGTTAAGCAAATCAGCACACAAATCTGATTCCACGGTTACATCCACTGAGATCACGCCTCATCTCAAATGTGCTGAACACAAAAAAAGCTTGAAATAAACCCTGGACAGTTTGGGTTTTTTCATCCTTTGCAGATTCATAAGTTGGCAGAATCATTAGCAGGTATGCAGGAGCTAAAGGCCGGACTGAGCAGAACAAAGGGTTTGCAATGGGAAAGAATGTGACCATCTGAAAGCCTTTAAGAGGGAAAACAATCTGTGTAATCAGTGTCAGAGAGCACGGCTGATTAGCTGCTGGCTCGCTAAGCTGGTTTACCCCAGGGACGGCAGCACGGCTCGGTGGAGTGACACCAAAAATGGCCCAGCTTGGCTCGAAGCCCAACGCTCAGAGATAATTGGCCGACTAGACTTTTCATTTGGGAGTGACTGATCGATGTCGGTCCGAAAGGGGCACATAATACTCACTGATTCGACAGTCTGGACCGGCGAAGCCTGGGGCGCACTCGCATCGGTACCAGTTGTCCCCGTCAACACAGGTCCCGCTGTTGTAGCTGCAGGAAAAAAAAATAAGAGACAGAAAAATTATGTCTCCTGCCTTTTTTTTTTTAAACCAAACTACTAATTTAACAGACACTAAAGCAGTTTCTCAAAGCTATCATTTTATCATAGGAGAGTAAGGAATTCATGCAGAGTTCTAAAAAAAAGTGTTTGTTAGAATAAGAGCCACACGTGGGAGTTCACAGAAACAGGGTTAGCCGATTGCATCCCAGGAATGAAAGAGAAGGGAGGGTGTTCGCCCGGTTCTCAGCCGAGAGAAAAGCATGCAGGTGAGGAGCGA
>JARVJO010000001.1:22484798-22510108 GCA_031762555.1 Cynodonichthys magdalenae
CCCCGCCCCCCCCCGCCTGACTCCTCGTTCACTGACACTCCATAACTCCTTGGCGGTTATCAGCTCGCCTTGCCACTGCCAGGTTCACTTTTCCCAGGCTCCCAGCTGACTCACTACTTACTTCTCTTTGAACTACAAAGAACACGCTCCCTTTCTCGCTCGCCCTCTCTCTCTCTCTCACACACACACACCCAAGTGCAGTAAGTGTGGCCATATGTCTTCTTATCTTTTCCTGGCCAAGCAGACACTGTCCAACAGACAACCAACACAAATGATAAAGATCCTTCCAGTTCAAATCTCTCACTTGCCAAAGAACACTACTGAATCCTCTGAGAAGGGGAATTTTCCTCAAACACACACACACACACACACACCTCCTGCCCTCCGGTGAAATGGAGCCATCTGATGTACCATTAGTCTAACAAAAAAAACAGAGCAAAGTCTCATGGAACAAGCAGAAGCCAAAGGTTGACAAGAAGGGGTGGCAAAGAAAAGAGGTTCCAACAGGGGGGGGGGGGAGCAGAGTTTTCTGACACTTTCTGATCACATTCAGATGATTTGTTCATTAATTCTACAAAATGCTTAAAAAAACCAAGTCTGCAACTTCTTTTTGTTCCCACAGTCAACAAAGCCTCACAATAACTTGTTTTTGATGGAATGTTTGTCGTAAAAGAAGCAATTAATAATTTGGCATATTTCTCAGATTTGTCAGTTTGAGTCACGGAAACTTTCAGGAATGATTAAAGTTGTGCTTCGGGGGAAGGAAGGCACCATTTCACAAAACGCTGGTGACATTTCCAGGTTAAAACCCCCGTTTTGAATTTGGGGTAGGGTTTGTGTGAACTCAGAGTTTAAAGTTCTGTGCAGGTGTTATTAAAGTTATATCAAGCAGCCTACAGGTAAGGGGGGGGGGGGGGGGCAGTTATTTTACAGCTGCCACTCAGAGCCACCCTTTAGAACCACCCCTACAGATTAGACTGATCCGTCTGCAAAAAACAAACAGTTGAGTCCAACTGACGTTGACCCTAACCAGTGAGTGAAACTGCACCAAACTCAGCCATGAAAACTCATCTCCCACGATCATCTTTGAAGTCACTGAGTGGAAGGAATGCATTGTACGAGAAAGACGGTTGTAAAATCAACAGCTTCATAAAAAGATCCTGCAAAAGTTTCAAGTCAGCCAAGGATTAACTGGCATCTCACCTTCTGCCAACTAAAACAAACAAACGTTTCTGCTGAGACCAAAACACAAACCTGAGACGAGGAAAGAAAGTTGTGTTTAACTCAATGAGCAGCAGAAGCAGCAGTCGGGGGTCAATCAGTGGTTATTCTAATTAAATGTGTTTTAAATGCCATGCTTCTGTGCAGCTTGAAAACACGCCTGGTAACGCGTCAGAGCGTCACACTGATGTTGAACCGCAGGAACCGCGATATGAAAAGACAGGGTGAGGTACACAGAGAAAACTTTTCTTTTACTGGAGTAATCTGCATTTAACTGCCACATCAGAGCTGAATACATAAAACAAACATGTCATTATCCCTGCAGCAGCCAGCAGCAATTCTCCCCAAGGCTGAGCTGACTATTGTTCTCTGACACACCTGATTGGAGTTCTCAGACTGCTCCGACTTGTCAACAAAATCAATCACACAGTTATTATCATGTCCCGGGTCTGGGAGACACAGCAGCCCTGTGTACCGAGGAGGAACCAGATTTGTGTTGTTGGGTTTAATTAGATGAGAAAAGGAACTGATTATTATAAAAAAAAAAACATTTGTAGAGGTTAGATCTAAATTAAAAACAAAAAAGTATTGTTTTTTAAGTGGGCAAATTCGCTGAGGTGGTCAAAGAGGAGAAAAAAAAAAGTCACCGTCCTGCCTGAGAACTTCAGCATTGCTGAGTCTGTGACAACTGCTTCCTGTTGCTTTACAGCTGCACCCCCTCCATTATGCTCCATAATCCTCCCTGCAGTCACCGAGGGCGCACCATTGTCCCCCCCAAACTAGATAGAGGGCGAGCGGAGCCGGGCCCTCGCCCCCCACCCCAAGTTTCCACGCACGTCCTGGTCAGCTCACGTCAAAGAGGCATCACGGTCCAGTTCAGCCGGACCGCTTGGCTCTCGCTTCCCCCTCCCTCACCTGATCTGAGGACATGTGTGCAGCCTCATTAAGTGCAGCGGTTACCGTGGGTGGCAAGGTTAAAGCGATGAAATGCCTGGGGTCCAACAGAGCGTGACTTAAACAAAGCTCTTGGCCTGGACAAGAGGCCAACTTCATGCAGCTCACAAGAGAGGATGAAGGGAGAAGGAGGGAGGGGGGGCTCCATGAACTCTGAGTCCCCAACAACCCAATTGCACCACACTGCCATCTGTCCACAGCAGCCAATCAACTGATGAAAAGGACAAAGAGTGATATCATTCCTAACCTGACAATTGTTAATGTGCACTGAAGTAAAGGATGAGGGAATTTAGGCTTTTTCCTCACAAGTCTTAAAAAGTCCAGGCAAGAATATCCAAACAATTTGTAGTTTGGAGGGTAAAAATGAGAAGTTTTTAAACTTTGCTTTAGATCAAACTAAGGAAAATAAGCTCAAGGTGCCAGGTTTCGAAAGATAAATTCAAATAAATGACTATCAAACTACTTTGCATTCAAATTTAATTAACAAAAATTATCTTTCACTAAAAAAACCATCAAAACACAAACAGAGCTGCAGCTCCTCACAGGCAAAGAAAATCCAAACATATGATGAGAAATAACCACAGTTTGTTTTCTAAGCCCAAAACACCAGCGTGCACAATGCTCAAGATGACAAAAAGAAGTTAGATTTGAGGTAAAAATAGACTTGATGTAATTGGACACACATACCAGCAGCCTTTCAGCTATCAGGCACAGTGGAGGAGTTTGTGGGCCAAGCTGTGGGGCCAGTCAGTCTGTGCAGTCCTGGGTTTTTGGCACCACATGGGAACACGCTGCAGCATGGCAAATCACCTCTCTCATTTAATAAACCCCAACATCCCTGCTTGTCAGGCTCATTTATTTCCCCTAAGAAGGAGATCTGACTCTAAAAGCACCCAGAAAAATGTTGAGTTTTAAACATACGGGGCAGCCAAGAAGGCAGAAAAAACCCAAATGTTTTATTTAAACTGTTAAGATTAATAAGATTGGTTTTGGATTTGATTAAAAGTCTGAGCTGAAGAGTTTTAACACCCAGAACCAGCCTGGATGGACAGGTTTAGGCCTGACAGGAGAAAAATACCTGCACCTGGGAAATTAGAGCATAATGAGGAAACCAGGGGGGGGGTTTCTCCAAGGAGGACCAAAACTTTCTCCTCCGTCCACTTTTCTTTCAGGTGACAGCCAGTAATTGCACATAAGTGCCCTGCAAACAAAGCTTTTTCTCTGGTTTTATTTAAGTTTTGGGGAACATGCCTCCCCTCGCGCACTCACCGGCCAGGCAAAGCTGAAGGGCAAAACTATCCTGGACTTGTCGTTCCTGACAGAGCTCCTGAAAGAAAACGTATTCCCCCCGAGGACGGGCGTAGATCCCATTCCGAAGCTGCAGGGCCCCGCGGCGGAGACCCTGGACTGGTATTCCTTCAGGCAAACTTTAAAAAACGTATCGCACTCGTCCCGTGCGCACTTTGCGTCCGCGCCGCTCCGCGCGCCGTCGCAGCACGCGCCGCTCTGCAGCTCCCCGTTGGAGTTGTGCGTCGATAAGACCTGCAGCTCGAATTGTCCCGATCCGTCCGACACCTGTAGGGGACAGAAAACAAACAGGAGGGAGAAAAGAGGGGAGAAGTTTCAGCTTCAGGAGAACCCAGAACCACGAACCGCGTGACCTCTCCTCTCCACACGTACCTTCAGAAGAGAGCAGAAGAGGAGGAAAAGGGCAGCGACCGCCGCGCTCCGTCTCAAAATCATCGCCTCCGCGCTGCTGTTTCCGCTCGTTTGTTAGGAAAAGTCCGGCCGACACTCGGCACCAGAGCGCTCCTCTGCTTTAAACATGCACGAGTGGAGGAGCAGGACGCGGATCAGCGGTTAAAGCCAACACGAAAACTCTTCCCGGACTGGGTGAACCCCGAGCTCTTCTTTGTCAGCCTCCACTTGTTGCAGAAGAAAGTTTTCTTTTTGTTTTTTTGTTTTTTACGCAGGAGCCATGCGGCGGCGGAGCGGAGCGCACAGACTGAAGTCTGAGAGCTGCAGGCTGGCTTCACAAGTTCAGCTGAGGAGGGAGTGCCTCCATATTCATGAGCTCACTCAACCCACCCACTTTCTGATTATTGTCACAATAATCATAACCTGGAGACTGGCTCCTCTGGCTGAGCTGTGGTGGGAAAAAAAAAGGAAAAAAAAAAAAAAAAGCGAGGATAAGACTCTTTGACCTGAAGTCACACTGATAGCTCTGCCACAAAACCACAAACTTAAAACAAAGACAACGTTTTTCAGCTCGGCCTCATTTTATTCCCTCCCACCCTTTGGTTGTTTGAACAAATTGTCTTCCTGCTGAATTTTTTCTCATAGTGATAAAGTTTCAAACTGGAATAAAACTTGGAAATGGTTACCCTCGCTGCAAAAACTGTCCATTTAACCAAATCTTACAATCTTACATCCAGATAAAGACTGATGACTAAGATAATTTCATTATAGATTATTTCACTAAATTTCAGTCTGAATCTTCTGAAATTTCCTAAATTAAGTGAAATAATAAAATGATTTTGTCTCAAACGGTGCAGTTTGAAAGAACTGAGTCTGAAAATCCTGAGGTGGCACCAAAATCAAAACAGAATTTTAAGAGCTTAGTTATGATGGCTCATATTTAGAATAGAATAAATCACATATTTATTCACCATTTGTATTGAAAAAGAGTAGGTTGAAGTAAAACTTATATTTTTCTACCCCTTTCTCACTGTTCAAAAGGTTAATATAGTCTTGATTTTTATTTATGTAAACCTTTTTTCCATACATAGCTATTTTAATTACAGCTGAATTTAACATTAATAGCTTATTTAACACCCCAGTGTTTCACTTAATCTTTAAATACCATTTAGAGATAAAGTGATTTAGATATTTGTTTTTAACTTTATGAAGTTCTCAGTAGGGGAAAGTAAAAATGCACAAAACCTGGACTGACGAGGATAAAACGGGCGGGAACGGCGCGGTTGTGTCACTATTGGCTCGCGCCCCCTCACACCCGGCGTGATGCCTCAACTGCAAACCTAGCTTAAGATGCAATGCACTCGGCTGAATCCACCGAAAACCACACCGAAGCCAGTCGCCAGCCGAATTCAATCAAGCAAAGAACTTCAAAGGTGTGAAATAAACCTTTATCTGTTGATAAATGTGAAAAAAAACAGATACGAAGAATAAATCTCTGGGTTAAAACAGGGCCGTGGAACAACACGTAACCTGCTTTCAGTCACTTCGGCTGTTTCTGTTGATAAACATCCCTTCAGTTGTTTCTCTTCCTGTTTCTTTGGACATATTAAACACTGAGCTTTACATTTAATATAAAGTCAATTTCTGAAGAGAATTTAATGAGCGCCGGTGCAGCTGCTGCCCAAAATTTGCCCACGGGCCACCAGTTGGCGGTCGCCGGCTCACATTGTTGCCTTCATTTCCTGTGATTTCACCTCACAGATCGAGCCTTTCTACGTTTCTGTCGTTATGTAAATCTTCTGGACTGAGAACAAATCTAACATCAAGGCCGGTGGCGAGACAAGGACACATTCTACCAACACGGTATGTGAGACAAACCTTGACTCAAGACTGTGAAATTCTTGCTGAATATCTGCAGTATCGTGGGCGTACATTCCAGCAACTGAAAAGCATTTTAAATCTCAACTTGTTCAAATAAATCTAAATGTTTACCAGCTGTTCAGCACTACTTGTTTTAAGAGACTCCTTTATTTTATTTAGATGTGATCACAGATACGCTCACGATGTTGACGGGCAGCTGTGGCCAGGTGTGTCTCTTCAGGAAGGTAATCTGTGAACTAGATCACTGACTATAAGTGGTTGGGGGAACCCCCCCCCCTGCCGTTGGTGATTTGTGTGAACCAATTACACAGGTCAGTCGATGGGTCACAGTCACAGAAACATGCTTGGAAACTATAGTGAGGAGCAAATCAATCAGTAACTCTGTAAAGTTTCACCGCCGCACTTTAGAGCTTTATATCAGGGAGTCGCACGCTGTAGATGTGTGTGTTTGCACACGATAAGCAGAAAGTTCTCACTTTTTTTTTCTTTGTGGTTTCTGGTTGAAACAGAAAAGCGGTTATCTTATTCTTAGAGTGATGCACTTTTATTTGAATCTGTCGCGCCGCTGAAAAAAAAAACACAAAAAAACGAGAACACCTACGTTTTTAAATCACTGCTGTTGGGTGTTCAAATGTCACACTTCCTGTGGTTGAACCTGGAGATAAAAGACGTGACTTCCTCCCCGCCGGCCCCTGCCTCGGAGCTGATACACATCTCAGGTTTCAGGCCTCGGCAAAACGCTCTCTCTGGGTAATGAGGGTTAATTGGAAAAGTTTTTAACCCTTGGCTAAGTTTCTTTTCGCCTCTTTTTTTTACTTTTCCTTGATGGCAAAAGACAAAATTTAGTCTAGACAAGTTGGAAGGGGGGTGTCAGAGGCCTGAGTGACCCCATGACCTGCCCAGAGGTGATGCTTGTGTTTGGATGATGGCAGCGGTTTAGAAAAGTGTTTTTCTTTTTATTGTTAACATCTGAAATATTTAGAAAGCTCAAAGTTTCTGCTAAAATGCCTCAAGAACCTAGTGCTAAATGACTATGAAAGTTATCTAAAAGTAAGTTGTTAAAGCTAAAAGAAGTCTAGAAGCTAAATGAAGTAAAACACAAAGCAGCTAAAAGCAACAAAAGGCTACTTAAAAGTTGAAGAAATAAAAAGATAACTAAAAGCTAAAAACACTATGTCTGGCAAAACGAACTAGAAAACAAATGTTAGTTAAATGTAGCAAAATGTTAGCCAAAAGCGGTTAGCTAAAAGCTACAAACAGCTGGAGGTTAGACAGTCTAGAAGCTAAATGTAGCAAAGGACTAATTAAAATCAAAACTTTCTCTTAAAGCTAAAATTAGTTAAATGGTAGCAAAAGGTTACCTAAAAGCACCTTAAGGTTAGCCAAAACATCTAGCGAAAATGCTAGTTAAAAGTAGCAAAAGTTAGCTATAATCTAAAGTAGTAAAAGGTTAGCTAAAGTCTACAAGCAACATGTGGCTAGACTAAATAGAAGCTAAGTATGACGAAAGACTAATCAAAAGCAAAAAACTAATAATTAAAAAGCAGCAAAACAATTTCTCAAAGCTAAAAGAACTAACGGGTTGTTAAGAGTAGAAAAAGGTTAGATAAAAGCTAAAAACACATTAAGCCTAGCAAAAGTACCTAGTAAAAAGGCTAGCAAAAAGTTATCAAGAATCTAAAGTACATAAAGGATAGCTTAAAGCTGCAAGCAACTTCAAGCCAGACTAGCCAAAAGCTAATTGTAGCAAAAGGTTAGTTAAAAGCAGCAAAACTATCTTAAAGCTAAAAGTAGCTATAGGGAAACTAAGGGTAGCAAAAGTCTAGCTAAAAGCACCTTAAGGCTAGCAAAAATAATTTGCAAAAATGCTAATTAAATGTAGCAAAATTTAATTGAAAGCTTAAGTAAATAAGAATCAGCTAATAGCTACAATCAACTTGATGATAGACTAGCTAAAAGGATGCAAAAATGAGCAAAAGGAACTTCAGGCTAGCAAATTCATCAAAAATGAAAAAAAAAAATAAATAAAATAGCTTAAAGCTAGCTAAACCTGAATGTAACAAAAGCCTAGCCAAAATTTAATGTAGCAAAAGGCTAGCAAAAAGCAACTTAAGGCAACCAAAACTGTCAAAAGGCCATCTAGAAGCTAAATTTAGCAAAAGGGTAGCTAAAAATAAAAAAAGCAAAATACGACAAAAAATAGCTTGACGTACGCTGAAGTGTTTTTTTTTATAGAAAAAAATATTTTTAAAGGAAATTAACTGATTTCAATGAGTTTCTATGAGGAAATATTTGTAACTAAAGTTAAATCTTTAAAAAAATTACTAAACAAAAAAGTCGCAGCACCAATCCTTAATGAGCTGAAGGTTTTAATATATGAACAGCTAAAATCAAGTTTGTGGAATTACTTTGATAACAAATAAAAAAAAACTATAAAATAGGAAAATCACTGCATATTTTTTTTATTTTAATACTAATTTAAAACTCTTTAGCTTTCCCCTCGTCCTCCTGACATTTCTCACTCAGCTCTTCGGCTGTTTCCTGTGATGGTGGTTTCTCCTGGTGGAGCTCAGACCTGGTTTCTCCTCTGGGGCCACGGTGCTAATCTCCTGCAGCCTTAATGTGATTATGGTAATGATCGCAGAAATGACCCCTGGGCTTTGAGTGGGGGGGCGGACCTGTGGTTCATACATCCTCACACACAGGCGCTGCACCGCCGCCACCGTTCCAGTAGAGACCACACCAGACTGGGCCGGTCCCAGCGGCCCTCTCCAGTTGCCGCGTCCTGTCTTCGCTCGTAGGAGACGAGAGAATGACCAAATACATTCCGGCCGGCTACAAAAGAGCTGAACAGCCATGAGAGAGATGAATATCTTTTGTTGTCTAACAATCCAATTACCTCAGCCTTTTGCAAACCCTTTCTGTTTCGGAGCACGGCGTTGAATTCTGCCCAAATCCCAACTTCTGACAAGAATGTGGTGGATTAGGTGCTCAGTGTGTTCTCCCCCCACATTTTCACAAAAATCTGCATCTAAAAAGATCAACAATTAGCTTTTAATTTATCCGATTTATTTTAATGTCCCCTTTCCCATCAATGTCAAGGTTTAGGTTAATTTTCCCGTTCATCCGTTAACTAAAAAGACGTCACGAGTTGCTTCAACAAGGATTTTATTGTGGACAGTCAACAGTGAAATACAGGAAAACACATTGGGTTAAGGTTGATGGATTTACTCTGCTGTGACTCTAGGAAATGACAAATACATCCAGTTTCTTTTTTAAAAAACACTAATTTCAAAACTACACAAATGTCATCCGTAGTGCAAAACCACGTGTGTTTGAGTTCTGTTTTGTGTCAACATAAACAATACTAAAAGAGGTTCTTTAAAAGTGTTTAATGGTGGAGATGTGTGGCGTCGAGCTGCCGGTAAATCCCTGCTAAGACAAACAAGAGGAGCTTGAAGAAAAACATAAAACTTAACAAGGCTGTCATGGTCGCAACATATTAGATGGTGAAAGCACCAGGAAGGATGGGCTATGGTGTAAAACACACACAATGCCAGACTGAATGACTGACCAGAGGAGTGGAGACACCTGGGTAAAATGACAACTGGGAACAGGTGATTGTGGGCGGGGCATGAGCTGAAGAAGCATGAATGGATGGTAGAAGGGAAAAACTGAAACAAAGAAAACAATAAGTCTAAAATAAACAGTTCTTGTCAAAATGGAGCCAATGACAAGATAACTGTGTCGATTTTTGACCCGACCTTTCCCTTACAACAATCTTAAGAGCGCCCCGATTATCGTGATGGTTCTAAAGATAATCTTAGGAGATATTCCTGACGTGTGTGGTGTGTAAAGAATTATCTAGTCGGCTCGGAAGGACGTCAGAACCGCTCCGAACTCAAATCGGGGATGTTCAACATGCTGGATTGTTTTGGCTTGAACGTGACGTGTAGCCAATCAGAAAGCAAGGTGATGGAAACCACCTATGTGTCCAAATTTAGGGTTGGATTCTTCAAAGATGATTTTGTTGGCTGATTACGTCACAGCGTTGTGTAGAAGACTGTCCAAATTCGAAGACTCCTCCCCAAATGGGTCCTCCTTTTGCCCCGATTTGAGGGACGGGTCCGTTGGATCCTTCTGGGCTCACCCTAATCATCGTAAACGAGCTCGTCTGGCGGTCCCTTAGTTCATACGTCGAGTTAAGTGCAGGAATAAAGCTGAAGCCTAGACCATCTAAACTCACAGCCACTTTTTTTCCGTCTTCACGGTCGACCATGGACCTGGCTCACGTAGACCGAGTAGGCTGGGGTCTTTCGAAGGACGCAGCCACAGAGAAGAATCCAAAATATGGTGCACCAGAAAGTCCAGTGGACACGGTCTGTGGAAATCAGCTGACAGTTTTAAAACCTTGAATCCCAGGTGTCCAGTTTGCCGTCGATGGGATGTTTCCATGGATATATGTCGGGCTGGAGTGTGCAGGGAGTCCAGCTGCTCTATAGAGGAGGGGTAAAAAGTGTTTGGTGGAGAGCTTGGGTTTTGATTTTCATTGGTTCAAACTGTGCTTAATTGCTGTGGTAATGCTGTGGGTGACTCATTTATGTTGTGTTTATTCTAGCTGTCGTTTTTGTTTCTCTCTAAAACGCTGCAGCGAGTGTGTGTCACACTGAGGAAGCACCAGGATTTACAGTTGCGTTCAGCGTCAGCAGCGTCATAATCGGTGGGATCAGCGTTCTGCGTAAGAAGCTGTGAATGGATCATGGGTTCGTGTACGTCCTCTCCCATCCTCAATGGCCAGAGGTGTTTGATCCTCTGAGGCGAGGGCAGGCTGTAGATTATCCCGTCTTACACTAGTGACCAACTACTCTATCATTTCCACCTGGTCCACCATATCCATGACCTGATTAAGTGATTAGGCCAACTCTGTGAGCAGTGGTTCAATGAAAGGCCCAACATTTCTTCACTCAGAGTTTTAAAATCTCTCTTTCCAGAGATGCTTTGTGAGAACAAGGCCTAAATTGCAACAAATAATTTGTAAGAAATCTGTGCAATATTCAGGCAAATTCTGTTTTAATTCAATTTTAAATGAAGTGGAAATTCATGTGTTGACGGCCAATTTTTGTTGAGATACTGGTCGGTCTTTTCTGGCTCACAGCTGTGAAGGAAATGAGCGACTTTATAAAAATATCTTCCAAGTTCTTCCGATTACAGAAGTGACACAAAATCGTGTGATTCGGACCTAAAATAACATTTTGATACAAATGTTTTGCTACTTGTCACATTGCACACCTGCCAAATTTCCTGGTTTTCCTAATGTTAAAACCTTTTTTTTTATCTCCCAACTTGGTTTCAATGATTTAAACTCTTCTTTTTGTGACTGGGTTAAACATTTTAGGAAACAGTTTCACAGAACATCCATAATGCAAGACATACAAACCTGAATATTTGATGAAGAGAAGATATTTGTGTTGTTTTCACACCTGGCTATAGGAAAAAGTCACCTTAAGGCTTTTTTTTATTTAATAATAATAATAATAATAATAATAATAATAATAATACATTTTACCTAAAGGCACTCCTCATGGCACTCAGGGGCACTATACAATTAAAATACAGTATAAAATGCAGTAAAAAACAAACGAATAAAATAACTAATAAAAATAAATGTATTCATTAAAACAAACAAAAAAATATTTATAATTAAAACAAAACAGCAGACATAAATTAAATAAAAGGAAGCAGAAAGAGAAACAAACACTTATATATATTATATTTATTCAACAAACAAACCTTTACCATTCTCTTAAATATACAAACTTTTCCAGCAGTTTTAGGTCAGGATGTGTAAAATTTACTGAGCTATAGCAATTTTTGTGTTAGCTAACATCATTTAGCTTGTGGTGGCCATCTTGGAATGGGTCGGATCTAGATGTTAATACAAAGATTTTACACAAAAAATGTCACAAAATGTGCAGTTCTTAGAGTAAGTATTGAAGACAACGCTTGGCCACACCAAATTTTAGCTCAACATCTGTAAAACTGGCTGAGTGGTCTGGCAGCCATCTTGAATTTGTCTGAGTCCAAAAGTTAATCAGTTCTAGATGGTAAACCAATGATTACTTTATCAAAACGTCATTAAAATCTACAAGATATTTTGCTAACAGACAGAATTAATTTTATTATTGGCAAAGTTTTAAACACAGATGTGTGATGTCTTAATAAGTTTTGGATCAGTTTCAGCTAACGCCAAATTTTAGCTAATTATTTGTAAAACTGTCGGAGTTATAGGAGCAAACACACACAGGCACAAGTCATTAATAAATGTTTTCCCTGCTTTGGAAGGGATGCAGAGGAACGATTACAGCTTAAAGATTGGAGGATGGTGACTATTCAGGCAAGAAGAATAGATCCAGAGCGCATCAAACCATCCGAGGTGGTAGTCACCTAAACAGAACGGCGCGCTCCTCAAACAGGATATTGAACCCCGCTTGAGGCGAGCGCAGCTAATTACCTAAACTTCCTATCTGGAGGTGATAAAACTCTTCCTCTCTTTTGTTGTCGGTCAAGTCGCTCCGGCTCACGAGGGCGAGCGATGCGAAGAAAGCCCCCTCGCTCTCGGGAGAAAGAGCCGTCGCGGTGACATCCGCTGCCAACCTCGCAGCAGAATGTTGATGCTGGCAGCCTCTCGGCGTCCCTCGCCGTTTTTTTTTCCATGACACATGTGATGATTGTTTTCAATTGAGCCCGTCGGTTTCAATATAGATGACCCTGCCATTTCACTTTCTCCTAAAGTCAACAGAATCTGCTAACTCTCCCACAAAGTACACAATGTGTGCGTGCACACCGGGTAGAATCTGGACTCGGACCAGGCATTCACGAGCTGAGATAGGTTTTCATCTTATTCTCCGCCGAGGCCGTTTTTGGAAGTTTGCAGCTCGAAAGCCACAATGTTATTTCAGGAAACTGGATGTTAAATTCACAAAATGGCATTAAATACCCGTTCTGAGGTCTGCCCGGGACCACACAGACCAACCAGAAACACACGGGGGGGCTTTACAGAAATATTGTTCTGTTTACAAAAAAAAATAAAAAATCAAGAGAATGTAATAACTTTGGAGCCATAAAAAGAGGTCAAACTAAACTCAACACAGGAAACTCCAGCATAAACTGGTCTAACAAACCAAAACACGAGGGAAAACTTGTGTAGTGGTCGATTGGATCGTTAAGGAAACAAGGGGGGAAAATAAACGAACAGAATCTACAAAAATAAATTAATTAAAGATTAGATTTTTGTGGAAAAGGAAAGAAATATTTATCGAATACACAAACAGTTAGAATATGCCAAAAGAACACAGTGCAGACAAAAAAAAAACCAGGAAAACTAATAGATGTTCTGTGACTTTTCTACATGGTGCGAAACAAACAAGCAATAAAACGTTTGTGTCCCGAAACCTTTTGCACATTTCCTCTCCGACAGAGTCTCACATTTCATTCGAGGCTTATTTACACCATCGTTACCTGACCCACTACCCTCACAACGGGGTTGTGCAGCATTAAGCGGTGAAGGACAGGATCCGGTTCGTTTACGGGGATGGAAGTCTGGACCGGAGCGAGCAACAAAAACAGTGGAACCGTGTGGGAATGGCTCGGGACGCGTTGCCGGGCTGACCATTGGACGGCTTCACTTCACCGGAGCGGAACAACTACCTGTTAATGTTAAACTAATGAGCCAATCTCTGGGTGAATGTGTCACCAGCTGAAACGGGTTGACTCAGTTAGGAAATTAGAGATTTGTTGTTGTTACTTTTATAACCTGAAGTATTTATCTAAAGCTACTTTGGATTTTTTTGTAGTATAAACCTATGGAAAGGTTATGAGGAGTTAGTATCTTACCTGTTGTAGATAGCGCTTTAAGCAGTTCAGTTCCAACCCAATTTAACAAGCTCGGCATCTTTCTCATTCAGAGTTTGTTTTTTTGTATTTTATTAGATATACTTTTTTTATTTTTTAAATGAAATACATTTTTAAATAAAAAAAATAAAAATAAAAGCTAATGGCTAACCCAAGTGGACTGCAGTTGTCTTAAATCAAAACAATTAATACAAACTAAACTAGATAGACACCCGATTTTTCCCCCTTTAAGTTTTTCCATGTTATACATATATAAATATGTTTATTATATATAAGTAACAAATTTAAAAGAGAATGAAAATAAAATGCTACTGTTCAGTTTGAAGATTAGCACCAATAACATCTAATCATTACTTAACATCAGTAGCTCTTATTGTCCTTTAAAATGTAACAGGAGTGTTTTATTGGACTTTTTTCTCAGCCCTGACAATTAAAATGCTGTGAAGAAGTCATAAAGCTGTTGGTGGAATATTTTCCACAGCTTGATGAAATAACATGTAAACAGAACACGTGTGGGCGTCATACAGACAACACATTGTGAGTGCCTCGGTTTGCAGACAGTCTGGCTCGCTGGGTTGTTTAAATAACTTTTATCTTGTTCTGGGTTAACTTTATTCATTTAAGATTTTCTTTAAACAACTCTAATAATCAGCTCAGAGAATGAAAATATCGTCAGTGCTGCAGGATTCTGTTTCCTACGTCTCAGAAAAGTCGTCCAAGACCTCATGAAAAATGAGGAACGACATGTTTCAAACTCAAATTTTCCATCTCTGTTGACCTCAAATGTTCCAACAGTTAAATAACAAAAACACAAAACTCACAGGTACATCAGAAAATATAAGCATCCAGTTTGAAAAGTGTTTAAAAACCATGATGTACTTTTACGGTGTGAAAACTACTGTTTTGCTGTGTTTTGTACAATCTTTTTCATCTACTTCTGCATACTTTGTGTTTTTTTAGACGTTCATATTTTAAAACATTCAGCTGATTCAGGAGACAGCTGGTACAAAGGTACACTTTCCCCACTGAAATACATTGATATCTCTTCGGTCAATTAGAAAACATCGTTCTTTTAAAAAACTACTTCAGCTACTTTTAGATTTTACCATTCTGCTGATTTTAGCTATTATTCTACTTTCTTTTGCCAACATTTTGCTACTTTTACCTTTTAATCACCATACTTCTAGTTGTATTTGTCAACTTTTTTTGCTACCATTAGCTTTTAGCAGACCTTTTGCTACTTTTAGCTGTTAACTACAAATTTGCTAATTTTAGTTTTAGCTAGCCTTTTGATACTTTTAGCTTCTATGTATTCTGCTGCTTCTAGCTCATGTTATGCCAAATAGCTTTCAGTTTATGTTTAACTACGTTTATCTGGAGGGTTTTTTTAAATTTTAGCTAAGAGTTTGCTAATTTTCCTTTATAGCTAGCCTTTTGTTGCATTTAGCTAGCGTTTTTCTTTCTTTTAGCATTTAGCAAGAATGTTGTTACTTTTAATTTTTGATAGTTTAAATTTGTACCTATTTATTTAGCTTTTAGCTCACATTTTGCTCAATCTATCAAGCTATTTTCAGGTATTTGCTAGTGTTTTTGTTAGTATTTTTCTATTTTTAGCTTTTAGCTAGGATTTTGTTATTTTTTTATAACTAGCTTTCTTGATAGTTTAAACTTGTTGCTATCCTTTTGCTACATTTAGCTCGCATATTGCTATATCTAGCTATCAGCTAACCATTGGCTGTTTTTAGCTTTTGCTACATTTAGTTTCTAGCCAGTCTTTTGCTCCTTTCAGCTAGCCTTTTGATACTTTTAGCTCATGTTATGCCAAATAGCTTTTAGTTCACGTTTTGCTACGTTTATGTTGTATTTTTTGCGACTTTTTCATAGCTAGCCTTTTTGTTTCTTTTTAGCTTGTGCATAGCAAGTGTTTTATTACTGTTAGCTTGTCTCTTGATAGTTGAAACTTTTAGCTGTGTTTTGCTACATTTATCTAGTTTTTCTCTACTTTCAGTTAGCATTTGCTCTTTTGGTTTAAGATTCTAAGCTCATGTTTTTCTTCTTACAGCTATTTTCAGCCGTCATTCAGTTCTCAGCATAAATATTTAGAGGACTGACAGTAAAAATGAAGCTGGTTCACTCTTTGAAGAGGCGTCACTTTGCTGCAAACCGACATCGTGTTTTCTGTCTGTGTTGCTCTTTCACACCAAATGGTCCAAAACATCAAAGTAAAATAATATCTAAAGCCACAAATGGAACACAGCTAAAGAAATTCCAACTAGGATAGAGATACTCCAACTCTTTCCAATGCAGAGTTTAAACTTCAATTTAAAACGAACTGATACCTCTTGACTGGATTGGGCTGCTTTCTTTGCATGAATCTGAAGGAATGATGTCTCTAATATGTTACGTATGTGATGTGTCTGCCTGCTGGATGTGTAAACGGTGGCATCACGGTGCCTCTGCATGCATTCTGCAGGCTGGCAGCGTTTTGACAGGAGGGTGCCTGTCTGTCACTGGCCAAGTCGACCCTGCGCTGAAAGAGAGCAAAGCGCTGCCAAGCCTCTCGGGATCTCTGAATCAAGGTCGGCTCCGCAGAAGGGGCCCAGTATTTTTTAAAATTCACTCACTCTGTTTACGACAGCTAAACAAAAGCCGTCTGGAACCCATCGATTCGCCGCCTTGTTTTAATTAATTCTATTTGATAATGTTTTTCAATCAGAATTCCTTAATGCATTTTAATGTGGTGAGCGAATGCTTGAGTGTCTCGAATGTCTCATGTCCCCCAGAGTATTAGACTTTTTGTAAATCAAGATTTTTTTTTTGCGTTTGTCAGCACATTTGGCATTCCTTTTGTGCTCAGTTAAAGGCCCGTCTCGTGTAATCATCTGCCGCTGTAGACGTGCGGTTTGTGCACGTTTGTCGTGACGAGCTTGAGAGTGACATAATGCGAGCACTTAAGGTTGAAAGCGAGAAGCCGCGAGAACAAACAGCCCGTCAGGTCCGAGCAACCTCCCGCCACAAAATAAGCAAAAGTTCCAGAAACGACACCGCCGACAACTCTCCTCAAAACTTTAAAAGATTTCAAATTACTTCAGCCTCAATTAATACAAAGTGCATTTCTGTTAACCAGTAATCCTTACGCCCCGCTGATCTAAAAGCCATTGTCGCTCGGGCACTTGAAGAAGTCTTTTGTGTAACAGAAGAATGGCAGAGTGACCCCCGGCAGAGCTGAGGCTGGGGGTCCCGACGCCCACTCCTCCCAGCAGCCCGGAGTAAGGTTTCAGGGTCCGAGTGGCCATGAGTGTCGCTGAGTGATCGGCAGAGAGAAAAGATCCTTAACCCAATAGCTTTGATGAGTGAAACAAAACACAGAGCCGCCCCCCCACCACAGACAACCACTTGCAGATCTGTGACTAAGCACGCTGTCATGCTTCTCTGATGGCTGCGTCTCCCAGGGACTGAGCTCGCTTGCATTATTAGTTCTTATATCTTTGTTTTCCTGAGTTTATCTAGATATGTGCACAGCTCATTTAAACCGACTAAACCAGGTGAAGTTTATGATCATCAATCAACACCTGCTGCAGGTTCTCTGACGGCGATAAGACCAGACAGTTCGACAGTGAAGAGATTCAAAGGTCAGTCTGTGAGGTCTCACCCCTCTGACCTTCAATAAAACAAAGGTTGTTTGAAGGAATGCATATCGCCCACCACCTTTTTATGAAAGGTTTGGATTTAGAACCAGTTTACGTTGAGGAATGGCAGAACTGAAAATAACATTATGTGCTTTGTCATGCCGTAGTTCACATTTATATAAATCTTTATATAACTAGGTAGAACTCATTGAGAGACCAAAAGCCTAAAACCATCAGGGCACACTTAAATACATCATGATAAATAAAAGAAAAACAAGAAAGAACACACCCATAAAGGGTTAGATCGGACTAAAATGGAGTACAAAATCAGTTAAAACATTCACAAACAAATGCCTCGTTTACAAACTGTCTAAGAATGGCCCTAGAAAACATTGAGAGAGACCAACCTTCAACTTCCTGTCTTTCTGCAGGTGATTTCAGTCTGAGGGAGCAGCAAAGTGGAAAATCAGTGTGAATTTTAGGTACAGTTAATAAAATTAACTCATCTGAGTGCAGAGAACAACCTCCTTAAGATCTCTTTACAACAAAGGTCAGGAGGTAAGGAGTAAGTAAACCCAAGAGAGATGTGTAGATTAGATTAGATTATGCCAATGATATAATCTGCAGGTGGAGAAGGCAGGTATACAGATAATAGTTATGGGTAAGGGCTCTAAGACCAGTGATAAAACGAAAGATCCATGATATCAGTGAGAAGATGCGTGCATATATTTTACCCCTCCGTTGTCTAAAATGAGCAAAACTGTAGTCGTTTTCTATCCTGAAAAAATGGACAAGATCTAATTCTGAAATAAAAACACAATTTAGCTTAAACTTTTTTTTTACCAGTTGTTAAATGTTGGGGAACAAATGTCAAAGATTCATCAATAATCAAACCTATGTATTTATACTGAGATACTAATTCAATCTGAGAGCCTTGAAATATAATGAGCGACAACAACTGTGGTTTAGACTTTGGTTTAGCATTACTTTAGATCACCCAGATTTGACTCACCACATTACAAGCAGCTTGTAGTTTATCTAAAGCAGCACAATATAAGACAGTGTCATCAGCATAAAAATGAAAAATAGCATGTGGCACATTTTTTATCTAAACTGTTAATATAAATTATAAAAAGAAGCTGGCCTAGGAAATAGCCTTGAGGAACACCCTTGAGTACCTGAAGACAAGAGGAAGAAAGACCTTCCACTTGCATATATTATGATCTGTTGGACAAGTTGTTTATAAACCATTCGAGTGCTTGCTGGAAAAGTCTGATGTCATAGAGCCACATGATCTGTCAGCTATTGTCACGCCAGATTTTATTCTAATATCTGTAAAATTCACTGAGGTAGAGCTGTTTGAGGAAAGTCCTTTGGTTCCAAACCAAAAGCGAACTTTATTCTTTCGGTTTGCATTCACATTGTGCCTATTTGCAATCCGACTATAATTTATAAACATAGCCACGCGGGAGACGATCATTGCTTCGATTGGACAGATATGATGGGGGCGGGACAAACCCGGAAAGAAAGATGGAAGCCTCGCAAAACAAGGAGAACACAACTGCATTCTTGTGTGTCTTCTCTCAGATGAGTTTTGTGTCCAAATATCGAGGAGGAACAATGTCTCCTTTGTTGCTCCTTGGCTCATTGTTTGTAGCATCCATGTAGTGGTAGCGTTAGCAACACTAAAGGGCTAACTTTTACCATTATGCTTAGCAGCTGTGGCTCGTGAAGTCCAAAAAAGTCGTATGTTTACTGTAGTTTACACCTGAAGCAAACCGCACCAGAGTTTGTTTGATAGCGGACCAAGACCACCTCATAAAGGGGGTCTTGGTCTGGTTCTTTGGTCGGTACAAATGTATTTACACACATGAAAAGTCTGGACCAACGGGGGAAATGAACTCTGGTCCGTTTAAAGTGGACCAATGTGTCCGGTGTGAATACACACTAAGTGTTGAATCGCTGTGGTGGCCATCTTGAATTAGTTAAATAATCAGTTTAGATGCAGAACTTTGTGAGAGTTTCACTAAAATTGAACTATGTCATGAAAGGTGGTGGGAGATATACATTCCTTCTGCTTGGCCTCTATTTGACTCGAGTTTTTTGAGTATATGTTGGACAGTGAAGTGTTTGTTCATAATGTTTTCAATAGTTTGAGGTAGAAACCATGTCCTGTGGGTGTTTCCTATAGGTGTGGTGACCAGCATTTAGCTAGTTGTGGCTAACATTTGTCCACAGTGTTCGAAAATCAAAATACAAACACGGAGGAAGAGACAAAATTCCCATGCTGAGTGACTTTGTCTGAACGAGTGGTGTGTTGGGGTGAGAGGGAGGAGAAGCATTAAGAGTGAGGATCCTATTAACTCTGCGTGAACATAGATCTTCTTAATACCGAACAGACGTTAAAAATGACAATGTGTTTGGCTGAAAAAGCACTTTTTTAAATTTAAAGCAGAAAAACCTCATAAATAAATACCTTAAATGTAGAAAGCCACATGTGGACGTGCGACTGATTTATGAGTTTTTCCATAATGATCAATAAATGAATAACCGACAACAACAACGACTAGGCCAGGACTTTGTTTGATGTGTGTTTCCGGGTCGGTGGAAGTTCATCACCTGAGAAAATTGTTCACTTGATGGTAGGATGGAGGGAGACATGGATCAATTGATTGGGACCTCGTCTGTTGCTCTGATCTGTTGTGGTGCCAAAAGCAGGGGCGGAGCTAGACATTTTTGCACAGGGGTGGCTAAGGGTTTGTTGTAGGGGGGCAAAAATAAATAAAGAAAAGCATGCTGGAATTTAAAATTTAAGATGGCAAGATTAAATTTTATGTGATCATAAGCTAAATACTAGTCACAATTTATTATTCAGACAATTTTAGACTTACAAAGCTGAAGATAAAAAAAAACAATCTTTACCAAATTATAATGCTAATCCAAAATTCAAAGATGGCCACCACAGCTAACTTTAAAAGGCTATAATTCAATTATTTTAAGACTCATTGAGAAAAAATTTGTTGTGGAGTATCTAGGAATGATCACATGTCGTTAATGCTAATCCCAAATTAAGCTAACCGCTAATGTTAATGCTAATTTTACTAAGGGCTATAATTTAGCCATTTTAAACATACAGTTAAAAAACATCTACAGTACAGTGGAATAAGAGAAAAATCTTTAACAAACTCTGAATGCAAATACAAAATCCAAGATACCCACCCACTTGTCATTATTTGGGGGTTACTCCTGTGGTGGCCAATCAGGTGACAGAGGTGGCACTTGCCACTCCAGCCACCCCCTGGCTCCGCCCCTGGACAAAAGGCGAAGCTCTTGATCATCTGATCCATTTATGTTCCAACCCTAACAACTGATCACGAGGTTTGGATTAAGACAAAAAAACTTTTTAATAGATCTTCCTCAGTCTCAGAGTAGCGATGTTAGAAACCACTGATTACTTTTCTGATTCTGATACGGAGTAAAACAGGCTGATACTTCAAATAACAGCTTTATAAAGAATACAACACATCAAAATAATTTATTTACTTATTTTAAACTTAAAAATATATTGAAGTAGCTTCCTCATTTAGCCAAGCTAATGCAACAGAAAAACCAGAGGACACAATTATACAAAATATGTCAAAGAAATGAAGTGAAATCATAAAATTATTCAATTAAAATGTTTAATTATTAAGAACTACTTGACTACATTACATGTTACCATGAAAACACTGAACATGTAGCATCTAGACTCAGGCGGAAGAAAAAGTAGTTCCCAGCAACTGTGTATGATTTAGACAAGATTTCAGTGTGTTTCTCTCAATGACATACGTTACCTGAAACAACTGGAGTATCGAAGTATCAATATTTTGATTTTAGAATCAATTTTAGAGCTTCTGGTATCAGTGGTACTGATATTTCAGTTTTGATCACTAAGAAGAAGAGGAGCTCCATCGTTCAGGGGAGCTGCTGCACCTCCACATCGAAGAGTCAACTGAGGTGGTTTGAGCACCTGATTAAGACACGTAAATTAATGTAGCATCAGATAAATGCAGTCCAGTATCTGTAACTTTGCCCTGATTTAAAGTTTAAAAGCCTTTTTTTCAAAATATAGACTATAGCTCGTGTATGTAGTTTCAGTCCAAGTTCTTTGATACAAAAAAGAAGTGTTTTACATAAAAATCACAAAAAAAAAATCCAAGTTTCTAACTCTTTCAACTCTGCTGCACGCTCCTCATCTTCAGGAGAAGAGAAAACACCAGAGAGTGAAAATGTTCCAGGCTCACGGGCTGAGTTTGAGTCGTCTGTTGCTCAATCAAAGAGCAGATAGCGGCTCCTTCTCATTTTATGACCCCTCGGGAACACGCCAGGAGTATTATGTTATCAAACTGGGAGAAGGGAGGGAGAGCGCAGACAGCTGAAACAAGACAAAGAAAACAGCTGGGCCAGTGCAAACAGCAGGCAGAATGTTTGAAAGAGGAAAAGTTAGGCCGGCCATCGAACTGCAGCAGCCATAAAAATAATGAAATCCTTTACGGATTTGTTGGTTTTTAATTGTAACACAAAGGATTGTTTCAGCAGGGATTGGTAATGAAACCCGGAGCTGATGTGAGATCAGGTTTGCTTCAGAGGATCCTTCAAACTGGACAGTTTCTCACTTTGAGGTGGCAGGCTGCAGTAGGAGGACCAGTGTTGATACAGCTGATCGCTGTTTTTCCAAGTCAAATATATGAGCATGTTTGTTTTCAGAGACAGGCCCAGTGCTTTGCTCCGAGTTCATATTTATCCATCAGGAGGGGGGGGTCCGAACAGAACAAGTCTGCACTCATTACACCGTTTCTTCCTCGTTATGACGCCGCCGTGGAACTGCGGACGCAGGTCTTCCCGTACCTGCAGTGTTTGGATCTGTTTTCTTTTTTTTTTTCTTTCTTTTAGAAACGACACCTTATGAAACCCTGAAGGTGTTAGAGGAGTGGCAGTCACAGCTGTAATCTTAGAGTTGCGTGCAAAACACAATAGCTTGTGGAGCCGTTTCTCCCAAGACTGAATCGTGGAAAATAAAAATAAATATAGGAAAACGACGTTTTGTACTTTTGGAAAGCAGTGAAATGAGGGGTGTTTAGATTAATGACATAATAAAAACTTAGTTACTTATAACTCCAGTGTTGTGGTAACTCTATCCCTTCGGTGCTTCTCGGGGACAAATTAGTGTTACACCAACATTCTGTATTTAATATCCTCACACAATGTAGCTCAGACACTTGAGACAACATATATACAGGTTAGGCTTTGGTTGAAGTAATAATATTACCTCAGTGGTGCATGAAGCAATGCAGTATTCCTCTACGTGTTTGGAGGGAGGGGGAAGTCCCCGTGTCTGTGGGCTGTTTGGACCAGTTGAGTAATGCAGCCTGGGATTAGGTGGGGCAGCCTCACAGCAGCAAACGCTCCCTCGCTCTGATCTGTCTGGACCCACACATGTGAAGGGCCGGATCAGAACCACAGCTGGTCCCCTTCATCCTAAAGATCCACTCGGACCAGAGCTGGAACATGCAAATTTAACTTTTTTTTTAAACAATAAACAGTCCAAGCCCTGATAAAGCTTCCACTTGTGTCCGTCGGCTATTTTAAGCTGCGACAAATAAATGTGAATCAGAAACCACAGAGGGCTTCAGCACGACTGTAAAGCTCGTTTTGTTTTTTCATTCAAACGACACGTTTAATAAAGCGAGGTCGTGTGCATTTTTATGTCCCTTATCTGCCATAAAAAGGGCTTTTAAAAGCAAGTGTTTCCATGTGTTTTATTAAGATTTTGAATTTGATGGAAGGGAAGAAACTAAGTATGGATATTAAGAGGGAACTTTGCTGTAGCTGCAGAATTAAATTCCACAGAACGTAAAGTCCGGGTGAGGGGAAAACACATCAGTCATTTTTATCCTGCTTACAAATAAGTTTCCAGTTGGTTAAAAGCAAACGTGCAAAAAATAAATACTGAAGCTTCGTGTCTGCATTAAAACATGAAAGCATCTGTTTTTGTCACATTAATAACAGCTTAGAAATAAATTAAATAAACGTGCAAAAATACCTAATGTGCATCTTCATCAGGAATAAAGTGTTGAGATGTTAGGACAAAATTAAAAAAAAAAATAAAAAATTGCACAAATTTCCCCCTATAGACAAACCAGTAACATCATTCAAAGTTCAAACAAGTTGCAAAAGTTATCTTTCAAAAGACTAAACTGATATCATTTGTCAGAGTTCCTGCAGATCCTTAAAAAGTCTTAAGGCATTGAACTCATCACTCCAAAAAAAAGGTCTTAAATAGCCTTAAAATGTCTTAAATCAATCTTTCAGAAGTCTTAAAAAATTGAATGCATTGTAAGATGATTCTAATTCGTCTCAAATATTAAAACGATTAGTAATTTATTTAAAAAAAAAAAATTTACCAAATGTCTCTTGCAGCTCGTTGTTTCGTGTCAAAATAAACATTTGGGTAAAAATGTCACTGTTTTTTTTCTTTGTATTGATTGTGAAGCTGGTCATTAAAAAGTCTTAAATTGAACTTGCCTTAAGCTTTAGGAAACCTGTTTGTCTTTTTTTACACAATAAAAAATACATTTTTTAAAATGATTTTATCACAAAACAATAAGCTTAAAGTGATAAATTTAACTTTTAAGCCTATAAACTTTCCAAAACTTTCACAAACTCTTCTTACACCAACAATTAAATTTTTTTTACAGTTTATACATCAAGATGAATGTATTTATGTGTCTCTTGCTCACTTATGTCACCACAATTTATTTATCAAATCTCCAACATGAAACACAGCAAAAACAAAAAACTTCCCGCGTGATGACCATTTGCTTCTGCTGCTTAGAAACATTTCAAAACAATGTAGTTTTTGAGGCTCACTTTCTGGTGTGTATTTCTGTCTGCCTTAAGAGTGCTGCAGGTGTCTGGTTACCACGGTGACTGTAACAAGCCACACTCTTTTCTCAGCGTTTCTCTTAATCTGGTCCTCTTTACTCTTCTACATGTTTACACATCAAAAAGTCGACATTTATTTTTCAAAAAGTTACAAAAAAAAAAGTTATCTGTCTGAACGTTGTGCAACATGTGCAGCAGAATAACTAATAATACTGATGAGCTCAGCTTTTTTTTCTTTTCTCAAAGTCATAAATGCGTCGTGTTTCCCATCAGTTTAGTACCAGAATCAGCTGATTTCGGCTCAAGTTTCCACCAAAATGCGTTTAAAACTCAAAGATTATTGAGGTCAAAGCTTTGTTAGCCGTTCGTTGCTCTCCAAATCCTAATAATTCATGTTTTTCAGCATATTTAAGGCAACTAAATGCTGAAACTAGACTTTTACACATTTATTGGGTTTTACAGATTTTATGGCATCATAAAAACATAGTTTCTTTCAGGGGTGATACTAGGATCTGATCTTTGGGGGGCTTAGCCCCCAGTATATTTTCTAAATCTTACTGCGAATTTACTTACAGTCCCATGCAAAATAAAATAGCTTTGTTGAATGAACAAATCTTAGATGTTCAGTTCATGTTAAGAAGCTGCTGTGTAAAATCTACTCAAAAAATGCATTTTCTGGCCACTTGAAGAGCATTTTACTAAATATGTAGGATTGTTAAAACAACCTAAAATCAGTAGATTATGAAGGTAGAACACTGAAAACTAGTCTTTAACCTGAACTTTATCTGCATTAACCTTATTTTTTACACATTAATCATCATGAACTAGTCTTGACTTCATCATATGATACATTTATCATACTGCACCACTTAACACCTCATGTAGTAACAAAGTAATTCAGTTTATTTTTATAGCACCTCGTCACACCAAACGTCGTCTCAGGGCACTGTACACACACACACACACACAAAAAAAACGATCTAAAGAAGCCTGTAGATTGTGTTGAATCACTTTGTCACAGTCTCCCATCCTGAGCAGCACATTGGTGACAGTGGAGAGGAAAAACTCACTTTTAACAGGAAGAAACCTCCA
>JARVJO010000001.1:22510208-22528360 GCA_031762555.1 Cynodonichthys magdalenae
TGGTGACAGTGGAGAGGAAAAACTCACTTTTAACAGGAAGAAACCTCCAGCAGAACCTGAACCAGAACCAAGCTCAGGACAGGCTGTCATTGAATGTGTTGACACTGTATTGTCAAAGGAAAAAAACATTATATAAAAAAACAAAATTATTTAGGGGGGGCTGAAATCCCCCTAAAACAGGCGTAGTGATGCCACTGGTTTCTTGTGAGAATGCTTATTTTGTTTTTTTTGTTGCCGAATTTTGAACAAGTGTCAAATCCTACTTTTTCTTTCATTTTTACACTTAAAAAAATAAAAAATATATATTTTCACAACATAACAAACTGCTGTTTATAAAAATATTATCAAAAATTTATCAAGTATGTTATTTTTTAAGAGTCAAGTAGATTTTGTGGCTCCATAGAGATTTTAAACAATGGCGGAAACATTTTTTAAAATAAAGTTGCAGACTCTGCCTCACTATAAAATAAACTTCTTTATTATTTCTTGGCCAGTGGAATCTTTGCTTACCCAACACATTGGATTAGAATATTTGCAATTTTTTGAGGTATAAACAATGTCCTGTGGGCGTGTTTCCTATAGGAGTGGTGACCGGCAGTCAGCTGGGTTGTGGTTAGTGAGGTTAGTGGCTGAAAAGTTTGGAAATCCCAGCTCAACAGTAAATGTGTAACAGCAGCTGGAGGACCTGGGATCCTGTGGAGGAGGTGAACTGATGACAATGATGATAAAGATCTTCCTGAGGTGTTATTAAGAAGTCGCTCCTGTTGTTTCAACAGATTAAAAAAGCGCTTTGCTCAGCAATAATTCACACATCGGGAGGATTTAAAACATTAAGAAAGACTCGCTGTTAGTGCAGCTGCAGTAAAACGGACTGCACGCATTCTTGTGGACGGACTTCTTTGGACAGAATGTGCTTCGCCGTGTCAAATCTAATTTGATCCAGAGGGCTAATTGGGTTCAAATGAATAGCGCCCCTTCATTGCATTAAGGCATCAGAATATATCAGTGGCGGAAAAACAACTGGCTGTGTAATATGTTCGCAGTAAATCATCAGACAGATGTTGAAGGAGGCAGTTTAAAGGCGCATAAAAAATAATGATTAATGGTGGGACATGACAGAGAGGGAATTAATGAACGATCCAATCATATAAGTGGTGAACAAAACCACCGGAGACAGAGAACACCCTTCATTCGGTCGCAGAAAGACGGCATCAAATATGCGACGGCTCCCTTCTCTGCACGGCAATCGAGCAACATCTTGGAAAACTAATCAAACTGTAAATTACAGACGTGCAGTTGTGTCAACAAAGAGCTACGTTCGCCTAATTAAAAAAGAAACAATGATTAGTCTGTGCTTCGTTATTCGATTGTTTATACTGCAACACTGGGACCGCTGCACTTTAATCTGCAGGAATCGGCTCGCCGCAGCCGTGTGGAAGCTGGCTGTGTGTTATGAAAAGATTACAATCTGAGCAGTGTGCTGCGTGCACCCAATCCATGCCATATCCTGCGAGGCTCGGGGTCAAACAGGCGGACTTAGTGACAAGAGCGAGACTTCAATCACGGCGAGGCCCGACGAGGAGAAGGAGGGAAACTCTCAGCTGGCGGGCGGCGATGTAAACGATATTCGCTAAGTTAGTGTAACTTTAAATCTGAGGGTTAGAAAGTAGAGGGATGAATTCAGGGGTTTGTGATTGGGTGTGCGTGGCTCACAGCTGGAGTGTGTGTTGCTTCAGAGGCAGCGGTCCTCCTGGGATGTCTACGTTTACCGGTTTTGGAAAAGGTTTAAATGGACCAACATTCAGATCCAGCTTTAAATGTCAGCAGAACTGTGTTCTGAACAATCAGCTGTCCTGTTGTTTAACTCATCTAGTGATGCAGTGAAATGACATCCAGCCAACTGTCAGGGCTAAATATTTACACCATCATGCATTAATATTCATAAACATTTATAATATGTGAAAATAAATACGTCAATGACACTGACCTTCTCTACTGATGGAAATGGAATAATAAGTTTCTCCAAATTTTAAAGGCATCCAAGCTGTCAGTACCTGATCGAGGCCAAACTCCTGCAGGTTTCCTTTTCCTGCTTTCATCTCAGCAGTGAAGTGGAAACTGTGGCTTCGTCTGACACTTTGTGTTTGAAAGTTTGCACCTTTACAGGTTTATATTGAAGCCAAAAAGTGAAAAAAAACCCCAACATACTTTGAATAAAGTTGGTCGTCAAGGTTTTCTGTTTCTTTTACGTGATTACGGGGTTAAATAAAACTCATCCATGTTTTTGTAAAAGCTGCTTTAAAAAAAAAACAAATAATCCTCAATTTGCTGACAACTAAATGGAAATCGCTCTTTATGACTACTTCTATTTTTTATATTGAATTAAGTACAAAAAAAAATTTTGACACATGTGGCAGAAACAAACACGCCCACAAACTTCTGACCAATCACACAATAGTTTCGTGTGCCGAGGGAGGCAACAAGTTTGGCCCGGGCCTCGTGCCATAAAGGAACGGGAAAAATCAGGCTGAAGACAAAAGGACGTGATGTTCGTCACGCCACTACGTGAACAAGAGCAGATCTTGCAAGTTCAGCTGGACCATGCGGAGGCTTTTAGTCGCCGTTTGTTTTCAGAATGTGGCGTCTCTGATTCCACTGTTCTTCCTCTGACTTTGGTCAAATCCATAGATTATTTTACCGACTAATTACTGAGTTTGTTTGACGTTTACTCATGAATACCTGAATGCAAACACACAACACGTGATTGTTAACAAAACAATCTACTCATTTTGTTCATTTATTGTAAATTATGTGGTTGATTTTTGGTAGCTGATACACGTAGACATGGTATTATGGCTTTAAAGAAGTAAAACAGCTCGGTGCTCCAACACTCTTCCCCATTCTGCTCATGTTCCCTGCATTACAACATTTCTATATGTGATCTCCTCAGAAAAACCTCAACCTTCACAGTTTGTGTTGGGCCGTAGTAACACATATTCCTGATGACAGGGTGTTCTCTGAAGGTTCACCACAATCGGGCCTCGCAGGAACATGTTTATCTTAGTGGGACCCAACGACACATGCGAGATAATATTTTATTATTAAAGCGCTGCCGTCGGACGGACGCTCGGCGTAGATCTGAGCTGCGCTTTCAGGGAAAACGCAACCGCTCATTAAAGTCTAGACGCAACATAAAACCATCAGAAGCTCTGGAGTAAGCACTCTCCACGGCTCTTGTGGACAGAAGTGTCAGCGTCTGTTCAACTCTGCTGGTTTTCTGTCACAGTCTGTGAACTGTTAGGAGGATTTACTGAAAACAAACTGCGCAGAGGAGGAAAAGGATGGAGACAGAGCAATGCACTAGGAGGACTTGAACACCACAGTTTATAAACTAAGATCCTCTTGTGCAAAGTTTTAAACATTTTAGTTGAAAGTGAGGTTATACACAATCTATGTCTGTATTGAGATATAACCTTATATTATCTGTTAGTGCTCAGAGTATATGATGAGAGTGACTCTGAGCTACTACCACACCAGATTTTAGCTCAATATCAGTAAAATTGCCTGAGTTATACCAGTTGGTTAGGTGTGGCAGCCATCTTGATATGGGTTGACTCCAATCTATCCACGTTTTTTTTTACAGCAGAGTTTAGACATCCCATAATATCCTGAGGTTCCTCCATTTGCAGCACATCGAAGATGTTCAGTCAAGATTTACAATCTCCTAAACTGCATTTTGGTGGTTCACCCCACATTTACAGGAAGTCACCTACATGCAGGGCTCAGGGGAGTCAGAGAGCTTTGGTTTGAAACCATTTCCTGTCCCAACATTTCTTTGCAGGTGAGGACACAGACAGAGAGAGTTTAGTCTCTGCTCAGTAGATTTCCTCTTAAGGAAACTGATTTTAACTCAGTCTAGTTTGAATAAATCACGGAAGCAGGAAGGTTGATTTGTGAATATGTAACCAAACGTTTCCTTTGTGGGGATGCTCGCACAATACAGCTAAAGCTACAGTAATGTGCTCGTATTGAGTTCATGAAACAAAAGAAAGGAGAAACTTTGAGGGCCGCCGCAGCCTCCCTCTGTATCTCAACATTCGAAGAGAAATTGTGAGCACTTCTGGAATGAAAGCATTTCTCTAATCTTTTAGCGAGACATTGAGATGGAGAACATAGCAGGGTGAAAGGAATGGTGCTGCCTGCGTCTGTGCACGGGAGCAGGTCTCAGGAGTCCGCAGGTCTGGCCCGCTCTTCAAATGGCACAGTGTTTTGTTGGGGAATGTGCAATTATGGAGGCCAGGCCTTTGATCCGGGTTTTCCATCAGGGCTAAATTGTCCTCACATTGAGCGCCGCAGTGTATCCTTGGGCGCTCCTTTATACTCTGCTGCTCTTTCATGTGCACCCCTCTGGAACTCAAAGCATCTCCTCTTGAAAAGTGAGCTTTGGCCTGTCCATGCTCCAGTGCAGTGGTGGAATACTGCCACATGTGTGTGTGTGTGTGTGTATGCAAATGAGCAAACAATAGCAACTAGAAAAAAATACATTTTCCATGAGTATGAGTATTTAAAGCTAAATAAGGAGAAAACAGGAGAAAACAGGCTGAAAGCTAAGGAAGCAGAACAGTAGCTAAAATCTGAAAGGAGCAAAATACAACTTGAAGGATTTAAGTAGCAAAAAGCCAGCTAAAAGAAGCAAAACATTAGCCACTAAGTACAAGAAACAATTGAGCACCTAAATACTAAATTTAGCAAATTTATTTAGCAATAAATTTAGCAAGGGGTTAGCAAAAAGCTAGGTAAAAGTAGCAAATTACCAACTAAAATATAAACTACCAAATAGCTAGCTACAAGCTAAAACAGAAAATCAATAACTAAAAGAAGCAAAACAATAGCTAAAAAGAAAAAGCAATAATTGGTTAGCTAAATATTAAATGTAATAAAAGACTAGCTAAAACCTAAAGTAGAAAAATAAATAGCTAAAAGTATCAAAGAGTTGGCAAAAATGTAGGTTAAAATAGCAAAAATACCAACTAAAACATAATCGATCAAATGATAAATCCTAAAAGCTTAAGTTAAAAAACAATAATAAGGAAAATGCTAGCTAAAAAGTGCAAGTAAGAATTGGGTAGCTAAAAGTTAAATGTAGCAAAAGACTAGCTAAAACCTATACTTGAAAAATAATAACTAAAATTAGCAAAGGGTAAACGAAAAGCTACGTAAAAATAGCAAAATACCAACTAAAATATAAACTATCAAATGGCTATCTACAAGCTAAAGTAGAAAAAACAATAACGAAAAGTAGAAAAAAGGCTAGCTAAAAAGTACAAGTAAAAATTGCATAGCTTAATGCCAAATGTATCAAAAGACTAGCTTAAAGCTAAAGTTAAGAAATAATAGCCAAAATTAGCAAAGGGTTTGCAAAAGGTTAGGTAAAAATAGCAAAATGCTGACTAAAACAAAGTACCAGTGCTAGTGCTAACTAGAAGTTTAACATAGCAAAAGACTTTCTTAAAGCTAAAAGAAACAAACGGCTAACTAAAACCTAAAAGTAGCAAAACATTTGGTAAAAGCTAAAAAACAAAAAAAGCTACCTAAAAAGAAATCAAAAGACTTGCTAACAGTATCATAATTGCTAGAACATAAAAGTTAAAGTAGCAGCACAGTAGCTGAAAGCTAAAGAAGCATAAAAAGACAAAGGTAGTAAGCTGAAGAGAATCATATTTTTTAAGGAATTAAAAGAGATCTCAATCTCAACAGACAATATTTGTAAATAAACCTAAATATACTGAAAGATATATAAGCTACATAAACGAAAACTAACGTCACCCATCTCCTGAATAAACGGAATATTTTGATAATTGAACGGCTAAAGCGGCACAAATTATGCAGGTTGTAAAATATGCAAAAACAAAAAACAGGAAAAGAGTAGAGTGAATCATACAAGTCACAAATAAACATTACAGGTTTTGTTTGTTGGATTAGAGTTCAGGTTTATCTGAGGTGAAATAAACCTGGAAACATAGATGTTGGTGTGAATGGTTGTGTTTGGTATCACTTCTGTGAGGTTGGAAGTTGTGTTCCTGTCTTTTCGTGTGTTTCGCTCAGTGATTGTAATTCTTTCCACATGCCCTCATGTCTTATCTCTCCTCATAATAGCTGCCATCTCTGTCAGTTTACCAGAAAGAGTTTTATTTATTTATTCTTTGCACCAGATAGTGACCTCAGCCAGCCTCTCCACTTCTCTTTCACATCAAGGTCGACTGTTTATTATCTTTTTTTTCTCCTATAAGCCTATCAGGCACTGAGCGTTCCTGTGAGAAATTACGCCAGCTTTTTATAAACCAAGCGGTCACATGAGATTGTTAGACAGAAAAAGAAACGACGGCCCGTCCTCGGTGTGCGTCTTCCTGTCTGACACGACGCTCCGAAAGAATTTAACAGCAAACTGAAACCACCTTCAACACCGCGACGCCAAGTGAGGCGATTCAATGGAAGCTTTCACAACACGCTTTACAGTCACAATCATTTTTAACTCTAAGTTTGTTGTGTCTGGGCATGTAGGAAAACTCTGGGAAATTAGTATATCTGTGGAGAAATGAAAACATTTCTCAATTCCACTAAACTGTGAGTTTTTTTAAAGGTTTTCTGATGCTAAAACATGACAGCTAAAGTAATAAATCAAGTACATTTTTTATTTAGCTCATCATTCAAATCAGAAATAATCTGCATGAGGTCATGCAAAGAGCTATCTAAGACAGGTAAGATTGATTCTTCATAAACCACACATATCAAACTCAAGGCCGGGGGGCCAAATGTGGCCTGGCACTGCATTTTATGTGGCCCGCGAGAGCTTCAAAAATGTATTGTCTTAAAATAAGTACATCATTGATCATAAACTACATATCCCATAATGCATGTCATTTTTGGTTAATTTTGCTACTGCCCGGTTATACTGGGAGGTCATAAAAGTAAACTGAAACGCCCTTTCTGTGGGAATTCCCTGTTGGAAGGTGCCTTGAGTTTGATCTAACCCAAAAATGTGGCCGGCCACAGCATTTTATGTGGGCCGCAAGAGCTTCAGAGCTGTATTAATGTCTTAAAATAAGCTGTTTCAAAGCCAGCAGAGACCTTAACTACATCTCCCATAATGCATTATTATCTTACCCGCGATATGACGACATCCCACCACTAGGTGGAGCTGCACAGGGCTCACAAGTAGTTGGCAAAATTTGCTGTGTAAAACACAGCAAATTTTTGCCTGCTATGCTTGCTGCTGTTGTAATGGGATGTGGGAATTTTCAACTTACAAGTCATAAATTTTAATTGGAATGCCCCTCCTGTGGGAATTCCCAGTCGGAAAGTAGGAGAGTTTGGATTTTAAGATGGCAGCTACATATTACAACCTAACAGTGAGTAAAACTCATTTACTTTAATAGTATTTCTGTTTATTTTATTTCACATTTAGTCAGTCGTACTTTACAGTGTTTATATAAGGACATGTTAAAACACTGTTTGTATGCAGAGAATACCAGGTAGAGCTCCGTTATTGTTTGTTAGTGGTGCTCGGGAACATGATTGTCGCTTTAAGGCACAAAATTACCTCCAGGCTTTATGGTTTTGAGCTCTGTCTGTTTAGTTTCATCCATCTCTAACACAAACAGACCATGCAGCTTTAGAAAAACACTGCAGAGTTACAGGGATCCTCAGAGAGCTGGACCTCAGTCAAGGCTAACAGTCCACCCTTGAGATCACAAAACAAGGCGTTTTGGTCCTGGACCCTCCCTCATTTTGATCAAACTCAGTAATTATCTGGTGCTGCTTTGTTAAAACTGCTCCTAAGTCCGTGTTTTGATGGATTACTGTGTTGTCAGGATAAATTAGCTGCAAAAAATGAAGATGAGAAATTCCTTTTCCATCATCACGGCTGATAAAATCCTGACTACTGATAACTTAGACCAGACTGTCAAAGACACCTTTACAAGAACACATACCAGCTCAGTAGGAGGTTTACAGAAATTTATAGGTTTCATATCCCCCCTTATTTCCTGCGGTTTAGGTTCCAGCAGAAACCCAGAGCTCCTTCGCTGCACCAGCCTTCACCCCGACTCGTTCTGCAGCTCCCCCAGCCTGGAAGGCCTCAGCTGTTGAGCTGGGTTCTGTTAATTAGCAGCTGGAATTTGTTTTAAGTGCTCTCGGGGACTGAACAAGCAGGCTCCACACTTTAACCGCCGTCTTTTTCTGTGTGCTGGTGAGGAGCTGGTGAGGAGCCAGACCCCCCCCCCCCCCCCGGTGCAGGGTGGGGGGTCCCCTCCGAGGGTGGCTGTGGTGTTAGCGCGTGTGCGCGCTCCTGGCATGTTAGCCGTCGTAAGCAGCTTGCTCCGCGAGAGATTTCTGACGTGACGTCGCCCCTCTCTCTCTCTCTCTGAAGTCTGGGTCCGCTGCCACCCGGGTCCAAAATAAACACGGGTCTTCTCCACACCCAGAGACCAACCTGCAGCGCGTCTCAGAATATCCACTTGGCTTTTTTAATAGATTTCCACTGAGCCGCACCGACTGCCAGCCCGCTCGTTAACACTCTCCAGACACTGTTCTGTAAGCAACAAGCAACGACTGGGAATGCTTCATCTTTCAGCAGATTTCACTGCATTTAATGATTAAAAGACCAACATTTTCCTGATGCATATCACCCACTGCCTTTCATGCCAGATTTTAAAACTATAATCATCTTATGTGGAGGAGAGATGGAGTTGTATTGGTCCAACCTCGAAAGTTACAAGATTCACTAGTTTGTCAGATATTTAGCTGTCGACACTTTGGGGTATATTTATTTAAGAATTTAGATTTAGATTCAAGATTTAAAATATATGTTTAAATTTATGATTTAGATGCAACATGTTGATATTTGAGGCAGAAATAGATTTAATAAATAAATCTAGATAGAATATCTAGATAAAGTTTATGTTTATCATTTCCTACCAAATGTGAGAAAAATGCACTAAGCGTGAAAAAAGTGCGCTCATTTTTTCCCCGCCAAATTTTTACATTCAGCACCCAGACAATCTATTTATGGTTTGTTCTTAGTTTTTTTTCTTTTCAAAATAAAACAAGTTTAAAACTAAATTTAATTTAAAAAAACAATAGAAAATATGAAAAAATACCAAATTTTTTCATTTCAATGGTTAAATTAAAGACAAGCCATTTGTTACTTTCTGGCGGAACAGGAAATCCTCACGACCTAAACTTCTGGGACGTTACGTTTTCATTGAACACTTTAAAGATGGAGAAATGTCTTATTTAGAGGAAGTTGATCTCACCCTGAACAAAACTGCTTTAATATTCTAAGTTATGCGAAACAAGGTCAAACTGTTAACATCTTTAGGAATGGTTTCTGTTTTTCCAGCCTCTTATTCTTTAAAGACTTCTGTCGTTAACAACCATAAATTTTGTTTTAAATCTAGATAAGCAAAGCAAAAATCAAACACTGTGGATTTTATATTACTTCGATTTTACATTTTTACATTTTGGTTTTGAAAACAAAACAAAAAAAAACATGGTTACATTATGGTTTTCTTTTTGCAATTTCTTTGCGCAAAACATGTATTTAAAAAAGTTTATTTAATCTCTTTTGTTGCATAAACTTCCGACTTTGGATTTATCATCACAGACATACAGTCTCAAAGATCCCTACAGATTTCAGATTTAAAGCTTCAGAAAACTTGTGTGAAAAGTGGTATTTTAGTCCCATAAGTCTCTGATATAAAGTGTTGTACCGCAGACAAGAGACACCGCTTGTCAGATTCAGATCCGGACGGGGCTGGAGAGCTCGGCCTGCTGCCTCAGAAAGCCACACGAGTGGATTTAATTTGCCAAAAAGACCAGAATAATTTGTGCATAATATTAATTTATACCGTCGCTGGAGAGGGGTGGTGGTGCGTGTTGGTCGGGGGCTCGTCCGGTGACGCGACCTACTCCTCTGTCAGGAGGAGACAACAGAACACCTCGAGACAGAATGTTTGATGGGATATGATCTGTCTGCAGCTTGCAGAGCTCTAAACTGATCTGAGACGTTCTGTTATGAAAAGAGGAAGAACAGATGTGTGTGGAAGGGTTGGTTCTTCGTGTGTGTGTGTGTGTGTGTGTGTGTGCACGTTTAGGTGGCAACATCTTGGGAGGATATTGACAGACACCTCCAGTGGGAGCAGAACCCCTCCCCCTAACGTCCCTGTGTCTCTCCTTGACCCTGTCAAAGGGGGTCACCCTGCCTTGTTGCATCTGCTCAGGGAGAGCAAGTGCTTTTTTAAAAAAAACTAAAAAACTCAGGGAGCAAGGCTGGGCTTCTGATCCGCTTCTACGTCTTTCATGCCTGCTTGGTTCTGGCCTTGGAGGACCAGCAGAGATCATTCTGTGTTCCAAGCTCTCTGTCGGTGCATTTTCTCTAAATTCTTTTCCTGCAGGTTTAGACAGAATGCTCAACCTTCAACAACTCGTTACCTTTTTGGAGTCAAACTGATTCAAGATGGCCGCCACAGCTAGGCTGATAGCATACAAACTGACCAGAAAGTGACAGAGAAAAGGTGCTGATACAGGAAGAACCCCTCCCATAAAGATCACAAGTACAGAAACAAAAAGAAAAGAATAAATGTAATAATTACAAAAAAATATCCAAAACATACAGATCCTGACAATTAAGAAGAAAATATGAGGCTTTGATACACAGAAAAAATGAATTTACAGCTGTGTGTAAAAAAACTCATATAGATTCCAAAGCTGTTAAAAACTAGAGATTTATCACGATACGATATATCGATTTGTTTGGATGACGATAGGATATTTCTTAATATCACAAAGTCTGTCACGATACGATTTCAATTTAATTTACAAGTCTGTGATCGATATGATGATATCATCTAACATAAATGTTTGTGTCAGATGGGTAAATGATGACAATACGGATTGATTTTTTTCATTTTGCTACGATGTAAGTGAATCTTTAAATTAATATATCAATATATCGATGTGGATTAATGTATTGTTGTGCCCCTATTGAAACCACACATTTCCTTTTAGAAAGGAAATTCAACAAACTTACCCAAGTTTAGTCAAATATAAACTTTGTTTTTCTTTTAATTTGCTAAAAACAAACTATAAACGTCACAGTCATTCTGTTTAAATCTACCAAATATTGTCCTCTTTACCCCGTCTTCTTCCAAAAACAACATCCCTGAAAACAGAATTTGTGGGTAAATATCTGGAAAGTACATAACCGACGTCCATCTGCTGTTCCCATTCTGCCCGGGCACGAGATTAGACTCCATGTTCCGGATGAGTCGGATGTGTTTCTGGTTTGGAGGCAGCCTGATGATTTTTTGACTTACTGAATGGATTCTCTCCTCGACCAAGGGAGGGGGTCTGTTTTGTGATGAATGGACCCCGAGTGAGCAATAAGCATCTGAAGGTGGTGCACTGAGCCCGACGTGGCTGCGTGTCGTTGCTCCTGTAGTTTTTGTGTTTTTGCACAGAGAGGAAACATGCATTTACCTCAACATGATGCATTCTCAGCTCTAATCTCTCCCTCGAGTATCGTTCCTAATTAGAGTGCACAACCTCAGCTGGCACATCAGCAACGTAATTCTGACCTTTGTTGCCACTAATTGAAAGGGCAGGACCAAAAGTGATTGCTCTAAAGCTTATAGAAATCAGTTTAGCTGCCTAATAGGAAACGTTTTTAGCTTAATTAAGTTGCAAGATTTCCCTCTCCCAACCCCAACGCTTCAACAGAGAGAATATTACTACATGTTGCTAATATTCTATTATTGTGGTCGACCACAAAATAGCTGACTGGTAAGAGAATTTTCCAGGCTCAAAGCAAAAAATGACAAACATGGTTGGCATAAGCAGCATATTGGAAACTTCAGAGAGAAAGAATCAGAAGGGGAGGGGCTGGACACTGCAGAGAAACCCTCCACTTAAAAACTATTTAGGGTGGAGAGATGGACACTAAATCATCTGCCTTCAGCGAAGAAAAACAGAACAAGTGTTGGCCTTTCATTGCACATCTCATTTACAGACAAAACCGTCTTAAATTGAAGGACTGACGTTCCTTGAAGAAATGCACAACCATGCCAAAGTTTCAGACTAAAAAAATCATTTCATGTGGAGAAAGTAGCTGTTTCGGCCAAACCTTTAAAAATAACAATATTGCAAGATGTCGGGCTCTCCGAGTGTGTATTGGGAATGACTCTCAGATACTACAGCGTCAAGTTTCAGCTCAAAACAGTGAGGTTACCTTAACTAGAGAACTATGTTCTGTGAAAATGCTTAATGCTGAAAGATTGTTGCAGATGAAGAAAAGAAAAAGTGTATGAAAATATAGCAATTTGATGTCAAATAGCCCAAAAAAGCTACAATTTGCAATAAAGTAACTTAAAACAAGCAAACAAGTTGAATTAACTGAAATAATCCCAAAAAGGTCAATCTAGCTGAAAATAGCTAAAAAGTAGCTTAAATGGTAAAAAACAAAAAAAACAATGAAAGAAGCATCAAAAGTTTAAATTAGCAAAAAAGAAGCACAAAAATGTACATTTTGCTGAAAATATCTAAAAAGTAACTTAAATTGTATAAAAAAACAGCTGAAAGCAGCAGAAAAAAATTAAAATAGCACAAATAAGTTAAAATAAGCAGAACATGAATAAAATGTAAAAAGTACGGTAAAGATTTATGAACATCTTTAAAGGATTTTAAGGATCTTGAAAACATCTCCACTCCTTTTTAATTAGGAAAAATGGCAGAAAAGGCTAAAAATTTCAAAAAGCATAAATTGCTAAAATACGGAAGGTCATAGCTAAAATGTCCTGAATGAACTCAAAGTTTTAATACATCCATCCGTCCATTATCTATACCCACTTCTTCCTTTCAGGGTCACTGGTGCCCATATCCAGCAGTCACAGTGCGAGGGGCGGGGTACGTTTTGATACATAAATTACTGAAATAGCACAAGAATTGTGGAACGAGATATGTGCTGAAAAATGTGTGGAAGAAAAATGGATCATCTCAATAATATGAAGGTTTGTAAAGCGTCCACACGAGTCGGCACTACGACTAATCCAGAACATGAAATCTCATCGTCTGTAAATCCATTAACATTTATTTTGCTCGGGAAAAAAAACTCAGACAAAAAGAAAACATCACACAAAGCATGGTGGAATGTTTTAATTACAGTTACTGGGATGAAAACTGTTTGTGGCTCCTGTGTTTTGGTGAAACGTATTGTGCCCTCGCCATCGTCAGGCTGTCATTAGGGGACGTGTGGGAGGACGTTCACAGCGAGGAAGCTGACCTCACACTGTAATCAAAATGGATCTGTAGCTTAATAAATATCCACCGCCTCAGAGCCAAACAAAGGCAGCTTGAGAAGATCTAAAAGCTCGTTCTAAATCCAGGCTTTATCATTACAGAAACTGCCTTTTTAGTGTTTTACAGCCCTGGTGTTTAAGATGCGAAGGGTTTAAAAAAGGATGCAGGATGTCGAGCTGTGAGAAATCCGCCGACATGAAAGGAGAAGATGGGCACGAAACGACACATTGTCGAGAACGAAGACACGAGCGAGGAGGGAAGCTGGAGAGAGGAGGGCAGAAGGGAGGTTGGGGGTGAAATCAGGAGGCCCAGACAGGCCAGAACAAAACAGCAAAGACAAATATCTAATTGGAATCAAGTGTCCTGACCAAGTGCATGGGTGGCTAAATTCCACAACAAGAGCTGCTTTTCCACTTGCAAAACCCTAAAAAAAGAGAGTGAACATGAACAAGTGTTGTGAATAACTCTCAGCTACTACCACACCAGAATATACCTCAATATTTGTAAAACTGACTTCATTATTGGCCTTTTTAAGCTTCAATCTTTGATCGTGTTTCCATCGCTTTTTAATGTGCATTTTAAAGTATCACATTAGAAAAGGCTGATGGAAATAAACTCATTTTAAATGTCTACAACTCAGCTTTATTTAGAAAAACAAAATGTTTCTAATTGTGTTACATGCATTGATTGCCACATTTAACCCTACTTGTCAGTCATTCTGGGGTGGCCAGTCACCCCTCTGGCTCTGTCCCTGCAAATGGAGTTAAACATTGTGATGATCTTACTGTGATTTACTAAACTTTTTAGTTTACTTTGTATTTACTATTTAAAGTACGTATTTACCTTTGCAATTTGGTTAGTAAAAATGACAACATGATTCAACAAATACAGATATAATGTGACGATCAGACGAAAACCCTGCATGTAATTAATCTTAAATGTACATGTGTGACATCGTAAATTTTGAAATCAGGTCAAAGTTGTAGCTGTGTACTAACCAGGTAATTTCTATTGTGTTAGAGCATGTCATTTCATTGAGGGGGGTATATTGGCTGGATCAAATTATTTTGGGGGGGTCACACCCCCCCTGTAAATTACACCTATGGCTGGAAGCATCAACAGGTATGTGTGGACTGACAAAGAGACCAAAGCATTTCTCAGTCATGAAAAAAAAAACCTTCCTGAAAACTTCTTCTGCTACTTTGCAACCTGTACTTCCTGTTTATTACAGCCATGCGTAACGTCAACATCTGATGAAGTTCACTTTGCGTATCCTATAGATGTAGATAGAAACACGCCTCACTAGCATTTCTTTTTGCAGCTTGGATGGAAACATGGCTGTTAAGCAGCTGTCATGGGTAACAGTAATCATACCACCTTTTCCTTGGTCTGATAAAAATATCCTCACTTTAAAAGTCATTTCAGTTCTGGGTGGGTTTGATTGAGTTATCACGGCGTCTTCTTGAACCACAGAAGCTTTTCCATTTCAAACCCTTCGTTTTTTTTGCTAGCAGACGTCAGACGTTACGCTGCTGCTGTGATTGCTTTCAGACGGAAGCAACGCTATTAAATTTCCAATTCTTAATGCGTCCTAATTGTGAATGAAATGTGCTCCTTTAAGAAGAGATGGAAGGGGTCAAAGGTCGTGTCTGCATCTTAGGGGCTTTCTAGGACTCTTCTCTTTATTTCTTTTTGCATGAATGCTTTCTGTGTTGGTTTAGTTAACGACTGTAGCAGCTTTGCCTGATTTGTTCAGAATTTTGCTCATAATTTAGTGTTTAAAATAAAACTGTAGATCAACATGCATGAAATGTCTCAAAAATATTCATACCTCTGAGCTTTTCCACATTTTGTCACGGTACAACCACAAAATATTTTACGCAACCAACACAAAGTAGTGCATTATTTCTGAAGTGGGAGGATGATACATGGTTTGATTTTTTTTCTTTCTTTCATTTTTTAGAAATGAAAACATGAAATGGGTGAATTTAGAAACAGCTCTGCGTATCCATATCTTTACTCCATTCTTCTTTGAAAACAACCTCAAACTCCTTCAGATTGGACGGAGAGGGTTTGTGAGCTGCAGTCTTCAGGTTTTGTATGGATTCAGGTTTGGATTGTCAAACTCATTTTCACAGAGGGTCATAGAAGTGTTACGGTTCTAATTAACTTTGTGTTTAACTTCAACTGAACAGAAGGTTGCTCCGCCGTAGCAATGCTAACAAACAATAACTGAGCTCTACCTGGTATTTCCTAAGTAAAAACAGCATTTTAACACATTCAACAGAAATACTATTAAAGTAAGAGAGTTTTACTCCCTGTTGAGCTGTAATAGGTAGCTACCCTCTTGAATTCTGAACTCTCCCACTTTCCGATTGGGAATCCCCACTGGAGGGGCGTTCCAATTTAAATTTATGACTTGTAAGTGGGAAATTCCCACTTCCCTTTACAACAGCAGCAAATGTAGTAGGCGAAAATGCACTTAAATGGAAATTTTACACTGCTGGCTATTTTGGAATCCTGTGCAGCTCCACCTAGTGGTGGGATGCTGTCACATCATGGGCAAAACAATAATGCATTATGGGAGATGTCGTTAGGGTCAATGCTGACTTTGAAGCAGATTATTTTAAGACATTAATACATCTCTGAAGCTCTTGTGGCCCACATAATATGCTGCGGCCGGCCACATTTGGCCTGCGTGCCTTGAGTTTGAGCTAACCCAAATTGTTGCGTTAGAATAGATTTTAACTTGTAAAAAATGTTAAAAGCCATGTTTCTTTTCATTCAGCTTCAGAATAAATGCTTTTCTCTCTGTTGGTTTATCACGTTCAGTAAAGTATTCTGTGGTTGAAACATGACAATGTGGAAAAATACATTTTCAAGGTGCTGCATAGATAATTGTTGTAGCAGATCGTACATGTAGGCTTTGAGCCGCACGGTGCAAAACTATGTCCCAATCCGAGGGAGGATTTGTCCTTAGATATTCAAGGTAAACTTTGTTTGCTTCCAGATTCTGATGTCGGACTCAGGGGTCCCCAGACACTCCGCCCCACCATCAAACAGAGAGACTAAACACAAAGGAAGCCAGCAATTTCCCCTCTTTTTTCTGTCTTTCTCCTTTTTGTTTCTATTATAACTGATAAAAAAACAAGCTGAAATGTGTTTTCCCATCACTAGGTCCCATCTTGTTTCTGCTGTGTGGGTTTCCCCCTCAGAGACCTCCGGATCAGGAGAACAGACACGGTGCTGTCTCCTCTCTGTGTGCTCCACACCGGTGGCTCGTCGCCCACCTCCCACCCCAAAATAACACATGTATCGCAGATGAATGTGAACCAAGAGAAACTGGGGGGCAGGAATTTTATAATATTCTGCAGCCCAAAGACCCCCCAAAGATGAATGCGAGACCACCTGGGGAAAAGCCAAGAAGACAGGAAGGTTTGAATTTATCTGCCTCTTAGATAGACATAAAGATTGCTTGTTTAGAGGAATGTTAAATTAGGAGTTAAATCTGTTATTTTCTAATTAAGAACCCAGGATTTCCAAATCCATTCCCTCCACACAGGTCCACCTGAGGCAGCAATCAGGATCATTCAAAACCAAAGGCTCCATCTGCAGCCAACACGCTATTCAAGCCTCACAAGGCGCTGAGGGAAACTCCAGATATTTTTATCTGGGTGACCATTATCAGGGGAACACCCTTTCTTTCTGCAAAGTATAAAATAGTGCCACGAAACAAGTGTTCTGCTGATAAAACGCAGTAATTTATAAACAAAGAATGGAAATGTGGTTTATTGGTTCAGCTCCGTGGGGCCAGATCCTCCAGCAGCTGGCAGGATGACATTTTTCACTGGAAACGGTGTTGTTGCTGCATTGTTCTGCGACATATCTGCGCCCGACACTCAACTCCGGCGGTGAATGGAGGGCGTAATTCCTCTCCTCCCCAGGAATCTCAGCTGACACTCTCATCCTGACACACCCCTCCAAGCACAAACATTCGGCGATCTCAGGCTGATAAACGAGACGTCACCCCCCTTCAAAGACCATCCTTCATAAGTTATTCATCCTGTTCAGTCAAAGATCTGAGCCGAGCTTCTAGGGGGCCGTTTGGGGGTCATGCAAATGAGAAAATCTGGATCTGAAGTGGCTGAGATCAAAATAAATAAATAATTTACCGATCCATTTAATTCCTCCCAAATACCTGGGTGTGTCTAAATACACTGACTCATCAAAAAACCTGCACAGATGCGCAGAGGTGGACAGTGACAAAGTAAATTTACTTGCGTACTGTACTTAAGTACAGTTTGTGAGAATTTGTTCTTACCTTGAGTAGATTTTTTTTTATTGATTGAGTCTAAATGTAAAACTTCAGCTTGTTTTTGAACATTAAGACGGGGACTTTTAATTTTTAAACTTTTTATAATATTTAGCCTTTTTTGCAATTTTTTTCTTAAGAAATGGGTTCTGTTTGAGGTGCGGTATGAACTACTGGTGTTCTAAAGTAAATAAAATAATTAAAAAATGCATATCACCCACTGCAACTAATGCTAGAGTTTTAAACTAAAATTACCTCTTAAAAAAGATGAACTTTCTTCTTTCTGGTCAAATCTTGGAAGTATAATTATGCAGCTGCATGCGTTATTGGGAGTTCTTGCAGAATCTATTAGAGCTAAAGGTTTGTATTAGGAATGACTCTCAGCTTCTGCAGCTCAATGTCTGTAAAACTGTCATGAATCACGCCTGATCCCTGCCTTTTTAACAGTCATGTCACAGTTAATCATTCTCCTCATTGCTTCACCCCT
>JARVJO010000001.1:22533174-22548852 GCA_031762555.1 Cynodonichthys magdalenae
GAACGTGAACACTCGGGTCTTTGTTTAAACAATATTATTTAAACTCTGACTCTTCATTTCTCTGATTTTGATGCAAAATATTCTAAAGAAACATCAGATTCTTCTTTACAATCTGTGTTAATGTAGCAATGCTCTGTTTACATGCATTCACCTTTTACATCACTTCCTGTTACTTCACATACAAATATCTCAACAACTGTTCATCTCAGCGATGTGATTTTTGTTTTGCAATATGTTATCTTTCCAAAAATACATTCATATTTATTACAAAAATTTGATGCCACAGGCACTTTAAGGGATAAAGAAGTGGATTTTGCACAATATGTCCACTTTAGCTGTGTCCAAAATGAGAGGCCGGGTCCTCCGAAGGTCAAATTCGTCGGCCACTTAAGTCACAGCGCTGCGATGGAGGCTGTCCAAATCCGAAGAGTCTCCCGATGTGGCCGACAAATGCGTCCTTCCTTTGCCCCGAATCGAAGGACTGGTCCTATGGATCCTTCCCAGCCCACCATATCCCATGATGCATTGTGGGCCGACAGGAGATTTTTTTCTGCTAGTAATGGCGGATGAAGCAAAAGAAAGGAACACATTTTAGATAAAAATCTGGGGTTATAAAAATTAAAAATTTCATGCGGTTGTGTTGTTAATACTTTTATCATTTGTGTAGACATATTTTTATATTATTTTTGTTAGAAAAAAAACGATCCGGTTTAGCAAAATAAACATGCACGTCAGATCCATTAGTTCTTCAAATATTGTCTTTAAGTTAATTTTATTGTTTTGTGACTTTAATAACGCTAAATATTGATATTTTTCTAATTTCGATCTAATTTTGCATCTGTTAGCGTCGTCACGGTTGCTAGGCGACCAAACATATGCCGGGTAAGGGCGGGAATAAAGCCGAAGGCTAGACCGTCCAAATTCACAGACACTTTCTTCCGGTCTTCACGGTCTACCAAGGACCCGGCCCACCTCGACCGGGTAAACCGGGTCCTTTGGAGGACCTGGCCTCCCATTTTGGACACAGCCTTTAAGTCTGCTTAGCTGCGGCGGCCATCTTAAATTGACTTAAACAATTAATCAGTTCAATATTTAGTTTCGGAATGTTTTAATAAAATCCTGATTGTCATTTAATGGCAGTAGGCTATAATTAAAAATGGAAAAAGTAGATTTGCTATGATGTCACTTTTTTGTAGAGTAATCAAAGGAGAAATTGGATAATTTTTGTCATCGTCACAAGATAATTCAAGGCTCCATTGAGTGTTTGGCCCACTTTTACAACCATGTTCATGTTGTGACACCCTTTCGGTTGATGGATAGTTAAAGGTACAAATAGGATGTCTGCTGCAGGTGTGAGTGGTTTTGTTTAACGTGTTTCTTTTTTTTTTGGAGGGGGTGAAGAAGAGAAGAAAGAGGAGAGAGGAAAAGCGAGTTGGATGAAGCGCTCAGCGTGGTTCACCACAGATGGTTATTGTTTAGAATTCCAGGGTCATGATCTCACGCTGCGCGCTCCTTCTATCTCGCAGACCCTGTAGGCTATGAATTAATCAAACGAAACACAAGCCTTGATATTGTAAGTAGTCTGCTATCGGATTACTGACTGTCAACAGAAATCTGATTACTTTAGCAATCGGCAGAGACACTTGTGATTAGACTTGTAGCCAGCAGCACTATTGGAGAGGAACTCCAGCCCTGCCAAAGTTCAGGAACTAATATTTTATACACTGAATGACATCTGTAAGTGTCACACTTTGGATTTGTGTAACAGAAATAGACTCCCGCTCTGTGTTGACTTTGCTGTTAACTGGAGGTAATATCCTGTCGGTGCACGCTGTTTTACGTCTTCCTGCCTCCTCAGCCAGTCACGCTCTCAGCTGCAGAAGCATCTCATTGATAACGCTCCAAAAAAAGTCTCTTCGTTTGCACAAGACGAGCAGCCAAAGAAGTCTTTGATGGGATGAAGTTTCCTCGCCTGTCACCCACCTCTTCACACCTCCCATTATCTCAAAGTCTCCCCCCCGCGTGCGATCCCCGCGCACTGGACCGGAGCATTTAGCTGCTGTCAGTCAGTGAGAACTGAGGAAGAGGAGCTGTCTTTGCGGATTGCTAGCAAACGAGCCACAGAGGCCCCATTACTTTCTCTGCTTGTCAGGAAGGAGTTAACCCCAGGAGGGGCAAACATTAGGCTCAATGGTAACTGAGTGTGTAATTAATGCTGCAATGTGTCCAGTCCCCAGGACCTTCTCAACCCCAGGACCCTTTCTCAGACACGAGAAGAGCGAGAGAGGTCAGTGGGGGGAAAGGGGGGCATCCGGGGCCCCCTTATGCCACTGCATTTGTCCAGGGAGGGGATATCGTCTCCAACTGAGCCTGAGGCGAATGACCCTTGTCAGCCATGAAGTTATGGGAGACAAGCGACTGGTTCTGATGACGGATGTGAGGAAGGAGAGGACGTTTCGTAGACTTGTGTTTTCCACTTATGGTTATTTTTGTTTGGTTGAATACAAACTGAATTTATCAGAAAAATTACTGGCATTGCTTCATTGTGAGATTGAAGGGAGTCCAGTAAGTAGACAGTGTCACTTGGTAACAACAGTTGTCTCAGGACAATAAGACGTTCCAATCCAACGAAAAGTCACTTCATTCTAAAGGTGTATTCACACAAACGCTTTAAACAGACCACAGTTTGTTTCCCCCGTTGGTCCGGACCTAGACCTACTTTTAATGTGGTCTTGGTCCACTTCCAATTGAACTCTGGTGCAGTTTGCTTCTGGTGTAAATACAGACCGGCCTTGAATCGAACCAACTACAGGAAACATGCACCTTTTTAGACTTCAAAAACCACTGTTGCTAAGGTAACATGGTAACAATTAGCCCTTCAGTGTTTTATTTATTTATTTACTTTTATTTACCCAGGCAAGTCCCGTTGAGATCTCAGATCTCTTTTTCAAGGGAGGCCTGGGAATCTATTGTACATGTTTTTAGGGGTGGGGGAAACTGGAGTACCTGGAGAAAACCCACGCAAGCATAAGGAGAACATGCCAACTCCATACAGAAAACCGGGGATCGAACCCAGGACCTTCTTGCTGAGAGGTGTCGGTGCTAACCACTGAGCCGTTGTGCCGCCACAACGCTAACGCTACCACTGCGCTACAAACAATGACCTGTTGTGGGTCAGGGTACGCAGGAGAGAAGTTTGACAGGCTCCTTTGGGTTGCAGCAGGCATTTGCCAACACCGTCCGAAAATTAGAAGTATATCATTGTGAAACCACCTCTGAATGAGCTGCTCTTGAAATTATAAATGGTATTGAAGTTGTATTACCAACACCATTTTTATTTTCTGGGTCTTTGCTTTGTCCCACCCCTGTCATTTCTGTCCAATGGGAGCAATGATCATCACCTGCATGGATTTGTTTATAAATTGTAGTTTTCTATAAGAAACGCCCAATGTGAATGCAAACTGCACCAAACAAAAAAAATAGTCTGCTTTTGATCTGGACCAAACAAGTGGACCAAAGGACTAATTATAACCCAAAACATTTAATTACAGTAGATTATGAAACGCCAATCAGTAAAAGTTGTGTAAAAATACTGCATCAAAATTTCTGTTTGGTACAATCTCCTCCTCCTGAATGGTACAGAGGCGACGGTGGAAAGAAACGACTCTGCTTTAACAGGAAGAAACAACCAGCAGAACCAGACTGAGGTGGCCATTTGCCTTGACTGGTTGTTGGATGGGAGGACAGAAAAAAAGACACAAACACACAAAGTGTAGTGCCCACAGGAAAAAATTAAAAATCACAAATGACAGCAAAAATTGCAAATTAGGTTTCATTTTCATTTCCTTAATTTTGGGAGATCGGAGATTGATTGATCCTTAGATAAGACTGGTGGAAAAGATCAGCTTCTCTACCTCCACAAAGGTCTGAAAATTAAGCATTTTCCCCTTTTGCTGTTTAAAGATCGCTGATCGGAGATCAGCCAGAAAACTGTAATCATGCACTCCTACTTCAAGTACAAACATGGAGAGTGGAGCGAGTCAAGACAGCAGCAGAGCGAGGAAATGTGGTCAGTTTGCCCTCCAACAATGAAAACTATAGCAGCAGAACTAAAGGATAATTCAGGAAACCCAAACCAACCCGAACTATAGGATTTATCAAAAAGGAAAGACTGGAAGCTTATTCTGCAAGAGAAGAATCTGATAACTAAAAGCCCATTTATACTTTTAGAAACTCTAGGAACCTGAAGTAAACCTGCAGCCTGCGAGAGAGACAATTTTCTTTTTAGGTCCTTGTAACATTTTTAGTGTGGGTATTAAAAGACATATTCTGATAAAAAAATAACACAAAAGGTTCTTTACAATGGAACAGGAAGTCATCCAGTCTAGGTTAATGGCTGCAAGGTTTGTTCCTAAGGTTTGAAAACCACAACCTCTGTCTTGTTAGGGTTTAAAGTAGAAAATTTAGAGTCATCCAGGTTTTTACGTGTCCAAGACATTCTGATAATCTGAGTAAATGACTGGGTTTATCAGGCTTCATGTATAAAAGCTACTGCTGTCAAATTATTTCTTCGTATGGAAGCACTGAAGCCAGACAGACTTTGACTAAGTCTGAGTTTGATTAATAATACAAACAAACTGGAATCATTGTTTCATCAGAAGCACCAACAGTCAGTATTTTAAAATATTCTAAAAGAAGATCTTTGGCTTCGTCTCTGAATATCATGAGGATGAAAAACAGTGTCTGACTCACACCTATTTAGTTTATACTAATTCAAAGAGATAAGTTTTGGCGTGATAAATTTGTTTCTGGCGTCAGAGGGACAGATCGCTGGAGTTTGTTCAGAACACTGGTTTGTGTTTTGTTCTCACACTGAGCTCAAGTGTTTCACTGATTAATGATCCCCCCGTCTGAGTCTGCTTTTTATCATTGATATTTCATTCGATCTCTTCAGCGGATTGTTTTTTTCTACTGACAACTATCCAAACCCAGTCACAAAAGTTGCAGAGCTTCAGCCTCGTTTGCGTTCTGACAGTATTTCTCAGTTGTATAAATAAATATGGTCAGACTTCTGTGGAATCGCGTTTGATCTGGGAAATCAAACTCTTTGGCCGTGTCGTCTCGTGTTTGTTTCAGATGCTGGAAAACTGGTGATTAAGTGCATTTTTGGACGCAACCGAGATCAGTAAGCCAGTAAACAATAATGTGATTGGCCGTGTTTTGTCGGAGTACGGAATAAACAAATAACACGCTTTAGTAGGAGCCCTGAGCCAGAAAGAAAACTGGCATCAGTCTCGAGCCTTGAAGTCGAACAGCCTCCTGCGCAGCTCTTCCTGCCACGAGCCTTGATGACCAAAAGCCGTCTAACTCTCTTGTCAATGGTGGTGAGAGCGGCTCCACCACATGTGAGCATTCCTGGGGCACCGCAGCCTCGCCACAAGCTCATATTTATTGTGTGTGGTTCAAACGCCACAGCTCCTCCGCGGCGTGCTCGTGTATAGCTCAGGGAACACACACACACTGTATACAGTCCGACCTCGCTCGGCTAAGCCTGTCAAACTTCTCTCTTGTATCAGCGATATTATCGATGTCAGCAGTCCAGCTCCTGTAAAACAGATTTACTCAGACATCTGGCAGCCGTGGAGTCACGACATGAACCACCTCCCATCAAGATCAACGGATTTGAAACTGCTTGGAGGGTGACCTAACAGGCTTGTACATGGTAATTACTACTCCTCTAAGTCTTTTGTGTTTTAATTAACCCTGAGCTAATTGAGTTTAATCGCTAACACACAAAAGGCTCCCTCTCTTTACAAAGCGAGGAGCTCATCTTGCAGCAGACGTAACGAGCCTCAGACAGGTTGTCTGATGCGCTCAGGCCATTAGCAGCCAGTAAGAAGTGTGGGGAGTCGTTTCTCCGGGGGCCCTTTGGATGTGGACCGTCTTAGTAGTTTTAATGGTGCTCAGTTATTATCATCCTCCGAGCTAACGTGCAGGTTCTTTTATGTCTTCCCTGAACTTTGGACCCAGCTGGATGTGTTTAGAACTGTTATAATGTAACAGAGCTTCAAAAGATTTCACTACCTTCCATTTAGCTCTCCTGCTGACACTGTTGGGCCACTTTAATATGCTTCCACACAAGGTCTGGATCTCATCAGGGCCATATGAAGCGAAGGTGGGAGGAAGGGGGGGTGGAAAGGGAAAGGAGGGTGGGCTGACAGAGGGGTTGGACTTACAGAGAGAATCAACGAGATAAAAGTAGCGATCCATTAGCCACAGTGGTGGTGAAGCCTGACAGATACAAGCGTCTTGTGGGCTGATCTGCACGAGCCGGTAGGGGCGACGTCAGATGGAAGGGTTTATGTTGGGAGGTTTGTGGTCAAAATAAAGTGTTCTGACAAAACTTTGCTTGTCTTAATTATTGCCCATTGCAATATACATTATGTCCGATCGACCGCTAGATAGATTTTAATAAAACTTTCAAAAACTAAGCATTTACATCTACACCTGATTAACTTTTGGAATCAGCACGATTCAATAGAACTCCTAGAACTACTTAAATGTAGCAAACACAAGAATGGCTATAACTCAGTCAATTCTATAGATACTGAGCTAGAATTTTGAGTGGTAGTAGCTTAGAGTCATGCCCATCATATAATCAAAGCTCTAACAGATAGCTTAAGATCTTTCTTTTATAACTTTTGAATTAACTTCTAAAAACAACAGGGATGTTGGTTATTGATTTACACAATAATGGCTGTGACTCAGTCAGTCCTACAGATATTAGGCTTAAAAAGAGGTGAGGTTGTAGCTGAGAGTCATTTCCAACACTTATTTTAAGCTCTAAGAGAAAATATTAAGTTTATTTTTGTAATTAATTTGAGTCGATAACCTTAATGTCAGCTTCACTCTGTTCTGAAGGTGTGATACTTTACATTGCAATATTTGGAATAGGTATAGGGAAATATATAAAATACTCTGTAAAATAAAAAAAATCCCACATTCACAGTTTTAATATACCTCAAAGCCCCCAATATAGTTTCACCCAAGTGGCTGCTCAGGCGCAACTACAGAGTATTTTCCTACAAGGCCATGGCGTCACTTTCCCCCTGCCTCTCTGCAGTGTGGTGGGACGCTATAAAACTTTACTGAGAGGAGTAGTGCGACATGGGAGTGTCTCACCTCCATTAAAGTCCCTGCCAGGGTGCTGTGGCATTCAAATACTCATAAATGAATAATGGTGAGGTCCACAAACCCCTGACACGGAGTTCCCCCCAGTTCTGAGGAACGGTACTAAGTAGGGTCAGCTGAAACATCCTGGTCAGATACCAAAGCTAAAATCACTCCCAAAAAACTCAACTGTAACCACTAATACCCGCCTGGCCTTCTGTTGGACAGAAACAGAGCCAGGCTCCTGCTCTTTTGGAGAACAAGGCCACCAATGTAGTCATCTTAACTGTAGTGTGTATTCTTGTTTTACAAGCGAAGGGTTAAGTCATCCGCATCTGGAAGCCCTTGCAGAAACTGGAGGAAGGTGAGTGCAGACTGCTTTTTTTTTTAAAAGCTGGTTAAATGGATTTCTGGACCAACCTGAGAAGGTGAAGTAGGCAAGTGAAGCCCCTAACAATGCAGAGTTCAGTCAGGTGTCGCGTTAAAGCTCTGGAACTTGGCAGCTGGAGTGAGTGCACGATGTTGAGACATTTAGCTGGATTAATCTGCTGACTGCAGTGACATATGGAGTGAAAGGTCAGCAGGGAGAGAGTGACGTGATGCTGTTAGCCAAAGATGAAGCTTACATCATCAGAAAGGTAGCATCTCAGACAAACTTTAAACTTCTCCGTCCCTGACGGCTCTTCAATGGACGTCACCAATGTCACTTTGGCTGTTTTTGTAGGTAAATGAACACTTGTGGAAACATTCCCCATTGATATGAGAAAAGTAGTTTTTGTTTCTTTGTTTTATTTTGACCAGTCTCTGTGACAAATCCTGCTTTTAAATCCTTCTTTTTCACATTTAAATCTGGGGTCTATATAAAGTGGAACTGCAATGCTTTGGTCTGAATTCCTCCTTATTGGATCTCAACAAGCCCCGCCCCTTATCTGAGGTGTGTCTCAGATCAACTCATTTTGAGGCTGTCTCTTTAAATCCAAACGAGGTGCTTCACCCCCCCCCCCTCCAGCTTCCAGACCGGCCCATTTTAATTTGATAGAGGGGTTTACAACTATACAGCAGTGCAAAAACCTTTTTATTTATAAATGAATTTAAAAATGTCAACAATAGAAGATTTGTCCGTCTAGCCTAACATGATGAAGCCAGAGCCCGACTACGTTCACACTGAAGGTCTTAATGCTCATACTGATTTTTTTGGTGTGAACGTTCACACTACATTTTAAATGCGACCTCTATCAGACTCCAGTGTAAACTCTCTGATGTGACACACATGCGCAGTAAAAGACGTCTCATTCAGCTGGCTGTTTGTTTACAAAGTTAGCATGGATGCTACATTTAGCACGTCAAATCTGAAGTTGTTGTTTAATTAGAGCTGATTAAATAATTATCTGACACGCTTGTTTAGTTCAGTGTTTATATGTGAACCTGTCTCTGACCGGGATGCTCCGGTGAAGCTTTTTGTTTTTTGAATAAAGCAACGAGCTGGAAATTAAAATATCAACCGCGAGGCTGGAAGTTACTATCTACATAGTAAATTAAAAGTAAAAAAATGAAGCAGCTTGGCTTTTGTTCTGGAGCTGGAGATGTGTGGAAATGTGTCATAAAAAAAATCTGATAAGGGGCAAAAAAGTCTGATTTGGGTCACATTTGCCTGCAGTGTGAACGTAGCCACTGAAATTGTAGTCCAGACCTTGGCAGTTCTGTCACAAATAATTTGACATAATAGTTCAGAAAATGTCATAAAAAATAGAAAAAAACTTAACATGTTGAAAATTATAAAGATATCTACACAGAATGCACAACAAAATGTATTTAACAGCTAAAAAAAGTGGATTTTGCATGATGTGTCCCCTTTAAAAGTCTGTAACTTGGCAGCGTGAGTTTGTGCATGACGTTGAGACATTTAAGGGTGACATATGGAGTGAAAGGCCGACTGGAAGAGAGTGACACAAAGCTGTGAGCTGTGGAGCAAACTGACATCACCGTCACAGATATAATCACAGGTCTGGTTGGAAACGAAATCTCCAGGCTGAAGAGAATCTGAGGTAATCCACCTTCCTCTGAGTTCTGGTTGTTCTCCATTGAGGGGGTCTTTTCGTGGCATTCCTCTCGCATCTACATGGACAGTACCGTTGAAGTGAGATTGATCCATCTTGTAAGGTTGACAACGAGCAGAAGAAAATGACTACAAAGAAGACCCCGGCTGCTGCGGGGCCGAGGGGGAGGCGGGGTGGGGGGGGTCTTCATATGTTACACACAGAGACGGAGAGCGAACTCGACAAGAGCCAGAGCGTTGTGTGTTTACCCAGGTGTGTGTTGCAGCCGGCCAGCTGCTCTGGAACAATATTGAGAGCTTCACTGTTCGCACAAACCTCAGTAAAAAGAGCGAGTTCCTCATCAAAATAAATGTTTCTCAGGTTCTGAGACACAGAGGTGCATCGTTGCCTCTACACTCACCCAGCTTTTCTTCAAAGTTAAAAAGGGGGAAAATAGTTTTACTGAAGAAATCACTTGTGTTAACATACTAAAATTACATAAATTTTTGAAGTCAGACGGATTTAAAATGTCCACAACTAACCCTAAAAATGACAAAAATTCAGTCTAATTTACAGATGAAACAATGATCTCAAATATGGGCGCCAAGTGTAAAATAAAATGTTAACACACATTTTCATTATTTAGCTCTCTTTCTGAATGTTAAATTCTTGTAAAAAGAAATTCCACTGACATTTTATTGTTATATAGCTCACTGTTTTTATATTTTGCTAAATTTCACTTATTGTTAAATGTTATATCTAAATGTTAAATCCTAAATCTAAACATAAAAATTTAATCTTCAACGTTGCAGCTGAATTATGAAGCTTAAGTATTGCAGAATGGAACTCAGCCTTTGCTGTTTGTGCACGGCTTTCGTTGTGACGCTGTCATCCTGTGACAAAAGCAAATGCTAACACTGCTAACGCTGCTAAAGATAGCATTTATTTAAAAAAAAAAATGTATATATATAAAAAATGTTAATTCAAAATGTGTTTATTAAAAACATTACAGATGGTACCTGTAGTCCAGGAGTTTGAAGTGCAGCTCGAACACCAGCTGCAACGGCAAGCTTGATGTCTTGTAGGAAAATGCTAGCAGCAGCGATAGCAGTGATAGCAGCATTAGCAGTGATAGCAGCATTAGCAGTGATAGCAGCATTAGCAGTGATAGCAGCATTAGCAGCAGTTGCAATTGTCTCAGGAAAAGCAGAGCACCAATTCTAAAATACTTAAATGTAAACTTCATCATTTAACTTTTTAAATTTAATATATAGTAAAAAAAAAAATATATATATATATATATATATATATATATATATACATATATGTTACACATTTAATGCAAATTAGTAAAATGTAAGAACAGCGAGCTAAATAATAAAATGTTAGTTGAAATTTGAAGACCTTTAAATGTTGATGCTCCAACCTTCTTATACAATAACACTGATAGTCGATCAGTGACTTTAACAGTAACAGAAATGCAGAGCTGGTTCTGCAGAAAAGCTATGAGGTGTAAATTTATCACACTTTGGATTCATATTTCTACACTCTGCATGAGAGGAGCATTGCAACAGTTATTGGCAACAGAGTGGAGCTACAAGCTCTTTCTTTCACTTCACTTTATAAAAGTATTAGAATGGTTGTCATGCCAGGAAAAGTAAATCCTCCAGAGCTTCGTGCATGCACTTACAAGCCTGTACACGAACACTGCACATGTACAAGAATGTACTTACAGATGTGTGCGTTAGCAGACAGAGACAAAATCAATTTCATCAATTCCGAGGGGTTTTTCCAGCAAAGCCCACTGCTTGCAATTACAATAAACCTTGAAGTCGTTGTCTATTTTCTCTTTCTTTCATTTCCATCATATGGTTGCAGTTTCCAGTCATTTTTATGTGGTTCACATTCATGTTTATAGCCTCTGTAGTTTAATCTGAGCCCAATCACGACAGAAAGGTACCTTCCGGATGTTTTTTAATGTGATCACATCCTCACCCTCTGGATAAGAAATACAATAAAGAGTGATGCACGCACACACATGCACTCACATGGTTCGAGCATGAGCAGACAAAAACATTGCTCTACAAACCAGTCTGAAGCAAGGACAAGAACCTGAAATCAGAGAAGTAATGGTTTACAAAGTGAACTGTATCCATATGGCACCATCTTTATTTTAAACAAAACAAAAGGGCAGAACTGCAGGGGTTTGGAACGTGGCACACATGAAAGGAAGTCATGCCATATGCATTTCAAAGAGCGTAAAAAACATCAGCATGGAAAGTTTGCAAAATAATCTTTTCTAAAGTGTGGTACTGTATATAGAGCCCAGTGTGCAGGTCAGACGTTAAAACTTCCTGCTCTGAACCATCAAGGTGGAACGTGATTGGTACAGTTTGTTACAGTATTTTACCACGTGTTTATTTAAATCATTTACTTTGTTACATTCAAAACATAAAAATTATACTTTTACTTAATTTGGAAAATTTAACACCCAGTTAAACACTATAAATATAAATATGGTCAAAACTCATCATGATTATGGGGGGACCGTCCACAGGGGCTTCATCGGTTGTGTTTAAGAAAAAAAAAAGCCGTTGCGGTTTTACTGTTCTGACTTTTTATTTATTTATTTGTTGTTGCGGTGCTGTTTATAAGTGCTTGTATAATCGTGGGCGGCTAGTTGTCTGCTCGGCTTTGTCCCCCCAGGTAGTGTTTTCAAGTTCTGCCTTTCCCAAGATCGCCAAAAACGTTATCTCTGCTTTCGCCATGTTGTATCACGCGCTCGTATTCCAAAACAAAAGCGTCTCTTTTCAGGGGGAAGTTCGCACGAGTAACGCTTTCCTCTGTCAATCAATCCATGAGCTAATCCACAGGCAGCGTTCTGCTGGCGTCAAGATTGTAAGTGTGCTGCACTCGTTTCTAACTGCTTAGAACCACAGGAGAGGAGGTCTGAAAACTGCGTGGTTGGAAAGCAGAACCAAACTAACAGGCATGCCAATGGAGAAAGGGCTTTAGTGTGTATTTACTACTATTTTAACCTTTAATTATTGTGAGCAGTTTTTTCAAATACTTTATACACCTTTAGCCTGGTAAAATCCAGTCCTTTGTTCTACGGTTTGCTTCATACAGAGGGTCTGAACCCTCGGCTGTTGAGAAGCAATTTCTTGCTGGAGGTGTGGCCTCTGTTGAAGTTTAAAACAATTGGATCTGATTTACCCAATCGCTAACGTTTTGCCGTGACGTATGCAGTGCACCAGCTTGACCGTGAAGAAAGCTAAGCTAAGAAGCTAACTGAAAATTTCATGCGCTGCAAACAACTCCCTTCCCCTACTGGGAAGAGAGAAGTACTGGCTTCATTTCTGTTGTTTATAAGCTTGTTTACCATTTATACCACACGATGCCAAAGATAGTGTGCAGATAAAAAGATGAGCAACTTTGTGTTGAGCAGCCGAGACTCGGGTGCTCCTGAAGACAAGGCTGAACCATCCTTGCAAAATATTCTGGTCATCATGTATGCCAATCTGCCCAGCATTTACTCCTTATTATCAGCTTCCTTGAATTGACCCTCCATTAAGGCCAGAAGAGGGGAATCAGTGATAACGATGGGGTTTGCTTCTGTAGCATTTAGCCTAGCCAACCCCTTCGCTATTAATGAAGCCAAATGGAAAATTAGATTTTTGATGAACACCGTGAGGAGTAGGGCCACAACATCTTTGCCAGCAATAAAAAGCCTTAAACATTCCTCTTGCTTCGACTTTTATTGCTCATTATTTGGAAGCCATTGCTAAACTACAGACAGACTGTAGCCACGTTTCCATTGACCATAAAAATGTGCAAATTAAAATTTTGAAAATAAATTTGCTTAATGGAAACACGTCAATTTCGAAAAAACTTCCTTTTTTCAACAAAATTGTTTTGCGCTAGGATGATGTGGTTTTTTTGGCCGTATCGAAACTGCAATGGAAACACTTTTTTCGCATTACGGGAGTCACGTGATCAACAACCAGATGTTTCTACTGGCAAAAAAGATGACGAAGAAGAAGACTTGTGTTGAATCCACAGCTCTTCTGTAAAATCACTGACTACAATTTCCCAAAAACGCAGCATAAGTAGCCGCTCCCAAGCATAAGGGGCTTGTCTCTCGAAAGCCTCGATAAGTCGCCGACGTCCCCTTTGATGGCTGATGATGAGCGCTAGTGCCGTGGTAGCAATATGAAGATATCTCATGTAATTGTTTACATCCGTTGCCACCATGTTTATAATGACTTATAGCGAGAACAAACGTTTTCACGCGTGATTTTAATAGCATTTCCTACTTAATGGAAACACCGCAGTTGCGAAACTGTGTTTTTTTGCGCACATTTGCAATGGAAACGCAGCTTGTAAAACATCAACTCCTCCTTCTGTTTGCTGATTGGCCCGGTTGAAATTTTACCAGAGAAATTCACGTCAATAGGAGAAAGCCCAGATGGAGCAGAGAAGGGAGATTATAATCAAGCAGAACTGCGTAGGAATGCAATGGCCAGACTAATACACCTCTGGTCTTCAACTTATCCTGCAGCACCAAAAAAATACTGTAAACTACAGTATATCCCTAATAATAAAGATTCTTGAACTTGAATCCTAAATGACAAGAGTCAGAAGTCCTGCACCAGCTGGTCCACCTAGAACTGGGACTTCACTTCTGAGTCAATCTGAAGGTGACATGAAGACACAGAAGCTGCTTAAACCTGCATAAAAACACTAAAACTTCCCGTCCGACCAACATAAATAACATCAACATGTTTAAAAACATAAACAACAAATAAAAACATCACTATGTAAGAAATATTCAAAACTCCTTTTCTTATAATCTAAACTACAGGGAAAAAAACCAGAATATGTATATAAGAAGCATAAAGGGAACCAAAATCAAAAATGTTAAATCTGCTGCCATTATAGTCGCCATGGTAACCACAGTCTTGTTTCTGTCACTCCCTGACTGCCAGGTGAACGAGAGGCAAACAGGCTGAAAAGTAAATATCAAACGGTCGCCGTGGGAAAACTTTAAGTCAGATCTTAAAAGTTCTTGAATCGTGAGCGGCAGAAGACTCCAACTGTAAAAAAAAATAATTTTTATGTTTCTAAGATTAATTTTAAACATTTGCGTCAAATCATCAATTATCAGTTGAACATTCTCTGGAAAAAAACAGTCAAAAATGATGAAACTCAAATTGTGTTTGTGTAAAAATCGTTAAAGATTTAAAAAAAATCTCATTTAAACTTTGAAGGATGTTTCTGTTAAACGTCTGAGTTTTCGCCTTCATTTTCCCACCGGTCCCCATGTTTTTGTGCAGATTTTTCAAAGCCTTGCCATGAGTCGCACAACAACTCCTTTTTAAGGAATGGACCAGTAATCAGACTGCTTCGACATTTATATCTTGGCACTCCAATTATAGCATCTGATTTTCTGCCCAACTCAAACAACAGAAGTTATTGTGAAAATAGATTTAAAAGAATGTCAGTTTCAAAAAGATGACAGCAGGCTGTCAGTTCATTTTAATTTTCTCTCTGCAAATGGTGACAATAACAACCGTTAACTGGAGCTGATACGGTGCCACGTGCTGCGTGTGACAAATTGGTGCGGTCTTCCACAGTCGACTCGATATCTGAGAGGGTATCCCTCCTCTGGCAGGGGCTGTGGGAGATAATGACTGCCATATTGCATCAACACGGAGCCATGCCAGCCTCTCAGCCCATGACACATCCCATGATGCAAAGCTGCGACGAGCTTCTCATGAATGCTTGTCACACGGTGTTCAAGACCGTTTATTTCTCAAGCCGTGACTCTTCAGATCGTTACAAAATCGTTTAGTTTTAAAGGGCACGGCTGGGTGGGGTGTGTGTGGGTGGGGATGATGTGTGTGTGTGTGTGTGTGTGTGTGTTCTCATAGAGATGCTGCTTTATACTCACGCTCTGTTTAACATGTTGTAACTAAAACATGCATCAACATTAAAATGTCAGTTTTATGATTCTCCTGTGATTCTGTTTTTGTATCAGATTACTCAATGTGTGGTCCAAAATAAAAAAAAAATACATATATATATATATAAATAAATGGACAAGAAGCGAGCAGACAGCGAGGAGGAGGGAGATCTCAGATTGGTCTGACTAAACAAAAAAATGTTTTTTCAGGACATATTTTGGAAAGAGTTTTTCATCATTTCTTCAGAAATAAAATGAAATCCACCCGAATCAGGACACAATCAGAGCTGCTGTTGTTTGAAGTCTCATTTAAATATGAAGCTTTATTTTATTGGTTACCAAAACGCTGAGTCAGCATTTTTATTTGAAGTCCAACTACTTCTGCAGACTTGGTGTTATTTTAGCAGTTTGTGTATTATAATGCCTATTTGACGCAGGGGTAAATCTACAGGGGGGCAAATGGGGGTAGCTGTACAGCCTTGGGGGGGGCTGGTGGCGGGGGGGGGG
>JARVJO010000001.1:22548862-22563126 GCA_031762555.1 Cynodonichthys magdalenae
CCCCAATTTTATGTTCCTAAAATTTGTAATTCCTAATTGTTTTAGTGCAAAGGCCCCTTATAGCCTCAAATTAAACATTATTTATTAAAAGCTATTAATTTAACTAATAAATAGCTTAGATGTTTATGTGGATTTTTTTGTTGACTCCATTTACATATAGGTAATATATATTTCTTTTTTCTTTTTTAATTTTACTGTTATTTAACCAGGCAACTCCCATTTAGATCACAGATTTTTTTTGCAGGGGAGGCCTGGGTCTGAAGGGCCTGAATACTTTAGTTCAGCGACTGACATATTTGGGATCTAGTCACAATTTTCGGTCACGAACCATCAAATTAGTTTGATTATTAATTTCTAATTGCATATTTTTGTTGGAATTTTTACAAAAGAACAGTCACAAATAGATAACTTCTTTGTTTAGTAATTTTTTCTTTGTTTTATTGACTTACTAGCATCATTTGTTTAGCGCAACCATTAACATTGACAAGTTTCTGCCACTTATATTTTATAGGTCGAAAGCTGAAATGTCTGGGAACTGATTTAGAACGCTCAGTAAAAAAATAAGGATTATTTCACAATATATACACTTTAAATCATCTGTATCTGTGAAGATTAAAACAAATCCTTTGCTTTTGTTCCCTTTATTTACAGATCCAACGCTGGTAAATAGAATCTTTCTGGAAAAGTTTATTCTAGGCCTTGTTCCGCCTCAAAACAGCCGTGCTAAAAGATTATTCTATTTGTCTGACCACATTAATCATTCCAAAGCCCTTGTTGGATCAGTTCTTATGGAAACTATCTGATCATCAGCATTTTTACTTCCCCCTTGAGCCAGACCACCATTTATTGTTTACTACTATTTAGGCAAAAGAATCTGCACAGAGTCGTTCAATAGTTACTTTTCAAAAGGCTTTAGAAGAATATTTTAGAGCATGTAATCCCCAGATGCCTTCAGTTTTGTTTTTTTTGCTTTGTTTTAGGTATTACCCTGGATTGTCAGGTGTGGGTGGGCTTGGCTCTTTGTCGGCCTATTAGTTTTAAGCCACAGACTGCAGCCGTGCCAGTTTAAAAGTCACAGCCAGCCAAGACAAGGTGGTGGTCTGAATTTCCAGAAATCAAAGCAGATTGTTGTAAATCGTGATCATCACTTTCTTTTGGCCTCCAAGGAAAGCATTTTGGAGGTGGTGGGAGATTGTTTTAGCAGATGCTGGTTGAAATGTAGTATGTTTGGCTTTACCTATCCATCTGGAACGCATTACACAACACAATGTGAACGCTGCCATGGCAACAAATGGTCCCAGGACAGGAGCCGCACCACTGATGCTTCAGTGCGACAACTGATTCACGCCGAACGTGACGAAAGGTTTCTAAATGAGCGAGGTTTACGCTGGGGGGGTTGCGAGAGACGTGAGCAGAATCCCTGCTGGGTGCTGGTGGGAAGGAGCCACTCTGCGGTTAATTAGCGGGCAGCGATTTTGGCGCAAGGTCGGCCCACCGGTGAGCTCACTTCCCCCCACCTCTTTGCACCCGTATGTCGCTTTTACCCACCTCTCCGTGTCCGAGCGGTGTGATTACAGGTGAAACTGATTAAAACAAAACAACTCCCCCTCATCCTACGTGCACATACGCCACACATGGACCAGGACCACCCTCTCCCTCCCGACCAAGCTTCAGCACACACACGAACAGGATGCTCATGGTCTTTGATGGCATCCTGATGGAACACAGGTGTCTCCTGGGAGTTAATCCGAGCACACACAAGATGACTCAGTGCCCTCTTTCCTGGTTTAATCATTTAATGATTGTTATGTCTGCCAGGTATTTCCTTCTGCCCCAGCTTTGGTACTATTGGGGAGCCTCGGCTATGGACAACGTTAAGACTTTGATAATAAAGTGATGAGAAAGCAGGTCTCTGTGGCAGCCACATAAACAGGGGTCTGGACTTTTAAGGGATTTTCCATGAGACATCGGATGCAGGTGCTCTGCAGAGATCAAAGCTGGCAAGTAAAACCTACTTAGTTCAGTAACTCCAAGAGAGATGATTTATTCAGCCACCCGACTGTAAAAATGTCCCGTAGTTTATTTGAGAACTTTCAGCTAATGATGCCGTATTCTGTCAGCGCAGTTCAATGAGTTCTCTTTTACAATAATGGAAAAATGGATCCCGTTGGGAATCTACGTGTTTATATTGGTTTAGAATGAAGTTAGGCTACATTTTCGGCTATACCAGCGCATCGTGACACATGTGCTTTTACTTACAGGCAGCACAGAGTACATAGTGTAGAACAGTACCTATTATTGCCGTTTGTTCAAGGCTGGGGATTTTGCACTTTAGAAAGTAAAAGGAATGCACTCAATGAACACAAAAATGCTTTTTAAACAAAATGCCTCCAATGACCCGGCCCCTGCAAGTGACAGTTGGTTTTAATATTGTATTTTATTTTTTTATTTTTTTACTTCAACTGCAGACCATAGAACTGGGCCAGAAGTCAAAACCCAGTGAATGTTTGCTGTTTGCTCATCAAACCCACTGAACATATGAGTCCAACCCAGGGCACTGAACCAGTGAGGGTGAGGAAACCATTCGGCAAAACAAATAAAGCTTTCACTGTTGGGACCACGCCGTCGCCGAGGCAACTGTGTGTTTTTATTTATTTATTTTTAACTGTGCAAATCAAATACAATAAGGAATCATTATATGGGCAAAGCACACGTGAAACCGGTGTCAATGAGACTGGACTAAATGATGAACAAATACTTGTTTTAGAGCCACAACTAATGGGGGCAAAGAAAGCCCACCTTCTTTAAGTTCTAGGGTTGGAGATAACAGGATTGTTGCCTATCAATCTGGGATTTTCAAACCCTTTAGAGTCCATCAGTTGACAACAGGGGCGGAGACGGGGGTGGGTTGGGGGTGGGGGGTCCTGATTGGCCACCCAGGTGTCACCTATAAATAATTATAAGCAGATACGGATTCTGTATTTAGATTTTTTTTAAAGAATTTTCAGCGGTGTATGTTTCAAAATGGCTGAATTATAACCCTTTGTAAAATTAGCAGAAGGGTTTAGCTTAATTTGGGATTAGCATTGGTGGTTGGCATGTGATCATTCTTATCTACTACATAACCAGTTTAATCTCAAGTTGTTTTTTCATTCTTAGCTATAGTTGCACTAAATTTTAGCTCAATATTTCTTAAAACAGCTGAATCAAAGTAATTTGGATTTAGCTGTGGTGACCATGTTGAATTTTCAAATCCAGAGTGCTTTTCTTTATTTGTATATGTCCCCTTGAAAAACACCTGGGCCACCACTTGCAAAAAGGTCTAACTCCACCCCTGAAACGATGGTCAACCATTCCAATAAATTCACTCCAAAGTCAAACTGTGTAACACTCAGAAAAATTACAAAAAACAACATCTCAGGTTAAAAGCAGTTAAAGGTTCATGACAGAAAAATTAGAAAAGACAGGACAAGGCTTGTTTGAAAGGGTTGCAGAAGAAAGTCTTTTCTCTCTAAAACAACATGGCGGCACAACTTAGGTTTGTAATGTTTCATCTAAATGAACAACGTCCTATAGAGATGGTTACCCATAATGCACAGGGCCATGTTTGAAACCAAACACAGCAGATGGTTCCTAGCTTCACTATGAAGTGTTCTAGCATCTTGCTCAAGGATACTTTGGGGATTGAACCCTCAATCTTTTAGCTGAAAAGTGACCTCCTTATTCGTTGGACCAGCCCACTTTAAGTGGTAATAGTTTGGACTTGTTTTGCAGGAACGGGACCTGGGCTCCTTGCAATCGTTGAGTCAACCATGAACTCCTCTCTAGACAAAAGGATTCTAAAGTCCATCATGGGTCCATTTGTCCCACAGCTGAAGCTTGGTTCAAACTGGGTCATGGTGCAAACACAACAAAGATACCAAACACAGAACGGCTCACTCAGGTGCTGAAACCATCCAGACAAAGTCCAGAACCTCAACCTGGTTGAGAGGCTGTGATGGGACCTCAAGAGGAACCTCAATAAATAGAAGCACAGTTGGAAAGAAAAGTGGGCCAAAATTCTTCAACATCCATGAAGAAACTGATAAAGTCCTACAGAAAACCAACGAGGTTCTTCAGGCTGCTGGATGAGTTTTTCACAGGATTTTCTGCAAAGCTTCTAACTTGTTGCGAAAGAAATGCAAAAGTGAAGAAAGTTACTTTCAGGCAATAAAAACAACAATAAAGGAAATTAATCACAGAAAATGATGATCAAATATTAGTTATGATTCAGCTGCGCCAACAGTGACTCTCATTTCTGAAAAAAAAAGAAAAGATGACAAGCAATAATTTCTGACCTGTCGGCACACGCTCCGATCATCTCTGTATCCCACAACGCTTTGAAAAACACAAAGGCAGATTCAGAACTATAGGTTTAGAGCATGACTAAAGATAATTAGCTCTGGTAATGAGTAACTGTACATCCCTTAAACCTACACATATCAATAAATCTGTGCTGTCTAAGTGCATTCCGTTTGTACTGTGTCATCCTTTTCTTCACGTTCTTCAGAAAAATACAGTAAAAACTGACGCTTCAGCAATAATTTATTTTTCCAGACACTTAAAAGTTGGCTTCTGTGAACCCAATTTCTGTCAAAAAAATAAAAAATCTATAAACTGATTCCTTTAAGCTGTTTTTTTTTTCTTAAGGTATTCTGAGGAACATAAATATCTCATTCAAACACTGATCTTTATAACTTTGCATGTACAAACAAAACGATGAACAAACACATGAGGTATGCACACGCACACCTCCTGTGAGCAACACCAGGTGCTGCTTCTGCTAATCAACTTACTGAGTGATGATGAAGCTGAACAACAGTGAAACAGAACGTATTGTTCAGCCAAAACAAAAAAAATTTAATTAAAGGTCACCTTTTCCTGCCATATTTTTAGACAAAGATGTTTCAGAATTTAAAACAATAAAACAAAAAACACACAAACGTCACACTCTGTTTTAACTATGCAAGTCAGGGGTGGGCAACTGGTGGTCCGCAAGCCATAAGTGGAGAAAGTTTAGTTCAAAACAAAGACAAGGAGGAAAACACTTACCTGTGCATGTTTGAAACTAAACTTTAAAGTAAACTGAGGTAGCACAGTAGATCTGCACATGGATCCTGCTCCTTCCTGTCTGTTGACCAATAGGAGAGGAGCTGACCCAGGAAGCTCCGCCCACCTTAATTTTATAATGAGGCATAAAGTAAAGTAAAAACAGGAGACAGAGAAATGTAAAAGCAACACATGGAAATAAAAAGACGTGAGAAAAAATATGAAAAAATAATTAAATATAATCATTTGAGATATGCATGTACAAGTAAAAGGAAAAATAAAAAAATATATATTTTTAAAACAGTAAAATTATGTTCTAAAATACATAATTTATTGGAAGTAAGCTGGAAAAATAATATGATATATTATCAAACACGAGGTAAAGTTCACCTTTTTAAATTTTAATTGGTGCATTTTAAGTGTTTTATTTATTTATTGGTCCATTTATATATTTTTGCTTTTATTTCTAATTATGTCAGTATTGGTCCTCCATATCAGCTCAATATAAAGAATAAAAAATAGCACCTTTAGCCTTTAGTGGCAGGTGATCTCAGATCTTAGTCCTGTAAACAGAGAAATATCTGACATGAACTGAGTCAACAGTGATCAGGGATCACCTGTCGTGATGTTTTAGGTTTTTACCGGGAATTGCATCTTTTGCCGAGGCCTCCAGCCCGTCCCACATCATGTCAGCATACCGCATCTAGTGGTGACCCCGGAGACGAGTGTATTTTCTGCATGATTTGTAAGTGCTGTATCCCCGCTGAGTGAACGTTTCACAGATATCATCGGAGGGAGTTGACAGAGGATGAAACAAAGCTTGTTCCACAACACAAACTGTTTTTTATGAAAGGCAAAGCAGAGGTGAGGGGCGGTGAGAAGAGGACAGAAAGCAAGGAGCAGCAGTGTAAATACTACCTGTACAGGAGGATCATCCTGTTTTAACACGCACATCGCATACCCCAGAGAGAAATACTGGAGACATGAGGGTTAGAGGGATGGCTGGAGTGATTGAGCACTTAGCCTGAGTGTGATCACCTGAACACACACACACACACACACACACACTCACTCACAGTACAGCAGCCAACTATTTATGGCTCATAAAAATTCTGAGCTAACAGAGCTTCTGTTCAAAAATCATGAAACGACACGTCAAGAGTGATGAGAAACAAGCTAAAAGATCAAGATACTGCTTCACAGTGGTAGGTCAAATTATATAGAAAAAGACAGCCTTGTCCCCACAGGTACGGATGCTAATTTTGGGTGGGGGTTAGGTAATTACGTACCTTTGTACAATGACAATAAAGATTTATTCTATTTTAGGACCAAGGTGTGAATTGAGTTTAGGTTAGTTTTGGGGTCAGGTCACCTGTGAGGTTAATTTTAGGGTAAATGGTCAGGGTTAAGCTATAAAATTACCAGAATATGAATGGAAGTCAATCCACGGTCCCCACAGGGAAATAAAAACAAACAATGACAGAGTCTCCAGTATGTCTTGCAAAGTCTTCCCTTGTTGGCATCTTTTAATTCATTTGTAAATAAAAAAGTTTCTGCGCCGCTATATAATCGTACACCCCTCTATCAAACCAGAATGAACCACTCTGGAAGCTGAAGTGGGGGGTTTAAAGAGACAGCCTCAAAACGAGTTGATCTGAAACACACCCCTTAAAAGGGGCGGGGCTTGTGGAGTTACAATAAGGAGGAATTCAAACCAAAGCATTGCGGTTCCACTTTATAAAGACCCCAACTGAAGGATTTAATAATATAAAGTCTTCTTTAAAAACTGTTCAAATCTGCCCATCGTCAGTTCAAAAGTAGATTAAATTATAAAATGAGGGGTTGGGCGGGTGTGATGTGGGATAAGGAAGAAATTATTTGCACAGCCTAGAAGGCAGTTTTGCAGGCTGAAACTCAAAAATAAGCCGTCATTTTAAAAACTGGTCATTCAGAACGAAGCTACGCAGCTTACCTCCTCGCTTGCAACAGTGAGATAAAGACCTTAAATCTTTGATAACAGCATTTGAGTCACCAAAACTCCGTACATATTATCCTCACACAGCTGTACGTGTACTTTGTGTCTGTTTTCACACCTGATTAAGTCCCAGTGTGTGAAAACAAGTATGTATTTGGCAAATAAAGCAGATTCTGTTTCCACTCATGCTCTATAAGTAGATCAGTAAAAATCCACTTGTGTTTCATTCATTCACAACTCTGAGAATAAAAAAATAAATGGAACTTTATTGGCTGCATGTCCGGTGGAATCACATGTGAAGTTCTGGTGTTTTTTCGGTAGGGAAACAGACCCAGAGGAGTCCAAAACCAAGTGGACCACAGAGACTGGGTTTGGCCGCGGCCGCTAACTTGTAGCGTAGTGGTCATTACTGAGCTACAGCCAGCTGTGGTGCACTGCAGATTATCTGGAGGTAATGAGAGGTAAAGTGGCTGTAATGCGGTTCATATTTGTCTCCAGAAAGTCTCTTGAAAAAGACCCCCCCACCCCCCCAACGTCAAATAAATCCTCAGTGGCTGTTTTGAAAATACCTCCACCTTACCACCCCCCTTCCAAGCATTCTTTCTCTCCATTTCTCATTAACTTCATGAAAAGGGCAGCATGTTTTGGTGCACGCTCAGCCCCTAACGGTTAATGGGGGTGGGGGGGTCTCACACAGGGAGAGAAGACACCCACACTCGACGCACACATAGATCAGAAGGCAGCGGCGTTTTTCGGGGTGACGTCGGTGGCGGCGGATGAACAGAACGTGTCTCGAGGAGCAGTCCTCCTGATGGGACTCCGATCGAGGGGGGGGGGATAGCCCAAGGAGGCATGGCGCTCGTCTGGCCCGTTTCCCGGCCTCCCGTGTTGGAGCATGAAAAGGAGCAGGTCGTTTACACCCTGATGTAAAGAATATAAAGCCACCGTCGGCCTCGGCAGCACCTGGATGTTATTTGGGCTAATGGACTCGAGGCACACTCAACAGTAATCAACTCAAGGGAGGGGGGCTTGTCGCTTGGTTTCATGCGCCACCTTTTTTTAAAACTTCCTTTCTTTGTCTCGCAAAATCTTTACTTTTTACTCCCCCCTTTTCTTTCCAACCTGCTTGCCCCCCGCCGCCCCGTCCTTATCTCTCTCCACCTTCATGTGTTTATTTTATTTTGCAGAGAGCTGTGTTATGACAAAGCCTTCACTCCCCGGATGTGTGCAGTCAGTGCTTGTGTCATGCCCTTATGAGGTATGAGGGTCCTCAGAGCCCTGCCAGCCCCACCCGGTTACACGCTCTTCCCCACCAGGAAGGGCTGGAGGTTAGAAAGGGGTGACTCCCGCTCTCCTATCCTGTCTGGTGTTGATGGAAATTTAACAACAAAACCCAAAGTTAGATTCTTTATTACAACCATGAAGGATCATACCTGTCTGAGTGAGTGTTAGCAAAATATCTCACAAACAACTGGATGGATTTTAATGAAACTCCTAAAGTAATAATTAGATGAACACTGAGGGACTTTTTGAGTCAACACAATACAACCATCAATGCTGATTTTGGCAAAATGGCTACAATTTAGTTCAATTTCGATGTTGAGATTGGATTCGTTGTGGTAGCTGAGAGTCATCCCCCAACCCATACCTGGAACACCAACAGATGGTACAGGAACTGTGTTTAAAACTTTGTAAGTTCTCTTGTTTCATTTGAAAACAGTTAATTTGGCATCCTGAGCAAAATTTCAGGTGGTGCCCCCTTTTGCAATTTTCTAAACCTCACTACCAATTTGCATACATTCATACCAAATTAAATAATTTTGCTTTTGATGTTATTTTTTATTTTTTGAAAAAGGTTGTCCAACTAAAACGTTAGCAATACAATTAATTTGAAACAGACCGCCACAAGTTTACCTGCCAACGAGGAACACCTGTTCATGTTAACCAGCAGCTGTGGAATGAAGCAGTTCTAGGTGGGGGTCCAGGGATGTAACACCCTGGAAATTTTTGTAAAAGACTCAAAACTAAGCATTTTCCAGCCATTTTACTAAAATCTTGGGATTAATAAAGCATAAACTCAGTCTTTTATCAAGGTAGAACTGGAAACCTGACCGTAACCAGAACGTTTTTATGAAATTTCCACAATCTTTGTTTTTTATTTACACACCAAGCACCAGTAGTCTTAAATGCATCATATATTTTTATTGTGAAATATTCTCTGCACCATAAAACAGCTTCATAAATCTGAGTAACCAGTGATTATTCAACAAATTAAACCAACTATGCTCTGATATTTGTAGCGCCCCCAAAATGGTGGGAGCTCTTAGTGTTTGCCTACACTGCCTGCGTCACGGGCCGGCCCTGTTTAAAATTACTGAGTCCCTTTTTCTAGACCACCTCCCGTCACTTCATCCATGTGAGCTTTATAAACTGTAGGATTGTTTGCCATCCATCACGAAGCCCAAGAAGCTTTAAGTCTCTACCTGGAGCCACGTATTTCTTGATGCAGCACCAACATCATGAGGAGGCTCATCCATTCTGGCTCTTTTCATTCAAACCACTAAATCTGTGAGAGAGAGAATGCTCTCCTTTGGCATGGAGAGTTTTTTATTACAATGCCTCCTTCTGTTGACTGTAAAATTCATTTCATATTAATCCCTGCCCAAATCGCAACGAGAAGCAGGAAGTGTTTGCCCAGAATTAAAGTAGAAAGATGATCTGAAATAATGATTTATTAAATCCCTACAGTGAGCTGAATGTAATATCTGTTCCACCGTTTGTTTGTGTCTAATGATAAGTCTTGTCAAGTATGTTTCCCTTGAGCTCATCTTTTTTCTCTTTTTTTTCTAATGGCTTGAATGTGCAAAGGGCCTTAAAGAAAATGTTACATTTCACTCTTTTTCCATTCTTTAATTTTCACCACAAAGCCTGACATGTTTTAAGAGGTGCAACCTAATATTGCCTGAACTCCAGGACCTACCACAAAGATCTCTGGGTAAATGGGAGGGAAGGAAGTGCACAGACAGGAGGACGGGCGTGGATGGAAAAGTGTGCAGCGACTTGGCTGCGGCGCTCGGCTAAGTAACAACATATGGCGGTGGAGGAATTTGTGGACACTCTGCAACGTGTGAGGATGGGAAAAGCTGTCCGGGCTGCGAGCGGCCGGTCGGCTCCGAACAGGAAGCTGATAAGGCTCGGCCGTACCTAATTTCTTTCCATGTTCTCATCCTGAGCAGGCATCACAATGGGCATTATTCATGGGGATAATTTCACCAGCTACTGACTTGGCTCCTGTCTGCATTTGGGAAGAATGTGACCTCACAATATGCCTCTTTCAGACCCATCCCTGTCTGACTTCGACCAGCCTCTTCTTGAAGCCCTCTTCTGTTAAAGACTGCAGAGTGAGGACAAGGGAATGTAGCAGAAAGGCTACGCAGAGGGGAGGAATTGACTTGCAAACACACTCCTCCTTCCTCGTCTTCTAGCCTCCTACATGTCGTCTCCCTCCCACTCTAAAACTGTGTGATGCAGAGAGGGCAGGGCGATGCAGAGAAACAAACTTTAAACTGGAAACATTTGCATTTTCTGTGAAAACGCAGCATCATTTTGTAACGTTGCTGAAGTTTGATACAAACTAAAAAAGATGCATAAAGAGGAAAAAATGATGCCAAGTAAATAAAAAAGGAAGCAGAAAAAAATGCTGAATAAGGTTTCAAAAAGATTATGATGCTGAATCATCATTCACACCATAACTCACATCCTGAATGCAGGAGGGAAAGTTGTAGGTTCTGCTTTTATGTATTAAACCCAAGTGATAACTGTAGCAGAAACATGTCATGCAACAACGCTTTCTAATCCACAACATGGCTGAAACACCTACTGTCTCACTTAAACTGCAATCAAACTCAGTCATTTCTTTTAGAATGTTACAAGCTCGGGTAATCCCCGGCTACATTCCATCTGTCAGAGATTCACAGACCCTCGTCTTTATCTGCTGACGGAAGTTAGAATGATAAATGTAAAATATGCTGCGGCAAAGTCAGGTTTACGCAGGACGTAGCTTTAAGCTTTAATCACAATTATTGTGTTCTTGCATTCTTAAAACAACACCTCAGTATTGCCTGTCGCCATGAAGTGCGATCATTTAACTGTTGTGTTTGTGTGTGAAATCAGAAAACTAACTATGACTCAGGCCGTTTTCATAGGTAATGAGGTATAATTTGGGGTGGTAATGGCTGAGAGTGATTGCCTGAACATGCTCCAGCTGCTAACACATCATGTGAGAATTTTGCTTAAAACTTTGGCGTTAATTGTCCGTCTGTTAGCAAAATATCTCAGTAATCACCAGATGAATTCAATCAAAACACCCAAAACAGTAATGATAGAGTTTTGGTGCCACTATAGGCAACTGAAAACACAAAAAATGGCTATAATTTAATGGATTTGGAAGCTAACGAGCTAATATGTGACCTGAAACATCAACGTGAGGATTAAGACAAATTTGGTCCATAAAAATATTTAGATTTTTTCTTTTTAAGCTTCATTTAGATCCCTGGATCATCCTGATATTATGATCAGTTCCAGAGATATGACTTAATTTGTCCTGTTAGTTACGATTAATATTTGGTTTGAATCCTAACTTTTTGATGCCATTTTAAGAAGGAAAACTCAATATTTAGACATTAGAATTTCCCAGCTGGAAAGAAACAAAAGCTTTGCTAGTTTTTTTAATTTAAGGCAAGTTTTTTGTTGCAAATATTTCAGACATTTCACTCAAATTATACATTGATAAGATGTTTGTTCATTTTAATCAAAACATTTCTCCACAGAACAATTTGAGACTTCGGGCTGATGTGATGGGTCACATATTTGATGCGAGCACAACTTTAACGAGCAAAATTTGTATCTCAAAAAGAACATAAATTACACAAAGGCTTTAATTTTAAAGATGAAATCATCAGAATTAAGGTTATTTTTCTAGAGATGTTCTATTCTTTACATTATTTCTCCTGGTGCCATCTAAATGTTAAATTATCTCAACTATAGTTTAGTTTTTTCTGTTGAAACTCTCTTAAATTTTATATTAAATAAAGAAAGACTCTATGCTCTATTGTTTATAGATTCTTTTGAAGTCTTGAGTTTTGCATTCACTCGTTGCCCCAGTTTGGGACGTCTCAAAGAAAGAAAGAGCAGCTGTTTCATCCTCAGCTATTTTCGACCAATCAGCTGACTAATCAGAGCAAACCGGGGCTTTCACAAGAGGGGCCTTGAACAGGGTCTGAGGAAGACAGCAACAGGCAAGAAAAGGACAAGAGGATGTTTCTTTTCCAGCAGAACTCTAAAACACAATTTTGAGCATGTTGCTGACTTTTAAATCTTAAAACACCAGCTGCAACTTCCATCTTTATTAGAAGGAAGTTGTGTTTTGCTGTCAATTCATCTAACATGATTCTGCTCATCTGTGTGTCCTGGAAAGTAGATTTTAAAAATAGGTTATTCTAAGCGATAGTAGCAAAAACAACTAAGGTTTTAACGACTGATTTTACAAAGATGACATAACTTGATGAGGTTTATATGTTTATTTTTGGCTCGAAGGTAAAAACATGCCACTTTGTTTCATGTGAGAATGATTTACACAAATAAATCTCAGTCATTTACTTCTACTTCCCGTTACTTTGTTAAACAATCTGGTGAATATCACAAGAACACGCGTGATCAACACAAACAGTCTGACGACATGCAGAAACTGCCTCACGTTAAGAAAAAAGGGCGTCAGCACGGTCTCATGTGTAAACAGAGGTGGTTTTGTCATGTCACCCTCCTTAACATCCTGCTACAGCCTGCCTCACAGGAGGAGAAAATGTGCTGTGATGTCACTTCGTGGCCTCGACCCAAAGTCTGAAAGCTTCTGATGCGCTGCCCCGATGAATGAGAGGCAGACGTTAGTCAGAACACGTCTGTCCACAGTTAAAGCTACAGCCTCCGTCTGCTGCCTGCTGAGAAACACAATGCAGATCACATCATTCAGAGCAAAACAAATCTAGTCCAGCCTGTCTCCCTCACTGGTTCTGAGTCGCTGCTTCAACACCACCGACAGCAGCTGGTGGTCTCACTTTAAAAGAGGGGGGATTGTGTGTTTTACAGGCATTTAGTTCAAATTTATACAACAATCAAGTAACTGTTACCTTCATATGCTGTATAATCCATCCATCTACACATCCATCCATCTACACATCCATCATCCATCCATCTACACATCCATCCATCTACACATCCATCATCCATCCATCCATCCATCTACACATCCATCATCCATCCATCCATCCATCTACACATCCATCCATCTACACATCCATCCATCTACACATCCATCATCCTTCCATCCATCCATCTACACATCCATCATCCATCCATCCATCCATCCATCTACACATCCATCATCCATCCATCCATCTACACATCCATCCATCTACACATCCATCATCCATCTACACATCCATCCTCCATCCATCCATCCATCTACACATCCATCATCCATCCATCTACACATCCATCATCCATCCATCCATCTACACATCCATCATCCATCCATTCATCCATCTACACATCCATCATCTATCCATCTACACATCCATCCATCTACACATCCATCATCCATCCATCCATCCATCCATCTACACATCCATCCATCCATCCATCTACACATCCATCATCCATCCATCCATCCATCCATCCATCTACACATCCTTCATCCATCCATCCATCTACACATCCATCCATCTACACATCCATCATCCATCCATCCATCTACACATCCATCATCTATCCATCCATCCATCTACACATCCATCCATTTACACATCCATCCATCTACACATCCATCATCCACCCATCCATCCATCTACACATCCATCCATATACACATCCATTTATCTACACATCCATCATCCATCCATCCATCCATCCATCCATCTACACATCCATCATCCATCCATTCATCCATCTACACATCCATCATCCATCCTTCCATCCATCCATCTACACATCCATCCATCTACACATCCATCATCCATCCATCCATCCATCTACACATCCATCATCCATCCATCCATCTACACATCCATCATCCATCCATCTACACATCCATCATCCATCCATCTACACATCCATCATCCATCCATCCATCTACACATCCATCATC
>JARVJO010000001.1:22568108-22622639 GCA_031762555.1 Cynodonichthys magdalenae
ACACATCCATCCATCGACACCTCCATCATCCAGCCATCTACACATCCATCATCCATCCATCCATCCATCCATCTACACATCCATCATCTATCCATCCATCCATCCATCCATCTACACATCCATCATCCATCCATCTACACATCCATCCATCTACACATCCATCATCCACCCATCCATCCATCTACACATCCATCATCCACCCATCCATTCATCTACACATCAATCATCCACACATCCATCCATCTACACATCCATCCATCCATCTACACATCCATCTACACATCCATCATCCATCCATCCATCTACACATCCATCCATCTACACATCCATCATCCACCCATCTACACATCCATCCATCCATCTACACACCCATCATCCACCCATCCATCCATCCATCTATCCATTAATCTACTCATCTATTAATTCATCCACTAATCTACCCATCCATCCAATAATCCATCCACCTATCCATCTAATAATCTAAAATGACAATCATAATTAAATCTTGCTGTATGTGTAGCAAAGAATTTTCATCTTTTTTAATTAAAAGAGTGAAAATTAAAGTTTTAACTCTTCACAACACAGAAACACAGATCTATTAGACTTTAATTGTATGTTATACCAAATTATTGCTCAGTATCTGTAAAACTAGTTCGAGCTATTTGTGTTTGCAAGAAACAGTCACTTGAAAAGGTAAATTGCAAACCTTTTTAGAGCACCTAACAATTCCTTCAGAGTCTGAGTGAACAAACAAAAGGCAGAGGCCTTTCAGAAAACAATATGTCAGCAGTTAAAACTAATGGGCTGCTGGAGGACCAGGAGAATAATTTTGTGCAATTTATCAAATGAGTGTACATTCTGTTTTTTATCACAGAGAAAAGCAAAAGAGAAATCCACTCCAAGTATGCCTCTTGTCATGTTTCTCCCTATCAATGTTTCCTTAAATAGATTTCCCCCTCACCACTGGGCAAAAATAAACTGAAATGAACACATAATTGATGGTATTCAAGCTTTTAAAACTTAAAATAAATAAAACCCAATGTCATCCATATCTCACTGTTAAAGTCTAGATGGTGATGTACTTGTATGACACACTTAGATGTGAGAATATTAATAATTGTGCTATGAGAGGTTAACATCTTGGAGTTGTCAGGGGGGGTTTAATGATAAGCCCACAACACCACCAGAGGGCTTCTTGACAACCCTTGGCATCCCAGAAGCTTCCCTCTCTTCATCTACCCCTCATTTGTCACTGATATCATCAAGGAGACAATCAGTGGTCTTCACTTTTGATCCAGACCCACAGCCTGACCTCTTTATCTGCACTTGAGACTCAACGCTGGGTTTGGCCTTGATTCTTCATGTCCTTAAGTAGCCTGGTAGATGACTTTGCCATGAAGTCTCTCCAGCTGGGGTCCACTGGACAGACTTTTGTTTTCAAGCTCCAGTGTTTAGCATCAGAGCTAGCTTAGCAACATAAAGCTCCTGGATTTAGTGATTTTACAGAAACCCTTTAGGCAGTGGGGTGAAAGGAGGACACAGTCTGTTTAAAAATTAGTGGTGACGATCTCAGTAAAAAAGCTGAGTTTCTGATTCATATCTCATTAATTTGTGTCCCCTTCATGCTGGCCAAGGTTTGATTTTTTACGGCCTGTGGTTTTGGCTTTCTGCTCACCTTAAAGAAGCGGTTCTCAAATTTTTCAACTTTTGACCCAGAAAACAAATGTGGCAGAGATGCCTGACCTCCACTGTTGCTAGTGAACATATACAAACATTAATGAAAGGAGTCTCGTCAACCATCATAATATTTGTTATCCCTTTATTTTTGTAACAGTTTAAGCTATTACAAATCATTTTGAACCTAATCGAATTTCTGTAGATCCTCTCAAAAGTCCCCAATTGCTATTTTATGACCACTATAGGCTCCCAATCCCAACTTTGCTAACCAATGCTTTAAATGATGAATTCTCTGGTGGATGCAGGCTAGGTTAAAAAGGAAGATTGAGCTTGAATTAGGTCCATCTGGATTATTTTGAACAAAACCACATTTGGGGTAATAAGTAGTCATATCTATGAGTAAAGTACAATGTGAAGAGATTATACATGACACTTCAAAATAAACCAGTTTGAGATAATTTCATGCACTGCAATTCTGTCCAGAACAATATCCTCTTTCCAGCTTCCTTTGATCCAATTCACTGTTTTTGCCTTGCTCAAGAGATGAGCCAACATACAGGTATCTCCCTAAAATGGATTTACCTCAACCCAATGTGCCATGGAGTATCCAAGGCCAAGGACTTTTTTTCCAGTGGTCTAGACTAGAATTTGTCAGAACAACACATGGGTCACAGGGTTCTGACAATGTCACCTCTAGACAAAAGGAAAGGGACCGAGGACGCATCCCTGAGGAACACCTTCTGATTGCACTGAAGCTTCTGCCTCATTCCAATCAATTGGCATTGATTATCATACTTAATGTTTTTGTAATGAATAAACAAACCTCAGATCGTGTTTTTCTTACACAGGATTGAATGAAATTAATGAAAAAGTGGCTTTTGAATCTTTTCCTAACATTTCCATAAAACTGACCAGTTTTGGTGCAATTAAACTCCTCAAAAGACTTGACATGGATTTCATATTTTATACAACCCTGTACATCTTAAGCACCTTAGAAGACCACTATTTACATCAGTATGTTGCAGATGAACATAAGTTGGGGAATCAAACCTTTAATTAGCATCACACTATTCAGATCCTAAAGACACTTACTGTCTCAGCTAAGCTCGTTTACTGAATCTCTGTCCTTTAGGGTGGTATTGCACCAAAGTCAAAGTCTCCCGCTTGGCCTCTTTGTATAAACTGTTATAGGTTTTAAAGTAAAAACACAATCCTATTCCAGCTGACAGGTCTGTTAAACTGACACTCGTGAAATGTGTGTTAACAGTCAGCAAAATCCATTCAACGTTTCTATTTTGGTGTAACGTCTAGACATAAAAAACTTTACTACGAACAAAAAAACCGCAGCTGGTTTCAGCAAAGATGGACTGGCTTGGACTTTTTAACAGAACACGGTACGGCATGTTGGGCCAGAGCAAGTGTCTGCTATTGATTTTCTGCCAAGCACCTTGCAGGGTGTATATCTCAACGTCAGATGTAAAATATAGCTGTGAAGTCATGTGTTTATTCCCCATAATGCCTTTTCACTGGGGAAAAAGATTGTCTGCTGCAGTAAAATGTTTATATTAGTGTCTTTTATGAGTTGTCCCTTGTATACATAATTGTTTGCAGCATCATAAAAACTCAAGGCCAACAAAGTGAAAATTACAGGGTTTGTGGGGGTGCTGACCACCTATTTTCCACACCCCAAGTGGCGAGATCTGTAAACAAAGTAAATGTGTTCAACAATCCACACGCCCAAAAGTTCCACCACAAATGAAGTCAGTGCAGGGTAATGAACATTTGGAGCTGAGAATCTGTCCGTGCATTCAATTAAAAAAAACAAACCAAAAAGGGGTCGCCTATAATTGCCTTCTTTTAAAACTTTTATTCGGTTCAACTGTAAAAATGATCTTCAACTTTGTTTTTACAGTCACGACTGATTCAACATTGTTTTTTGTCCAAACTCAGGTGGTAAAAATAAAACATTTTTGCAGGAAATCTACTCGTTCTGTATTTAACATCACACGCACTTTGACTGATTTCTTTTCTTTTGGCAGAACAAATTCTATTTAATCTTGAGGAAACATATTGGTGTTAGTGCGAGAACCCTTGTACTGCTCTACAATAACGACCGAAAGTCCTGTCTAGATTTAAAAATATTCTAAATTAAGCTCAGCTCTGATACTGGGACTGGGAAGAAAAACACACAGAAAGCAGAAGCAGGAAGAGAAACCCTCCATTAGTGTTCACTGATGATTGATATGATAGCAAGCCCATTCAAACTGCAAATTTTACACATGATTGGGGCTCTATTGGATGTAATGAAACGGCCTTTCCTGAATATTGCACTTGAGTGACTGTGTGACCACCGGCACAATAGCTGCCATTATAGTTCTGGACCTTCAACCCTCATTGTGCCAGGCCCACTGAGTTATTATTGCAGAACTCGGAGTGAACTTGCGGCTTTGGGTTTCTTGTCGTTACGGATGTGACCGTTCTCCCCACTGGGAGCAATTCATAGAGTGTTAATTGACCACCGCAATCACTCAGCAGATTTATGGAGAAGTCTGAGGGGTCACTGGAGGCTTTCAGAGGAGGCTGTCCAGGGAGCGGAGCTCGCCTCAGAGCTGCAGCTGGGGGAATTTCTGGCCTTTGGATGTACAGAAAACTCCCCGCTTTCCTACAATTATCGCAGAGGAAATGTACATTATGTGGAAAAATTACATTTAAATGGCTCGTGCAGAAAAAAAATAATGTCATTGTGGTTGTTTTATTATTGTAATTACACATCTGCCTTTCCTGTGAAAGTTATAGACCAAGATCTGATGTTGACAACTAACAGAGTTAAAAAAACACTGTTAGAATAAAGCATGATGTCACCCTCTGTGTATGTGTTAAGGATGACTCTCAGCTACTACCACACCAAATTTTGGGTCAGAATCTGTAAAATTGGCTGAGTTACGGCTGAGCATTGCTAACAAATAACTGAGCTCTACCTGGTATTTCCTGCATAGAAACAGTGTTTTAACATGTCCTCTTGTAAACACTGAAAAGTACTGTGTATGATGGAATAAATGAAATAAATACTACAGAAAAACTATTAAAAGTAAAAGTGAGTTTTACTCCTTAATTAGTTCTGGTGAGTAGCTGCAGTCTCCCACTTTCCTACAGGGAATTCCCACAGGAAAGGGTGTTCCAGTTTAAATTTACAACGTTTAAGTGGGAAACTCCCACTTTTTAGTACAAGTGGGCCACAGCAAAGTAGCTGGTGAAAATGCAGGAACATGGAGATTTTACATGTTGAATTTTGCTGGCTGCTGAATACTTGTGAACCCTGTGAACCCCCAGCTAGAGGTGGGATGGCATCACTTCATGACTAAAATAACCAACATGCAATATGGGAGATGTTGTTTATGGTTAATACTAGCTTTAAAGCAGCTCATTTTAAGACAGTATGACTGGCCACATAAAATGCTCTGGTGGGCCTTATTTGGCCCGTGGACCTTCAGTTTGACATACATGACATACATGGAATAGGGTGTCTGAGGGATATAAAGTTATACTTCTCATACAACCACAATTAAATTCACTCTATCTGGGAGGTCTGGCTGAATTTGTATATTTTTTTGAACAATGAAGAATGAAAAAACCCCAAAATGAAATAGAAGTACGACTTTCTTTTTACATTACATTTATCTTAATTTTTTTTTTAATGTAAGGAGTAGAAAATACAGATAATTGTGTAAAAATGTAAGTTAAATAAAATGTAATCTGAAAAATATTTACTCAAGTATAGATATCCAAACGTTTTGTAGTTTGTTACTGCTCAGCATTTCTGTCAGAGATCATTCTCAGCTACTACCACACTCAAGCCTAAGTCAAATATCTGTGAAACTGACTGAGTTGTAGTCATATTTTTGCTTTTATGACATATAACAGATGAAAAAGCTGCACACAGGCGAAGATTAACATGTTCGCCTTAGTCCTAATATATTTGCTCAAATGCAACCGTGACCCAGTTTGCATGTTTTGTCATCCAGATGTTTGGCCTTTGTTGGAAGAGGAGCTGCAGACAGACAGACAGACAGACAGACAGACAGACAGACAGACAGACAGGGTGTGTTCAGTGGGGCCCATGTGGCCAACTATAATCAGCTTTAGACAACAGAGCCACACAGATGAATGAAACAAGGCGAATGTGTATAAACAGAGCTTCAACTGGCTGCTCCACTTTCAATTCTCTCTTTAGATCTGTTTGATAAATATAAAAATATAAATATATGTAAAACTGTGGATGTATTGGTTTTTAATGATGAGGCAATACAATGGATTTCCATATTTGTTTGAATGGCGTGGCGCAGTGTTAGTGTGTTACATCTGGACCCTCATAATACAGTTTAATCCCCTTCCTGTCATCATGCCAGCACATTATCTACAGCATGCCACATGTCGGCCAATAGCATCCTCCTCATATTGTTCGGCGCACGCTCCTGGATTGATGCTACTTTTGTTGCACTGAGGTAAGAGCAAACCCAGTTTTTACTCTGATTTGTTACTTTTTATTTTTTTTATTTTATAGGAATGGTTAGAAAATTGCTCCTACAATTACCATGAAGCAGTTGGGGTGGGTGTGCCAAATATTTTTTTTTTTTACTGTGATTACACGATAAGCTTTTGAAGAAGTGTATAACTGTGCCTGGGCGAAGGCTGCCCAGGCGCGGTGATTTATGAGGCCGCGTTAAGTCTGTGTTTTCCTGCGTGGAGCCTGAACGGTGTGTGGAGTCTAAATACCGTACGCAGAAAGCTAATGAGTTTGCATTGCATCGCTAAATAATGTGAATGAGCTGCTCGCGAACCTTTACAACCGCCGGGGCGTGAGTGCCAGCTGGCGTCGACTGACGATCTGCGCTGAGGTTTGCACAGTTTCTCTCTAATCACCCGAGCTGATTAGACGCATGTTTTCTCATTAAGCGAGGCTCCTAACGTTCTTGTCTCGCAGAGCTGCGTAATGGAACGAAGGTAAACACAGTGTGTCTGACTTGATGTCTACAGACAGCTCGGGAGGAGAGACAAGTCTGTGGAGTGGTTTGAATTTGGGTGGAGACGTTAACATTTACAGTAGAACTGCAGACAAATATGCACAGACCCCACCCATCGGCCCGCGATCAACTCCTCTGTCATCACTTTCTTTATCATGCAGACAGAGATTGATGTTGAAGGATCAGATTCCTCGGGCTTTATATTGCAAAAGAAAGTCCCCTTTTCCAAAAAAACATTAAAGAACTTGAAAGGCTTCTGTCACACCATGTGATCCTTTCACTGGCATTCATGAAAGTCGACAGGATGCAATAATTTATAGACAAAAATAAGGTCCTGGTTTGCAAAGTCTTCTAACAGTCGTCAATGTGCTGCCGTTTCCCTGCAAACAGCAAATCAAGCTTTTTACAGACTTGCAGTTTTCAAGTTTTCAGACCTTTTCTGGTGACTTTTATCTGAACATTCCGCAGATGAAAAATTGTTTCATGTTTTCTCAGCTAATCACCGCTGAATGAATGTTGGCGAGGGCCAAAAACAAAAAGACAAAGAGAAACTAATGTGAGGTTCGAGACGGGATTTTCTTTACGCCGTAAATAAAAATCATTTGGATCACACGTTAATCCCCACTGTACATAAGATTGGATTCTGAAATCCTACTTTTTATTTGTGTTTTTTCCTTCTGAAGTCCCGGTGATCTACCTACACGCCCATAAAAAATCCAAACCGCAGTTCTTTTATGACTCCACAGTAAAATAGATGAGGGGGAATTCTGAGCAATGATGTGTGTTTTTTTTTTCTTTTTTGTATAAACAGAGCATGCTGGAGAATCTACTGCAAAGGTTTTCAATTAAAACCCTGCAAAGATGCATAATGTTTATATATAAATAAGTAAACAATCAATCTGGGACCAGGTAGGACTTCATTAAGGTCTGGATCTGGACCTGTAATCTACTGTGTTTGGTAGTTATCTGGGTCACAGGTGAGATAAGCAAATCAGAAATTTCCTTCTCCTCCTTCCTAAAATGAGCCACTTTCACTGGGTCAGATAACAAGTGAGATACCAGGGGCAGAGGAAGAGTGGGGGGGGGGGGGGGGCAATAGAGAGAAGAGCCCAACAACAATGCTTCAAAGCCTCTTTGTATTTTGCTTCGTATTTGATCTATTGTCCCCCGACGGTCTTTAGGGACCACCACCAACATGGAATCACCTTACTCAGGTTTACAGGGTTTTGTGTGACCAAGATGCCCCGAGAGATTAGGTTCAGGTGAGGCCTGGGGGGTGGGGGGTTAAAGGGGGATCTCATCATTGTTTTTAGGCTCTTTATGGGAGCAGAGGACACTCAGATAAGAACAAACTTGTTTCTCTGTTTCCATTATTAGATGCAGTTACGGTTTTGTTTGAGGGGTGAAGATAAAAAAAACCCACAGTGAGAAACAAAGAGAGATAAGCTGTTTCGTCTCTGGGATTGTAAATCTCTCCTAGAGGATTATCACAATGACCCGTTTTCACTCCTCACCACATTTCCCTCCTGTGTAATTGCTGCGTCTCTTGCTCAGACTGGTTGCATATAGTGAGAAAAACACAAACAAAAACCAAAGAAGGAAACATCTCGGAGGGAAGCCACAACGAATGAAAAGCTGGAGGACGCTAATTAAACAATGTTATGATTTATTGTGAGTTAACATCTAATCTTCAAAGGCTTCCTGGAAAAAACTGTTATCAAAAGGTGTCAGAGAAGGCAGACATGTAATTGTCTGTTTGCCTGTCTGTTAGCAAAATATCTCTTAAACTGCTGGATGGATTTTATTGAAACTCAAAATTGGATCAACAACTGATTAACATTTGGAGCCAATACACTTCAAAATGGCCTCTACACTCAAAAAACAGATGTGTTGGGCTTACTTAACCAAGTTATGTCAACAGTTTCCACTCAAATTTCACCATTTCTTTAAAAATAAACGAAAAAATTAACTTGGTTAAGTAAATCCAACAATGTGTTTTTTAGTGTAATCAACCAGGTTAGAACTCAGCAGAGGTTTATAAAGTAACTAAAAAAAATAAGTAAAAACATCTTAACAGAAAATGACTTACCTTAAAGTAATCTCACAATAACTGGGAAAGTAAAAGTACTTTTACACAGTCTAAGAAATGAATTGTTGAATTTACTTAACCAAAACTTTACTTAATTACTTACTTAATTAATTTACTTAAGTTATGTCAACTGGTTCCACTGAGTAAATTAAACAACTTAATTTGATTTCTTTACATTTATCCATCTCGGTTTAGTGGAACTAGTTGACATAACTTGGTTTATCAAATCCAACAAATCATTTTTAGAGTGCATAAAAATGTATTTCATGATGATTTCTGGTCATATTTAAATTTTCAGCGTGTAACTAAGTGTTCAATTTTAAAGTAAAGAAGTAAAAGTATCATTTTTAGGTTTTTAATGTAATAAAATACAAGTAAAAATACAAACCCTCAAACAAACTTCAGTAACAAATGTACTCAGTAAGTGTGTAAATCAGCAGATTTATCACAATACGATTTTGATTCAGTTCAATTCACAAGTCTGCGATTGATTAGATGCGATATATTAACATAAATTGTGTCAGATGGACATACGATGATGATACAGATCCATTTTTTATCATTTTGACTTGTACGGTTGAAATATTGATCAATTAATGGATATATCGATGTATTGTTACACTTCTAGTACTTAGTTACTGTACACCCCTGGAACTCTGTCGGTTTCACATATATTGGGTTAATATTTGGTGTGGTAGTAGCTGAGAGTTATCCCCATCAAATAATCTGAGCACTAACATGACATGAGATTTAGTTTATAACTTCAACATGTAAAGCTGCAGGATATGTTCAAAGAATTCTAGTTTGTTTAAGTTTTAGGAGCATTGAAAGTTTAAAAAATAATAAAAACCTGCCAGATTATGTGAAGTTTGTTGATTCTAAATTTTAGAAAAGTGTAATATATTGAAAAATTACTAAAATCAGTGATTAAATAACTATAGAAAGGTTACAAAACATAACCAAACACTGATATTTTTCTTACTTTAACAACTATTTCCAGTTTTTTTGTTTGTTTCTTCTTGTCTCCCATATTAGAAATGAAGAGATTTTGTTTTAAAACGCTCCCCCACATCAACACGAGCGGTGCTCTGGGTCGGGGCCAGCTCGTGAATGGACAGGACAGAGATGTTATCTGGGTTTAGGGAGGATGTTTGCAGAGTGGGAGTGGAAGGGCTGTGCAGCCTCAGTGTGCTAATGCAGCTAACAGCCAGGAAGGCAGAATGTTGACTCTGCAGATTTAAAGCAGCTACTGACGGCTGCGGGGCTAAATACTGACCCTGCGGACTAATAGAGAAAATCACCTCGGGCACGAGCCGCCGGGGGTCAGAGGTAAAACGGCGCGGCTATGGTTTTCAATCACTGCTCTGCCTAATCAAAATGACAGCTGAAGAGCAGCGGGGTAACCCTGTTTATTTACGTCTTTGTTACGTGGTGAGCAAGCACAAAGATATGCCTGGCCCTGCCAGAGATGACATCGCTCCAGAATGCTGTCTGGCTCTGGGATCTCTGCACGAGTACAATAAGAGCTTCCTGTCTGCTGTCGGGTGGGGGGGGGGTGGATACCTGGTTCACCGAGACACTAAAAGTCCTAAACAGTGATGATCTGACTCGGTTATTTGAACTCTCAGTTAAAGGTTGTATCTCACTGCAGCTGTTGGTGAACGTTTGTCCTCAATTTCCTCACGAGTTGCAGAAGATCTGGATCTGTCGCTTTAACTGTGAATATGTTCAAAGAAACTTGTGTGTGAGAAAAGTTGAAAGGATCTCATCAGAATCTTAACTTTAACATGACTAATGGGTCACCAATACTAATACAAACCCTAATACATCTAATTTTGAGTTGCCAATGAATCTCCAACAGCCGCAGCCCAGAAAGATGTCACCCGAGTGTACGGTCTTATCAATCAGTCCAATGAACAACTTTCTACTGAATTATTAAAAAAGTATTACCATAAATATACAGTATTATTATATAAAACATGAATTGGATGATTCATTGTCCTGTCCATAATGTATACATTTGTGTATAAGTGGATGTATATATTATACTGTATATGCATTTATTATTTTTTCAATTTCTTCCTTGTTCTCCTATTAACAGATATAATACGTATTTTCTTTTTTTATTGTTTTTATTTTTCTTTCTTATATGGCTCAAAATAAACACAATCAATCACAGTATGACAGTTATTATTCATTAAAGGAAACATTGTCTACGAAAATAGGTCAGTTTATATCAAGTAATATTTTAATTACCATAAATAAATTTGTATGTTTCCTATATTTTAATATTTTCAGAATGTATATTATACAGTATATGTTATATTAAAGCTGTTTAAAGGATAAAATTTAGCAAACCTTTATAATTAAGGATGGAAATAATTATTTCCAGTACTCTTTCCTAAATTGAGCACATAAATTGGAGACCTGTAAGGATTTTTCTTGCACAAATGAGCTGATTGTACGGATCCTGCTTCCAAAACAGATTGAGCTGTGTTAGAGGCGTTAGCAGCATTAGCAGCGTTAGCAGCGTTAGCAGCATTAGCAGCGTTAGTAGTGTTAGCAGTAATAGCAGTGTTACCAGCATTAGCAGTGTTAGCAGTATTAGCAATGTTAACAGCATTAGCAGTGTTAGCAGCATTGGCAGCATTAGCAGCATTAACGGTGTTAGCAGCATTACCAGTGTTAGCAGCATTAGCAGTGTTAGCAGTATTAGCAGCGTTAACAGCATTAGCAGTGTTAGCAGCATTGGCAGCATTAATGGTGTTAGCAGCATTAGCAGTGTTAGCAGCATTAGAAGTGTTAACAGCGTTAGCAGCATTAGCAATGTTAGCATGCATTAGCAGCATTAGCAGAGTTAGCAGCATTAGCAGTTTGTTTTGTCACAGGATGATGACATCATAGCATGAGCCACACGCCTACAGCAAACACTGCATTCCACTTAAATTTAAACATTTAGCCACAACATTTACATTTAACTTTTACATTTAGATTTAGAATGCAACATTCAGACATAACATTTAAATGTAACATTTAGTAAAAATTAGAAAAATTTAGGAACAGTAAACAAATAATAATATAAACAATTAAATATTATATAATTTTTAACTAGGATTTAACACCCAGAAAGTGAGCTAAATAATGAAAATGCATTTGTGACATTTTTTAACAGTTTATTTTACACCTGGCGCCCCAGAATTTTGCTGACAAGTGTGGGAAAAAAATTAGACTATAAGCTCCAAATTACACCAATATGTTGAAAGATTAACATTCTTTTTAATGACACAGGATGTAAAAGTGCAGCACATAAACACTGATATATGCACAGATTTGCAAGATAAGATTAAATACACTGACTCTGCAGGAGTAAACACTGATGCTGCAATGTAAGGAAGCGGGGGCAGAGAGTTGACTCTCCTGTCTCAGTAAGGTCAAAGTGAGGCAGCAGCCCTCAGCAACCTGAGTACTGTAACAGTCTGCTGCTGTCTGCACAGACAGTCAGCATTAAAGCCCCTCAGAGGGCCGTCAGCACAGACGGAAAACTACAAATACTCCCCTCCTGCACCTCCAGCAGCATGGAGGAGACAAGAGATTACATATGGCAGCACAATATAAGCATGTGCTTTTTCAAGTCCACGTGTCAATTTACTGTGTAAATTGGAACATTTTGAGATTTAACTCCCTAATACTTAACAAAGTCCAAATCTGATGAGGAAAGCATAACTTAAATAGAAATAAAGCAAGTTTTTACAATATACATAGCACAGATAAAATAACATGCAAAAATCAACAATTAACATCCAATGAAAAGGCTTGTCTAATGTTAAGAGGCAATGCATTCCGGGGAGTGCTCATCGGGGGGGCTCATTGGTGGGCCCGATGGGATGAGAGCTAAACAACAAAACTGAAGCTCCTATGTTGAATAGTTTTTGACTTTTAAGCATTTTTGCATGTCCAGACACCCCCATTTTAGATGGAGCCCCTCCTCAAATATGGGGTCTATCTTAAAATTGTTGGCTGGAGCAGTATAGGTCAGACACATCTACGTTCCTGACAAATTTCACGTTGATCGGTGCTACGTTTGACCAAAAATTGCTGAAAAAAAAAAAATACTACCACTAATAAATAAAAAATAAGCAGTATGAAAACAATTGACCCTCGCTTTACATCCGGGGGTCATAATAATAGGGTCTTCTACCTTGGGACCAAAAACCAACACCTCAGTTTTGTTATTGTTAAACAATAAAAAGTTATCGGACATCCAGCCCTTAATATCAGCGAGACATGAACCTAGTATGTTTACAGCAGACAGATCAGATGGATCAATAGCTAAATATATTTGAGTTTTATCTGCATAGAAGTGAAAAAAGATATTTTTGCGAATAACTTGACCAAGAGGTGACATATAAATTGAAAATAGTAGTGGGCCAAGAATGGAGCCTTGAGGAACACCACAGGAACAACAACCAACAACTGACTTCATCCTAATATATAAAATTGCCTCTCAAGCCTCTCAGCTACAATCACATGAATTTTTAGCACGATATATGTTAAATTGACTGAGTTACAACCATTGTTTTTTAAATGTCATGAGATATTTTGAGAACAGACAAGCTCATAAACAATGTGTTGTACTTGTGTAAATTCTGACAACTAAATGAACGCTTTTAGAGAAGAAAATGACCAGTTATGGTGCTGCCTTTGCTGAAAAGTTTCAATTTTTTATTATTTTATTTCCAAAGGATCTCCGCTCTGATTCCTCAGAGTTTTTATGAATGAACACTAATGTTTGTCACCGGTGACCAACACGACACATCTGACCCCGTCGTGTCTCCAGGTTTCACTGAAGCAATTTGCAGGTGTTGATGATGTGTGGTATTATGTTCTCAAAGCTGCCCTTTGTGGCTTTCTGGAGCTGAACTTCCTTCATTAGCAATTTTTGGCAGGATACGAAAAGTGGGGAGGAAAATGAAATGTGTGTGTGCCATTTCCTTTCCTTTCATGACACAGAAGACAAGGTTTTTATCTGGTAATATTTATGTTTTCCAGTTCTAACATTGAATGGGTTTCCTCTTCCTTAGAGTTTCATGACAATAAAAACAAACACACAAACCACAATGAATGTGTTGGCCTGATATAAAATAAAAAAAGCAACAGAAAGAAACAAAACCTGCACAGATTAAACATCTATCTTAGAAATAATTTATCATCTGCATTTAATGACAGCTATTAGACAGAGCATCACTTTAAACATGACTCAACTGCCCCTTTAAGGTTGTTTGGTGAAAGTAGGTCAGTGTAGACAGTTGTAGGTGATGTGCCCCCCGGCCTGGCCTGTGGTCCGGCGTGCTTCTCACCATATTTAACACCCTTTGTGCCATCCTCTCGGCACTAATCTGCCTTTTCTTCAAATGTTGGGATTAATTATGAGTGATGTCTGCGAGGGCCCGAGCATCGTTGGGAAACTTCAAAGGAGCGACAACCGGACAAGTTGCCTTTGTCCTCAAATCTGCCTCCATCTAAACAGCCGTGACAGCAGCTTTGAAATGCCTGTTCTAACTGTGGACATCAAGGTTGGGAAACAAAAAGCCACGGCACGACAAAGAGGAACCTCGGCACAAACACGACCGATTAAATTCCAAAAACCGGGTTGCTAAAAATCCAGCCAACGTATCACGGTCATCCTCCTTGGCTCCGAAATCACAGATAAAACTCTATTTGATTCCCCTTTGTTTCTCCACAGCTATCAGAACAACAGCGCGAGTCCCACAGGAGAACATAAGTGAGAGAGGAGATAACTGTATCGCTCCAGAGTGTTTGGCATCAACACAACACAGTGTTCCCATGGGAAAAGTCTCAGACACAACAGTTTTTTGTTGAGCTCTCCAGCGGTGCTCATAACGCTAATAGTTGTAAGAGCCACAGAGAGCGCCGGAGGAAGCCGGGGCTTGTAAAGAAAAGCTGGAGAGAACGTTCTGCATTTGTTAGCTGAGTTTTAAAGCTTCATACTTAGCTTGAACTGAGAAAACTCGCTAAATAAGCAGCAAAAGATATTAGAATAATGAAAAAAACCTCCAGTTGCCTTTGATTTTACATCTTGGGACTTATCTTTTATTTAACAATCTCAGGCTCAAATTTCTTTTCACGTTTTTTTTTCCAAAATCATAAATAAAGAGGAAGGAGTGAATCCTAGAAATCCTTAATAAAAAGATACACCTGTAAAACTTAAAAAAAGATATTTTTAAAGTTAGAAAGTAAAAGTGTGAACAAGGGGCAGTGAGAGTTTGGTTCATCACGTTTAACCTCCACTGATGTCAGACGGACTCAGATTCCAGCGAGCCAATCAGCCAATCTAAGACAAATGATTCTGTTGAGCTTTCCTGTCACACCGGGCGTGGGAACCGTTTAGATTCTCATTACAAGAAAAAAAACAGATTTGAATCATTAAGTGTAAACAAGAAGTGCAGAAATTACAACTGGAAGCTGAAACTGAGTTAAGACAAGGGAAACAGAAGCTAAAAGATGCAGAGCAAAAGCTAAAAGGAAAAAACTGATAGCTTAAAGCTACAAGCAGCAAAATGCTAAACTAAAGTAGTAAAATTCTAGTTCAAAAGCTAAGACAGTTTAAGATAGTTTAAAAAAGCTAAAGGTAACACAGGACTAAGTAGAAGCCAGAAAAAAACAGAATGATAGCAAAAAGCTAAAAGTGTGGCTAAATGTAAGCCAAAAGGTGAACAATAGCTAAAAGTAAGTTAAAAGTAGGTAAAGGCTAGGCAACAGCTAGAATAGTAGTAAACAGATTTAGCAAAAAAGTTATAGCACAGTAGTTAAAAGTAAAATTTTTAAATGCTAGTTAAAAAAAGGTGGCTAAATTATAAAAGTAGCTAAATGCCAACTGAAAGAAGCAACAAGCAATTAAGCTAGAAATCGCTAAATGGTACCTAAAAGCAGATAAAATATCAAACAGCTAAATATAGCAAAAGTCTAAAAGTGGCATACTAGCAGCTAAATTTTAAAAACAGCTTAAGATGACAAAACTTACTTACTGATGGTTTCAAAGAACTGAAAATAGTTTCATTTTTTATAGGCGGGGGAATTAAATATTTTGAAAAGTACAAACATTACAACAACAAAAAGTCAGAGCACTCATCTTTTGAATAAACTGAATGTTTTAATATATGAACAGCTAAAACAAAAGAAAGATGCAAACGTAAATAAAAATAAAACTGACTCAGGATTCAAACAATAAACTGTTTTTTTTTGTTTGTTTCAGAAGAGGAAAACAAAACGAGGGAATCACTCATTCTCATAGATAAATAAAGCTTTGCATGGGTCATTAAAACCCAGGTTGGGGGGTGGGGGGGTTTTCGCTTTCCTCCAAGCAGCATTCGGATCAAAGCCGCCCCCCACCACCCGCCTCCCACCCCCTCAAACCCTGTCTGCCTTGCTGCTGCTAATCACTGGTGGTCTCCTGACTGCCAACAGTAATTGATTAGAGAGACGGGGACTAGCTGTTGAGGGTGGAGCGGGGGGGCTATGGAGGGGAAAGTTCAGCCTGGAAGTTCTGAAGGTCACTGGTCCTTTGGTCTCCCCTCTGAACTCGTTTTCTTCCCTCCTATGCTATTAGGTATCAGCCGCAAGGGAAACTGCAAATATTTGGCACACTTTCTGAGAGGCTTGGCGGTGACGAAGACAAACAGGAAGTAAACATGGACCCAACGGGGAATGATCCTGACTTTGTGATGTGTTGATTTAGGAGTTTGGCATCTTTGGTCTGCGGTATTTCTCACCTAATGAAGTCATCTGTGTGTATGTGTTAGCAAAATATCATGATTTTTGTGGATGCTGTGGACAAAAAGAGTGGCGTGGATGTTTTTCTCTCATAGTCGCTCCATCCCTCCTGATTTCAAAGGGAGAGGTGACCTTCCTTTCCTCTGGAAAGTGACTCATATGTCTTGTTTAGTAAATGCAATTACAGAGTGCTCGAAGCACTCTCCTTCCTTCTTGGAGAATTAGACTGAAAAAAAAGGCTCCTTTTTGTGCGGGGTGTGTGAGTTCTCTGTATGACCAAAAAGGGTCATGTTCACCACAGAACCCGCTGCTGACTGTGGACGCAGAGCCTTGATGCCTGTGGAAACATAAATGTCACAGGAAATGTTCAACATGTTTCGCGGCGCTGAGACTGAGTGAGAGGTGAGGTTTTTTTTTTTTCTCAGAGAGAGAGAGAGAGGAGCCATCGCAGAGCAGAGGGTTTGTGTTGATATTGGCTGCTCGATTGTTTCTGGGTTGTCAGGAGTTTAACACTCTCTTTGCTTGTGAGACCATTACAACACCTGAGCGTGTTCAGATCTTCACAGACCGGAGGCAGATCTAGGATTTTTCAGAGTAAGGGGCCATCAAGGGGGCCACAGTTTTCGTAGAGGGGACAAGTATTTGTTCAGCATCCTTGCACACAAATCCCTTGTTTTAGTACACATTTAATCACACACATGTTCACTTGTAATTAAAAAAGCTTGGACAGTAAATTCTCATCAATTCTGCAATAAAATACTCCCAAACACACAGCATGTGAGAAAATCCAGCCATCATTTGTCAGTTGAAAGACTTTTTCTGCAGGATTGTTCAAATTTTAAAAAGAAACTGGACTTTCTTATTTGACTCATTAGCGCCTCTAGTGTTTGGACATGGAACTGCAGCCCCATTATCACTCAGGCAAAGGACAGATGAGTGACAGGACAGAGGAGCACTTCACGGGGCCAATCAGATTTCAGCTGGGGCCAAAACTCCTGTGACCCCGCCCCAATCACAGAGTCATGTCTGGACATGTAGACTAACTCACAGATTGCAAGGAGACAGAGTGAAGGCAAAAAAATGGTCTTTATGTGTCACTTCTTAATTAATTCTTGTAAATAATGCACAAAAAAATACCTAAGATGTAGTCAGGGGCGGAGCAAGAGGGGTGGCCAGGGAGGCACTTGATTGGCCACCCCAGGTGCCACCCCAAAATAAATGACAAGTGGGCGGGTATCTTGGATTTTGTATTTGAATTAGAGAACAATCTTGAACAAAATCTAACACTATAGTACTTTATAAATTATTAGACGGTTACTTCTACACTAATCTTCAACTTTGTATGTCTAAAAATGTCTGAATAAGTTGTGACAAGCATTCAGCATGTTTTTATTATTATTCTTAGCTATGATCACAACATTTCAGCTCAATGTTTCTTAAAACGGATGAATTAAAGCCATTGGAGTTGGCTGTGGTGAGCATCTTTAATTTTCTAATCCAGAGTGCTTTTCTTTAAAAACATCTGCCACACCTCTGCCTCTGCTCCAACACAAATCAAAGACTGAATTACCTCATCAACTTCTACAGAAGCCTGTTAATCACCCATTCATTTAAAACAGGTGGACAGTGCCCCCCTAAAAGAGCAGGATTAGACACCCCTGGATTTGGTTCTACACACAAAAACAGAAGAGTCACCTAAAATACAGTTTCCATGTGCACGCAATGTTGAAATAATAACAAATCAAAGCCTAAGGTGAAGAGAATGAATTTGAGTTGCGTTAAGTTCCTGAGAAAAGAGCCGGCTGAATGTGTGGAATGGTGGATCTCCATGTTGGGCTCAGACAGATTTTTTTCTTACTTTTTTGCCCCAGGCTGAAGCAGCTGTGAAGCATTCATCTTCGTCCGCTCTGTCACTTACACCGTTTCTCAGTTTATACCACGCAGAACTCATACAGTCCCAGATTCTTTTCTTTAGGCTAATTCTAAACACAACCCCCATAAAGTAGATGGAACATTAATCTTACATATATCTTTTTGTTCCCCTACTGCTTCCATTTATTCAAACAACATGCACAAAGGATTATGACAAAACTTGATATACTTGCAAACACCCAGATCTAGATATCATGAAAGCTGTGCTCCCCAGGCTAGAAATAAAAAAAAGGAAAGATAGAAAAAAATAGCTTGTGTGGTTTAACTTTATCCAGACGTGCAAATACCAGTGGAGGTCCTTCTTAGAAGTGGTGGGGTCTGTTTTATGTCCTGTCAGCTTGGAGGATCTGCTCTCTGCTGCCTCCCTTTGTTGATTTTAGCGTACTGGTTCGGCTCATTTCATAAACCACCACCTTTTACAGCACAGAAGTCCACAAAGTGTTGATAATCAAATTTAATTACCAATACCCATAATGAGACAGCTCACACTATGGTTAATATGTGGTGTCGGGAGAAGTGAAGCAGTGGACAGGTGAGTAAACCTCATCAACTGACAAACAAAACAAAACCTGAACTTTAAAAGAAAACAAAAAAAACGGCTGACATGGCGGCGAACCTTCAGAGGTACGAGAAGTCTGGAGGACGCAGAGAAAACACAGGAACCTGAGGAGACGATGAGAAACAGCTGAGCTAAATGAAACACGGCACAGGTGAGAGTGGGCGGGGCAAGACTGAGGAAGACTAAACTGATGACACACGAGGAAACTGATCAGACGAAAACACAACTAAAAGGGTATAATTACTGACACTATGTGCCATGTTTGCAGATATGAGCTAAAATTTGGTTGGTAGTCATCTTCAGCAGTCTAATCTTTCTTTAAAACCCTGACACGTGTTTGAGGGCGATATGCATCACATCCAGGAATGCAAGGTCTTTAATTATGTGAATGTTTATCACCATTGAGATCATTTTTTTCTTCTTTATGTTTTTTCAGCACATATTTTTGTGCTATTTGAACAGTTTATAAAACAAAATGCTCAACTCCTTCAGGACAAGCATGATCTTTGGTACTTCAGCAATTTATACTTTTTAAGATGTTTAGCTTTTTATTATTGAAAATGAATGGAGGCATCTTCAACATCCTTAAAACCTTTAAAAATGTTCAGAAATCTTTACTGAACTTTTTGTTTGCTCTCCTCTTTGAGCTGATTTCAGCTTCTATTTTCTTGATTTTTAGCTTTTTTCCCTCTTTTTAGCTATCATTCTGACCTTCTATGCAATTCTTATGCTAATTAAATTTTTTTGCTTCTTTAAGCTTATTTCTGCTAATTTCAGCTTTTTTGTGTTTTTAGCTAATTTCAGCTAAATTCACTTTCTTGTGATAATTTCAGCTTCTTGCTTAATTCAGCAAATGTGCTCTCGCTGTTTGTGCTAATTCTAGCTATTTCTGTTACTTTAGGCTAATTTCAGCCTTTTTAGCCATTTCAAAACAAATTGCAAATACTTATTTTGTTTTTGCCCATTTGAAAATGTTCATTTCATTTCCCTGTCTTTTATTTGAAGTTGTTTCATTTACTCGTAGCTTCTTGTAGCTATTTTTTGCTCCTTTCAGATTTTTTTGTACTTTTTTTGCGATCTTTCTACTGATTTTATCTCTTTCATTGTCCTACTTTCAGCAAACATCAGCTGTTCAAGTTTAACTCAATAGTTTTATTAAACCTTCAGCTTTTTCAGCAGCTTTCAGCAAACATTCTTCAACATTAAGCATTCACAGTGCATTTTCTCTAGTTTCATTTAAGTTTTTAAAAGTCTTTAAACACAAATACTTTCTAAGTCACTAAACTTCACCCACATATTTTATTTAGATTATTTTGTCATTAAAGCTGATGTCAGGAAGTTGCCTTCAGGTTCGCTCCTGTAATGGATCGACCCCCATGTGGGTCTCTGAAGCCTTCAGGGGTCTTCATGGTCTCTCCCTCAGCCTGTCAACAGCTGGCTGCCCTCCAGCTGAATTTATGCAGAGCAAACAATGACTCAGGAATTCATAATGGAAAAAACTCAAAACAGAAAAGAAAAGCAGAAAGTAATGCTTATTTCTGTGTCTGAAAAACAGATTTAACAAGGGGAAAATGCTTTAAATTGTTAAAACCTTTGTCAAAAATATATCTGTGAGCAAAAAAACAACAACTTTATTTTATGGCAGCAAACCAATGTCCAAATTTAATTAAAATCTTCTAAATACAGAAATATTTCTTGCTTTTTTCTGTTTTTTTCTATAGTGAAAGTTGCTACGATCTTATCACAGTGTTTAGAAATGATAGAAACTGATACCACAGTTAAAGAAAAACAAAAAAGACAAAAAAAAAACTAGTTTCTTTTCTCACTCAGGAGGGATTTTAAGGTAAGAAGCAGATACCAGCAGAGGAAATATCATTCTGATTACATCGCTGTCAGTTTCTGGGCGTGAGAAATATTATTTATGGATATCATCTTCATTGATGCATTCGTTGTGGGTGGTGCTGCGGGATAGTTTGAAGCTGAAGCTGCATGATTTATCAGAGAACAGGACTGTGCTTGCAGAATGAGGGAAATGTCATCTGATGCCGTACGGGCTGCGTGAGCAAAAACATCCGCCAGCCCGTGTTCTCACAGGCCACCCCTGCAGATGACCCTTACAGAAATTAAACACTGGATTGAATTCAGGGCCTAGGATTCTATGAAGGAATGATTATAGAACATGTTCTTAATATGTGTTACGGATCAGCCTCAGCTACTACCACACCAATTATTAGGTAATTATTGGCCAAATTGACAGAATTTTACGCATTTTTGTTCTTTTATGGGTGAATTAAATACAGCTGTGAATCCAACTATTACTTTCTGCAGTTTTTCTTCAAATTTGTGATGAAGTAGATTTTTTGCTAACAGAGACATGCATACACACACACAGGGAAAACATAATCCGTTTTATTAGGGTGTCAAAAGTAGTCACATTCCTTACATTACTTAGTAGAAGTAGGGTTCAAAAAAATCTATCTATGTCTAACAAAAAAAAACTTATAGAAATAAAAGTATAATATTGGAAGTTTGGGCTCAAGAGATTAATGAACCAATTTGCGGCCGGTTTTTGGTCACCAGCAGGCCTGATGTGGCCCGTGGGCCACCAGTTGGTTAGCCCTGCAATACGGTGTCAGAATGGTATATATTCATTAGCGGTGCAACAATACATGTATCTGTATCAAACCAGTCCATACACACTGCATCAAACAATACAGATTTTTAAAATATATTTGATCAACTTTTTTATTAAATGTTCATAGTTAATTTCCATAAATTACAAGTTAAGAATGGAATGGACATTTCTCTTCTTTTGTATCGAAAAAATATCAAACCGTGATTATTACCGTGCTTCCCTAATATTTATAACACTCATGGAACCACAATTAAAATCTCTATCTATGAAATGCCACATATCTGGATTTTTTTTTTTCTTTTAACGATGACAAGCTGGAACGAAAACAAGCCAAAGTGAAAGAGAAAATAAATATTTCTTGCATTTTTTTTAAATGTAAGAAAAAATAATTACTCCAGTAAAGTATAAATAACCAAACTTTCTACTTAAAGTTTTTGTACATCATTACATGACACCTCTGCTCTTTACCACTCAGCATTAGGTGATAAAACAAATTCTACAGATTTCTGCTGCACATTATTATAAACATAAACTAAGGCTTTCAGATCTATATTTCTCAGGTGCAGCTGCTTTATTAGTCTCTTTACATCTGCAGCGCTGCTACTTATAATATCAAAGCAAGCTCACTGATTCAAGGGTTCAGCTGACCTGAAAAACATGAATTAATGTTATTTTTTTTGCTAAGCAACACACGACACGGCTAACTGCAGATACTGTGGTATCACAGGGCCGTGTTTCACGGTAGATTGTGGTTTATTCTTGTTTAAACATGCATAGATTTGACTAATTTTGAAAAGTGCAAGACTTGGGAATAGAGTGCGTCGGGGATCGGCTGCCGATGGCCTGTTGGAACTCAGAGAAATGGCGGACTCGATGGCGAGGTGCTCTTTCCAACAGGATGTTCTCCTGCTCGTGTTTGTGTGGTGAGAAGGAAGCGTCGCGGGAACAGGAAGAGAAGATGAACGAGGGCTCGGACCGGGATGAGAGGGGATCTGGTGAGAAGAATGTGGTCCGGATTACGGCGGAGGATCTGGGGATGGTTAACGGCGGCTTCAGCCTTGCGGATGAGAACATCGTGACCCCGAAGAGCAGCGAGGCCCGTTCATCCAGCTCTGAAACGACTTGGAAAAACAAACGACTCGAGGCTCCGTCTCCACTCTCTATGCAGCCTCAGGTTCAACTGACAACCACCCACACTATTGCAGAGGAAGATGAGGACCTTCAGCTGCTGTCTGATGAAGGCACAGATAACACACCTGGTTCTGGAGTTCTCCTGATGACACCTGAAATCAACCTGATACCACCCACGCCCTCGAATGTTAACGATAGTAATCAGTTCTTCTGTAATAATTCAGAGGAAAGCATGACACATGCGAGCGGTAAGGGACGCCCTGCTGCAGGTGATGAAGAAGGAAAAATCAAAAATGCAGAGGAGTCATCGGCGGGATGCGTGCCGCTGGCTGAAGTCCTTACAGCCGAGGCGGAGAGCAAACCTGAACACAAAGACGGTCAAAGTGTGGAGCTCGCAGAACAAAACGAGACAGAACCACTGGAAAAGTGGGATAAAGACAAATTTAAACCCAAGTTATCATGGAGCTCTCACCAGCTGGCTCCTGTTCGTTTCAGTAAAAAGAAAAGTGAGTATTAGTTTTGTTTGACAAATAAAGAAATGAAGGATTTACATGTAACTGACACCACTAATGATATATTTACACTAAACAAACTCAAGGGCTGTGTCCAAAACGAGAGGCTGGGTCCTCCGAAAAACCCGGTTGACTCTCGTTTTTTTTCCTGACAAAGATAATATTTAAAAACATGTCTATACAAATAATAATAAAAGTATTAAAAACACCATCCATCCATTATTTATACCAGTTTCTTCCTTTTTAGGGTCACGGGGGTCACTGGTGCCCATATCCAGCTGTCACAGTGCGAGGGGCGGGGTACACCCTGGACAGGTCGCAAGTCCAATTAAAAACACAACCACTTGAAAATTTTCATTTTTACAGGCCAGATTTTTATTTAAAACATATTCCTTTCTCTGGCTTGATCCGCCATTACTATCAGAAAAAAATTTGGGAAAGAAGCCCCTCGTTTAGATTCAAAGACACAGCCTCAAAATGAGTTGATCTGGGACACGCCCTAGAAAAGAGGTGGGGCTTGTGGGGTTACAATGAGAAGGTCGGTTTTACTTTATATAGACCCCAACCAAAGGACTTAAATGTGGGAAACGAAGGACTTAAAAACATAACGCATCTACTTCAAGCATGAAAGAAATAATTACAGCTAAAGTTTTTAAGAAAATCTAAACTGCAAACATACAACAAGGTAACTAGAGACAGCAGCTGAGAATTATTTTCATTGTTTGATAACAACAATGTCCTGTTTGTTTACATGGAAGGGGCGGGGCTTAAGACGGGTATGCTGGTTTTGTTCTGGTCCAGCTTCAACTTCCAGGTTCCATTCATTGGTCTACCTCTATTTACATTTTTCTAATTCACTTATCCCCTTCAGTCCAGTCATTTGGTTTTGTTTTTTACCAACCACAGCTTCCGTACAATAACCAGTCATGCTTGTTCTAACAAGTTTGACTTTGTGTTGCAAAAAGAAAGAATGGTAGTTCTGGTTGTCCTTCTATTGCCTGAGCTCCTTTGCAGCCAGCTGCTCATGAACTAAACAACAGATTTCATGAAACTCTGGAAACTGTTCAAGCCAACTTGATTTAAGGTGGCTTCTACAGCTAACGGACCTTAGCCAACACAAAAAAGTGAATTACTTGGTCAGTTTTTACAGATCCTGAACTAAATCTTGGTGCAATAGTCACTCAAGATCTTGCAATTCTGCTGCAACCAATTCATCTAAACCTCTTATTTTTCAAAATAGTTTAAAACTTTAAAAATCTTCTTTAAATCCTGCACAGGTTATCATGTTTTCTAGTGGATAGACTCTCACAGATGTTCCTGTTTTGTTTTCTTTCTCTCACAGGAAGATTCAACTCTAGAATAAGCCTTTTGTCATTGCCTGAACACAGCTTGGGTGAGTTTTGCACCAGTCCTCAAATCCCTTTGTCCTGTTTAAGAAAAGTTAAAAAAAGGTGGGGGGTTAACGGCACCAGATGGTCACGTGCTCCTTTTCCAGCTGTTCAGCTCATGTGGTACCTTTTTTGTTTTGATCTCAGCTCCCCATTCAGCTGAAATTGCAGTCATTAAGTGACATGACTACAGTGCCTCAAACGCCTCCGCTGGGAGTCGCAGAAGTTCTGCCTTTGTTGGAATCCCCTTTTAGCTTTTGTGTGCGTATTCCCCAAGTGTGGTTGTTCCGTCCGTTCCCAGGTTTCGGGTTCCTGTGACTCAGCAGGCTCTCCTCCCTCGGTCTTCTCTCAAATAGCTTAGTTTCTTTTCTAACCCGAGCAGAACAATAATCCTGGAAACGATAAGCATCGCTTTCCCCTATCTGTTACACAAACTTGCTGAAATGTCCCGGCTCGAAAGCTTTGTAATTAACCCCGTGCATCGCTTTGTGGTAAATTTTTGTTGTGGACCAAACTCGGGGCTCACCAGTCCAGTCTGGAGGTTCAGTTGTGTTTTTGATCTTTTATGATGGCACTAACTCAGAATGATGATTACTGACAATTTCACCATTTAAGGCAGCGTTCTTCAATCTGCATGAAATTTCCTGTCTCTTGTTTGGATTAGATTTTTTTCACTCTCCAACCGTCGTGGTGAGAAGAAGTCATGGAGCGAGACTGGAAGAGATTTTCTTTGAGTTTCAGAGACACACGGAAGACATTTAGCCGAGACTCGTCGTTTTTCTCTGTCGCCACGTCTCGATAAGACGTTGCATCGCGCGGAGTCGGTTCTGACTTTGCTCAGCTGTCGGCCCGACTTCACGAGGCAGGTGATGAAGAGGCTGCGAGCTCTCCGCCCCCCCCTCATCCTCGGGGCCCAGACAAGATTCCACTGCTGACACATGGAAAGCAATTACACCGTCTTATCTGATTCTGACTTCATCTAAAGCTCCATCCATGTCAAACCTGCTTTTCAGAAGCAGGGCCCTGAAAGTATGCATTCAAGGAATTGAAGCAAAAAAAAAAAAAATCTTTTTAAAAACGCTCCTTTTTGAACTGAGGCTTAAACCAATACATTAATTATTATTACTGCCATGTTAGGCTGGATTGATGTTTTAGGCTTATTTGTCTTGCCTGGTACGTTGGCAGAAAATAAATAATCAAGCAATATCTGGAAAAATATAAAAATATCTGCTCTCTGTGGGAAAGAACGTGGGCTGAAAAGTTAGAAAAGCAAGATATCCAGCAGACAAACTTGTGTTTGACTGGTTGCTCAGCGACTCCGGTCCAGTATCAGAACCAGCTAATGCACTGAAAACATACCAAAAGGACTGGCCTAACAAAAATTCCATTTTTATTGCCTTCCACCAAAGGAAAAAAGGGTGATGATGATTCTCACGAACCACTGAAGGATTCATGAGAAAGTATTTACTGAATGTGGTCATTAAATTTTGTTAAACACAGCTAACTGAGCTTAAACTCTGAAACCTCAATCGCTTTAACATATATCGATCTTAAATCTGATGTAGTAGTAGCTGAGAGTCATTCTCTATACATAGTGTGAGCTCTAACAAGTCTCATGAAATCTCACAATTTCTAATGAGGCCAAAATCACTACGAATTTGTCATTTCTTATCGTAATATGTTTTTTATTTAACGCTAAAAACGGGATGAAGATATGCATCCTGTTAAAAAGAGGCGGGTAGTAACTGGTTACAGTTACTTGAGTAACTTTTAGGAAAAAATCAAATGATTAATATTAGTTATTATTATTAAAATATTATTGCCACTCGAGTAAAATTTCAGAATACACAAGAACTTCACTAAAAGACCTTTTGTTTGTATACAGTGTATATTTTATATATATTTTTATTGACACATATATCCATACACACACAGGTTTGTTTTTATGTCCCGTTGGGGACTGTAAAGTGACTTCCATTTGTTTTATAGTCTAACCCTGATCATTTACCCTAAAATTAACCTCACAGGTACCTACCTGACCCTAAAACTGACCTAAACTCAATTCACACTTTGGTCCTAAACTGAACCCTCCACCCGAAATTAGCATCCATACTCGTGGGTTCCGGGCATCGGTCCCCACGATGAGCATTCGGTCCACACAAGGCTGCTTTTTCAAGTATTAATTTCATAAAGATAAAAATTCAACTTGGAAGAGTGTTTCTTTTCGTAAAATTTGTGATTTTGTAATTATATTTTTTACTTGTAATAATTTTCTTTATTTTATTCTTTAAACTAGTTGCTCATACCTTCCTATTTTTTGTCAGTCCGATGACATCATTTTAAAATATTAAATCAGATGTTATGAGGTACTCATTTCTCAAGTAGCCTCTTTATAAAACACCTTTTTTTTTACTCTTACTTGAGTACAACTTTCGGGTACTCTACCCACCTCTGCTGTTAAAGAATATCAGACCCTTATTTTGACTCGTCTTCTTTTCTTCTCTTTAGACAACCTCGACAACACAAACACAAGTTGCTCTGAGATGCTGAAGGCTGAACTTCACCTGCTTCCTGACGAAGCCACAATGAACTCATCCACTCAGAAAGTATGGGTCTCATCTAACCCCCTCGATCTCCTCAGATTGTACATCACATGCTCTCCCTATGGCTAACACATGCACTTTTAATCTTTGTAAAAATGAATGGGGTGGCTGCCACTCAGGAGGTGGAGGGTGGATGACCTCCGGGGTCAATCCCCAGCTTTACCACTTCACTTGTCTGAGTGTTCTTGAATAACAAAAAAAAGTAACATTTCTCAGTAACATGTTCCTCTCATGTAAGATGTTTGAATAAAAATTATACAAACTGAAACATTCAGAGTAAAAGTACTTAGGTAACTTTGTTTTCTACAGCAGCCGTTAATGCGCTCCTGCAGTCTCGGAGACACGACCGCTGAACCCACCACTACTCAGACTCTGATCCGGTCTGCAGACCAGTGCAAGGAGAAGAAAAAGATCTGTCGACAGCGACGTATAACAGTTGGTGAGTGTCGATTTATGGAAAACTGCTCCTCTGATTATGACTCACAAGCGTTTTGTGCTTTTTTTTTTTTGCAGCATCATATATCCCCCAATCCATGGATCAGATAGGAAACAACACAGAGAAGGTACTGAAACCTGTCTCGGACAATCCTAGGGTGGCACACCAAAACCACAACAGAATTGCAGTATTTAAAAGGTTTTAACCTGAAACATGCTCCATGCTTACGTCGAATTCTGTGCAACCAGCATGTCTGCAGCTTCTCTGTTCTTCCAGGATGTAAACAGGCAGGAGGCCAAATCTCTCTGTGAGCTGAACACAGAAGGAGTCTGTCAGTGGTTTACCAGGATCGGACTACAAAAATGTCTGCCTTTCATCAGAGGTAAACATACTTTGAGTGTCTCATCGCCAGTATTTGTTAAAGAATACCATTGCTTTGTGTTTAAGTCTATTATTTTAAGATTCTAAAAGCATGGCAGAGGTCACCGGGGTAGTCTAAAAGCTCCTCGGTGGAAGGGAGCCAGGGTTGTATGAGATTCACCAGAGATGCTGAAGTCTCTGGATGTTGTGGGGCTGTCACGTCTCTTCAACATCGCATAGAGGACTGGGACAACTCCTGTGGAGTGGCAGATTGGGGTGGCTACTCCTTTTTTTAAGACCAGATAGTTTGTTTCAACTATCGTCAAACACTCCCCTGGAAAGTTTACTTCAGGGTGTTGGAAAAAAGGGTCAGATCGATCATAGAATCTCAGATTCGAGAGCAGAAGTGTGGCTTCAATCCTAGTCGTGGAACAGTGGACCAGATCTTTACCCTTGTAGAGTTGCTAGGAGGGTCGTGGGAGTTTGCCTCTCCAGTCTACACCTGTTTTGTGGACATGGAAAAGGCTTATGACCGTGTTCCTTGATGCATTGAGTTATCCATTATCTTTATGACCAAAGCAGGAGCTGTGTTCACATTCTTGGCACAAGGTCACACTCGTTCTCAGTGCGGGTTGGACGCCACCAGGAGCTATCCCTGATCTCTGCTCCTGTTTGTGGTGGATCAGGATCTCAAGGCACAGCTGTTGAGAGGAGGATGTCAGGTTTGGGAACCACAGGGTCTCTGCTCTGCTGTATGCTGATGATGTGGTCTGTTGGTGTCTTCAGGCCAAGATCTTCAGCGTGCAATGTGGCAGTTCACAAATCAGATGAAGGTCAGTTCCTCTAAAGCACACGCCAAAAGTGATGCAATCGCAACCCCACCTCTGCACGCTGGCTTTATGCAGTGTCCTGGCACATGGACGTGCACCTCTATATATTTGTAACTCCACATAGGAAGCTTGGAGTAGAGCTTCTGACTCCTTTTGATTCCCCTATGCATCGAAAGGCATCAGTTGAGGTGGTTCATCTGAATAGGACACCTCCTTTTAGAGGTGTTCCGGGTACCTCCCACTGGTAGGAGGCCTCGGGAAGACCCAGGACTCTGTGTAACACGGAATGTCTCAGAATCTTATTAGACTAAACTAACATCTTCAAATCCATTTTTTCTTTACAGAGGCTAAACTTTGCGGAGGAGACATCGCCTCAGTAGATGCAAACATTTTGGACATCCTCCATGTTGTCACCGTGGAGGACAGGGAGCAGTTACTGTCAGCCATTTATAACGAGCTTCACCCTCCCAGCACTGTGACTCCGACACTCAACTCTTTGCTCGGTACGTTTCAGCTTTAGTTTAACATCACTCATTAATAAATGCAGATCGTTTACAGATGTTTCTTTTTCTAAATCCAGAGTCTAATAGCGTGGAGACATCTGCTTCAACTTTGGCCTCCGTGACTCAGTCCAGGTCCTCGCCACACATAAGCTGCTTGAGTAGGAATCGACGTTCTTTCAAGCTCAGGTAAAGCTGATCTGGTCTAAATCTCAGATATGAAACAGACATAAAGGAACATGTAGCAAAAGAATTGAGTTTATGTCAAGAAGAGTCAGCAAACAAGAGTTCCAAGAGTTTACATTCTTGATTTCACAACTTGATTTATCAGAAAAAACTTTTGGTTTCACAAGAATAAATCTAAACAATGAATGTCAGATGTGATAATCCCAAAACAACGCTGCAGGCTGACATGTTCAGCACAGCCCGCCCATGTCCCGGCGTGCCGCTGCAAGCAGAGGAGACATTCATTAGTGTCCTACTGCATTTTTCTTAATTAGCCTCTTTGTTCTCTGAACATCTTCCTGACAACTGAGCACCAACCAGGAACAACCATAAAACCAAAAGACAAGCTGAATTTTATTTTATACAGAAACGGCAGCCAGAACCAGGTGGTGTCACGGAGTTCCCACATGATAGAGATCACAGTTAACGGTGAGTGAGTGAAGTCGCTCGTATTTATTCAAACTTTAAAAATACAAAAACAATTTTCTGAAAAACACTGAAATTTGCTGATGAAGCTGAAAATGAGTTGGAAAAGCTGAAACAAATTGCTGAAATCTAAAAAAGCAAGACAAATAATAAAGGGAGCACAATAGTAGCTAAAGCTAAACATAACTAAAGGCTAGCTAGAAGCTAAACTAGATAAGAGAAGCTAAAACAAAAAAAGATGAGGGCTGGATAAGTGGTTGAAAATTAGCTAAAGACTAGTTAAAAACTAAAAGCAGGAACATGTTAGCTAAATGAGCTAAGGCTTAGCTAGAGGCTAATAGTTGCTGGGAGTAGCTAAAAGCCAAAAAAATCTAAAGGCTAACTCAAAGTTTATAAAGTAGCTCAGGGCTACAAATAAAGTAGGAAAATGTTAACCAAAAGTAACAAAAGCCTAGCTAAAAGATAAACATGGTTAAAAGCTAGCTATATTGTCAAAGTAGCTAAAGTCCATTAAGAGGTTCAAACTAGCTGAAGGTTTCCTGAATGCTTACAGTTGGCAACTGTTATTTAGCAGCTAAAAAATAGGTAAGATAAGCTAAAACCAAAAAAGCTGAGGGCTAGGTATGAGCTTGGAAAATAGAATAAAACTAGCTAAAAACTAAAAAAGGGAAATGTTAAAAGCTAAAAGTAACAAAGGGCTAGCTAGAGGCAAATACTTGCTAAGAGAAGCTAAAAGCCAAAAAGGCTAAAGGCTAACTAAAAGCTTATAAAGCAGTTCAGGGCTAGCTAAATCTAAAAGTAGGAAAAGCCTAGCTAAAAAATAAACATGGCTAAAGGCTAACTATATTGTCAAAGCAGCTAAAGGGTTTTAAGAGGTTCAAAGTAGCTCAAGGTTTGCTAGAGGCTAACAGTTGGTAACTGTGGCTAAAAGTAACTAAGAGAAGCCAAAAGTATGGAAGCTTTTCAGATTTTTTGATTCATTCAATAAGAAATAAATATAAATATGCAAATATTTTCTAAAGTATAAAAATTACAGAACCCAAGTCACAGCCACGATGCTCTGAAAGAGATCAACCTTTTGAACTAGAAAGTATTTTAAATAGCTGAAAGTATGCTGAAGTAATTCACTGCCTAAAAAAACACAGAAGAAACTGTAAACAGGAAAACAACAGTGTGAATGCTGACTCAGCAGATATCTTTCTAAACAAATTGTTGGCCTTCTAACACCGTGTCCTGCTTGTAATATTAATATCCTCTTTATCAGCTGAAGAAAACCCAGGCGTCTGCATGTCTGGTGATCGTCTCATCCATGTTTTCTTGTAGCATCAGAACGAATCATTCATCTCAGAACTCCGAAGGAAACAACCATGGGAAAACTCATGGATATGTGTAGTAAAACGCTCGGAAAGCCTGACGATCGGAGCTTTTACTTGTTGAAAGAAAACCAAGGTGGCATAATTAATATGCACACTCCATCATATATTTATTTTTTTTAAACTAATATATGTTTAATGTTTCTTTATTTGTTTCCATTTAAAGATTCACCAGATGATCTCTGTCCAGATCAGCAGATTGGGACGTTACTAACGTCAGAAAACAAACAGCTGGAGCTCTACATGTGTAAAACGGTACACACTTTAGTAAATTTAAAACAATAAGCACAAACTATTCACAACATTTTACATTGCAGGAGAAACGAATGAGTTCTGCTTCGCAAAATAATCCCAAAACCTCGTGTGAGAAAAGTAACATGGACCGAAATGTTCTGGAACACCAACCAGCTAAAGACGACAGGATCAGGGAACTAAACCAACAGGTGGACTCGCTACAAAATGTCGTCCTGCGGGTACGTAATTGTACTCTTTAATCTGAGTTTCAGGTGAATATTTGCCTCTGAATCGGATTCTTTTGCCTTCCAAAGATCCAGGAGCTCCACCACGGCCTGGTAGCTTTCTGCTCGGAGCTGAAGAACCTGGACACGGACGTGAACCGGCTCGGGTCGGCTGAGCTGAAACAGAAACTGGAGGCGGTGAACGGCCAACTGAAGGAGAAGAGGCAGAACCTGCAGATCCTCAGAGACACTTCCACACCTCACAAGAACAAGTCTGTGCAACGTTTCTGCAAATTAATTCACATCTCTTTAAAAAGAAAATCTAAATTTTGACTCCACTTGTCGTCTTTTCCACTCAGGCAGCTGGAGGTCCAGCTATTGGAAAAGATGACTAAAAACTGCCAGGTGTTCAAGGAGGAAATCACCATGGTGCATCTCAATCGTCAGGCAGCTCAGCTCCAAAACACCTTGCAGGAAATCCGTGCGAAGGTAAAATCGACACCTTTCAGCGAGCGATTGCATCAGAGCAGAAATCACGTGGGAAAGCTGCACGGCCTGAGACCGAGAATGTTTTTCTTTCTAAAAATAAAAACGCAGAAGAAAAATGATATCAGGAACAAACCAGCTCCAGATACTGACAGAGGCATGTTTGATATGGAATAACACTTTGTTTTTTGTTGCCCCCCCCCCCCCCGCCGCTACAGAAACAGCCGAGTCATTCGGTATTTTAGAAGATTGATGTCATGTTATCAAGCTGCTTTTTCCTCAAAGATAATTAGAGACTTGACGAGTACAGAGGATTGTACAGAATGTGAAACTATTTGTTTACTTAGATCAGCAATTGTTAATCTAATTAAAGGCCTGTGTGTATATCTAGCCAGCTTTCCCACCAGATTTTCAAACTAAAATCATTTTATGAGATACAGCCGAGCACATTCTCATGTCACGTCTTTCAGACGATGCGCTGAGAACTGACTGAGCTACATTTATTTTTATTTGTTCAATTAGTTGTGAGGTGATTAAATAGGTAAACATTTATCTTGTGTCGTTGGTTACTTTTATATCAGGAAGGAGAAACAGATCCAAATATAATTTCCCCTAAAAGTTACCACTACAGAAGCTGGAAGTCCCTGGGAGATAAACACGGAGTCAGTCGACCACCACGACATAATGATCAGCTTTAACACAGATGATACCACAAGTAGCTCGCAGGAATCCAGAATAACTTGTGAGTCTGACCGCTGAATTCCAACGGTTCCTCATCCAGCCTCCTGGCATACTCTGCCCCCCCCCACATGGCGTGTGAATGCCTCGCAGCAATGGCTGCTGCCTCCGAGAGGTCAGGGGTCAAAGCTAAGGCATCTCTCTCTAGACAAGCGAGCCAGACAGGATATATCAGCGGAAACACAGCCGAAGCCCTCAACGAGCGTCTAATATGCCAAAGAGATGTATTCTCTTCATATTCTGCTTGTTTATCTTTACGTTAGGAACAAATCCTGGCCTACCTGGGCCAGACACGGGGTACTTATTGGAAATTCACGTGAAATTAAAAGCAGAGGATTCTTTGAAGACGTTCGGCTTCTTCCGCAGCAGATTTTAGCTCAGTATTTATAAAATTAGATTAGCTGTGTCGGCCATCTTTTAATTTTAATTCTAAAAGTTATTCAGTAAAAAACGTCCAGAACATTCAGTTCATAAGATATTTTGCTGACAAGCAGGTGAACAGTTAGTGCTAAGGTTTCAAGCAAAGATGTTGAGCATTGAGTTGTCCTCAAACAAGGTGTTTGGGATGATGCTCTGCAACTACCCCACCAGATATTAGATCAACATCTGTCAAACTGGAACAAAAACAGACATTTATGAGTTTTAAACCAGGGGTTTCCAAACTTTTCCATGCCTCGACACCCCCAACAGCATTAGCTTCTGCCCCCCTCTGCAAATGCACAATGTTGCAAAATAAGTAAAGAAACATCAACTTTTAGAATGTTTTTTTTTTTTGCACTCGTATTCACTTTTCAATAAGTAGAGAATTTGCATTTCCAGTGAAAACGCAGTGTGAATGCTTAATATTTAAAAGTTCTGAAACTTTAAAAATAAAAATTTAGGGAGAAAAAAATATCTTGATAATTGTGTATTTTAACTTCAATAACTAAATACTAGTTACAGTTACAAAAAATAATTTAAAAATTCAGATTATTAGCTTTAAAAAGAGACTAAGCTTGTGAATTTACTCTAAACGGTTTAGGAGCAGTATTTCATTTAATTTGTGTATGCTTTTTAAAGTGTTCTATGGTATTTTAGGCCCGCAGGAATAATTACTTAGAGATTTTATTAATTTATGTTCAATAATTTAGAAAACAAACATGACAAGTTCTGCTGCCTCCAATTAAAAAACAGCAGGAATCTTTAGTGAAAATCAGAAAACATAGATGCATGAGAGCTAATCTGACTCCCCTGATCAGCCACAGTTTTTAATCTGACTGGAGTCGTATCATTTCTCACAACAGGAGCTCGTCCTCAGAGGACACACGAGGCTGCCGATGATGAAATGTTTCCTTATTGTTTGTGATTCAGGGCCGCCTGCGAGACCAAACACTGGGCGGTCTGTTCCTTATTTGAACAGCAGCTCTATCAGTTCCCAGACTGCTCCTCAGCTCTGACCTGCGTGTTAACTCTGATTAGGTCATATGATAAACATTAGTGCTGCTGCTTTTCCCACAAACTCAGCACCTAAAAAAGTGTGGCCTCGGGGTGGCAATGTGACACTGGGGGGGGTTACCGTTCAAAGCCGGAGCCGCGTGCGTCCTTTCATGGCATCTCGTTAGGGTTCCTCCAATGTGATAAAAGACCCACAATTAAAAAAAAAAAAGTGAGCTCCTCTGAGGATAGATGGAGATAGTTTTACACACTGACCCATTTCTCCTCTGAGCTTGTCTCTGTGGCTTTTGTCGCTCACATTCCTCTGTTGGTCACAGGCTCTCGAATGTCAGCTCTAAACATCCTTTTCTCAGTAAACACTGTGTGTTCGGATAAATTACTTCACACGTCTCCAGAAACTCGCTCGGACTAAACGGATACCTGGAAAACACCAAATGCAGCTTTTTGGAAATTTCCAGTCGTTTTAAAAAGAAGTTTAATCGTCTACTCTTGGTGTGCTGTCACCAACGGCAAACGATGATGTTCTTACTCATTTTTAACAGTTCTAACATCACCATTTCTCATATAAAACGATCTTTAAATATCTGACATGAAAGGCAGAAAATGCATCCATTAAAGGAATTATACACCTTTCTGCTAAAATGCTGCGAGCGCTGAGTGATGAGTGGCTTTGTTGGAATTTAATGAAGAAGCTCAAATTAAGTTATTAAAGCCTAAAGATGCAGAACACAAGCTAAAAGTAGCAAAACGGTATGATAGCTAAAAGTAAAAAAAAAATTAAAAAAGTAAAACTAGCATAAAGCTACCTAACAGATAAAAGTAACAAGAGGTTTGTTAAAAGCTAAAATAAGCACAATAAAAGAGGAAAATAGCAAAGGACTAGCTAAAAAGAAAAAATGATTAAAAATAGCAGCAGGCTAGCTGAAATCTTAAAGCAGCAACATGCTAGCTAAATATATAAAAATGTTAGCTAGACGCTAAAAGCAGAAAAGGACTATCTAAAATTAAAAATGAGCAAAGTACCAGCTAAAGGTTGGGTAAAGCTAAAACTATCAAAAGTCTAATAAAAGCTAAAAATAGAACGATGTTAGCTAAATATTTCAAAAGGCTAAAAACAATCATTCATGGCGCTAAAAGCTAAAAGTAGCATAAGGAGACAAAAACACAAAAAGCTTACTAAAGTCAATTTTAAATAAATTGTTTATAAAGTAATATAAGAAATCTCAATGCATTTAGTGTTAAATATTTGTAAATAAAAACAGTATATTTTAAAAAGCAGAACCCACCTCCTGAATGAGGCTGAGGTCGTGATGTATGAAAGAATAAAACAGCACAAAGTCTAGAGGAGATTGTAAAAAGTGCAGAAAACAAAAGAAAAAAATAATAGTACAAATAAACTATAATCTTACATCTAAACTCTTCATATTTGTGGTTTACTTTTGGTGTTTTTTGTCCTGTTTTAGGAAAAAAATGAAAACCAGACTTTAGCTGCCGGCAGCCTGAGCCAGCTTGTGTCACCGGAGTCTCCCGCCATGCTGATGGTCGTCCAGGAGAACCCGAACCCTGATGGCCAGTTTGGCTTTACGTGTCACTACAGAGAAGGGGGTGGTCTGGTGGTGGTCCAGGTGGACAACTCCCACCTCCGTGTGGACGACAGGTAACAGGAGAACCAACCCTTAACGCAGGATCACAGAGGGCCTCCAGGCGGTTGTGAGCTGGGTTCAGTATCTTAGTCATGCCTCTCGTATTTCTTTCATCACTATCTTTTTTTCAGAGCTCAGTCGCCATGGAAACCCATCAGATAATAGCCCCAAAACAAGCGAGGTGGTGATGTCACATGTTGATGCAGAATAGACCGAAAACCAGAAGATGAAAGAGCGTTTTTATAATTGAGCCATTATGAAATTATAGCTGTTACATTCTTAGAAACTCAGCGCTCCAAAACTCATTGGAGTCAACACACACACACACACACACACACACATTGACATCACTCTTAGAGACAACCTTGTTATGGAAAAATTCTGCATCACCATTCAAAGATGAAAACCACAGAAGTTGAAAAGAGTTTTGCAGTTTCGCTGTGTGAGGTCACTTATCGCCGTTTTTGTGCCAACACTTTTTACACAGCTAATAAAAACTTAAGAGTTCCTATTTTACTCGTTTTTGTTCACCCCTGTGCGTCTTTAAAAGAAAAACCAAAGCAGGAAAGTATTCGTGAGGCTTGTAGGGTTGCTCTTTGTAAAATGTTTTAAATACGTTTTGGTTTATTACCTGGTGAATAAAAGGGGAGAAACCTTCTATTTTTAGAGTTATTTGTGGTCTAAATTCTTGCCCCGTGGTCCCGTTTGGTGTGTCTGAGCGTTTGTGTGTGTTACAGATTGGTGGAGGTGAACGGCGTGCCCGTGGTTAACGCTTCACTCCAGCAGCTAAACGATGTGCTGTTGCACGCTCCGTGCGCTCAGATAGTTGTTCTCCGCCGACCCCCGCCCACTCCAGACTCCTCCTCCTCGCTGCTGCAGCCCAGGGCCAGCTCCGGTCCTGCACAAACACCCCGTTATGGAGAGGATGCGGTCGCCACGGAAACGCTTCCACAACGCAAAGCGATGTCCATCTAACGAGGAAACTACAGAGACTTGTGATGATAATGATTAAATTTGACATCTTTGCAGAGCAACACTCAGATCTGATGTTTAAAACATTCTGAACATTAATACCTGAACTGCTGTTTAACAGCTTAATTCTGACTGCAACACGATGCTAAGGCCAGTCCAAATCAGCTCCAAAACAACTTGAATCTCCAAAATGTTTATTGTATTTCATGAAAACCTTATTTTCTAAGCCTTTAAATTACAGTCAGTCAGACGTTATGGAGTTATTCTGGTAGAAATGGTGAAATATTTCTGCAGGAAGCGGCTCAGGCTGCATCGGAACAACAACCTGCCATTTATGTTCATAAATAACCACTAAATTCTGTACAAATAAATGTGTTGTGCGACTGAGAGTGATATTTAACGTAAAGGTATTTGAGATTGGAGCCATTTTTATTCAAACTTGTCAGTCCGATCAGAATTAAATTCTCATAAATGGAGGTTTTTCTAGATTAGACACTAAATGATTAAACTCTGTCCACAGAAGCACACTTTAAAAAAAAGAAAAAAAACAAACAAAACATTAACTTATTGCTATAAAAACACAAAAAGTAATTTTTTGTGTTTAAATTGTTCGCTTTTACGAAATAAAAATAAAATACAAAGATAAATTGCAGAGTTTAAGAGTATTTATTTATTATTGCCTGTAGATGAAAGATAAAGACACAATGTTTTGCCCTGTGTGTGTGTACATGTTTTTGCTACCTGGTGGGGACAATATTTGACCATTTTCCTGGGACACAACCTGATGAAGACCTGCTCCTTATGGGGACAAAAGCACAGTCCCCATTGGGGGAAATACTGTTGGTGGGTCCGAGGTTCAGTTTAGGACTAGTTGAGTTTAGTTTTAGGGTCAGGTATCTACGTGTGAGGTTAACTTTAGGGCAGGGCTATTCAACTGATTCAACCAATAATAATTATTTTGGGGAACATTTAATTTTTTGAAATTTTTTTATTATTGTTTGTATTTTTTTAACTTAATTTAACATAAAACTAGATTTCAAATTATTTGTAAATTTAGAACTTATGTTTCAGTGCAACAAAATAAATTTAAAAAGTGAAATTTACTTGTTCTGGTACATGCTACAGTGTTTCACCTACCATTAATGCACAACCCCCCCAGGTCCCAGAGCTGTAGGCTTCGAGTAACCCCCGCCCCTGGAGCTTTTTAGTTGAATAGCCCTGGTTTGGGTTAGGCTGTAGAAATGATCGGTAAATGAATGGAAGCCAATGCAAAGTCCCAATAAGGATAGAAGAACACGTGTGTTTGTGTGTTAATGTGTCTTTTACCAACTGATCTCATGAACTGTAGGATGAAATCTTCAGAAAGTAATCACTTTCTTTACATCTACTACTTTTAGAGTCAAGTCTTAAAGATCAAAAGGTTTGCATTTCCTGCCTGCAGCTTCATCACTAGAAGAATCTAAAAATATAGGAGCAGCTGCTTCATACAAAATAAATCTTTGGGCCCGGAAGTCTTTTTTCTCCTTTTGATAAGTGGCGATGAATCATGCATGTCTGACAAAAAGGCCTGCATGAACACAACCACAACCTGACTCGGACCCCCAAAGGGTCCCACAGGGCTCCGAGAGGAAGGAGAGATCACTTTTACTCGCCGCGTGATGAGAAAGGTCACAGGTCAGTCACCAACACGTTAGTGTCTCGATGGGTTTTCAAATCAAAGCCCAGACGAGCCTCTTCTAATCCCGATGATGACAGAGGCGGCATTCTGTGCTCGCCAAACGAAGCCACAGCGAGGGAGGAGCCTCTCGCTGGCGAGCTGCGAAGGCTTTACTCACAGGCATGAGAAATTTATTTAGACTACGCTGCAACACGTTTGTCCGATTAGTGACACAAATCAACCATAACAACAAACCTCAAGAAGCCAAACAATGCAGTGAGAAGTTAATAGAAGCGGCGCAATAACAGGGTGCAGACACGCTAACGGAGGAGAGAAGGAAAAGAGTTGAAAAGATGATCATCCGTCTCGTCGAAAATATCTATAAATGTTCGATTTGAGCTCTTTTATTCTCTGCAGAGAGAGATTCATAGGTCTGTAAAATAAAGCCGCACAAAGACAAGAAAAGGAGAGAACGTGTCATGGCTGCCTTCATGGAAACAAATTAACACTGGAGAAAATGAGAGAAAATCTTATAAACACCACGACTGGCAGGAGTAGAGAGAAAGCAGCAGATTGTCCAGCAGTGCTCCTCCAGACTCTGATATTATTACCAGTCAAGTTTCAGCCTTTATCTGCTGCCTCTGGTCCTGGGAACACAACATAAACCTGTCCCTGAGGACTCCATGGGTCCTCACACCTGACATGTACCTCTGAGACACATTCAGGGTCTTATAGACCAACATTTAGACTTTAAAATATCAAAATCAAACATGACAGCAGCTGCTTTAAGGACTGCTGTGTTCTAATTTCCTGGGTTTGTTCAGGACTCAGAATGAGCTGCAGCTGCTGTTTTATTGGCAGCTGTAAAAATATTAACCTTATCTACTAAAAATTAAAGCATGCACCAGCTTTTCTGTCCTGTTTAGACAAGAATCCCTTAATTCCTGCCATGTTCTTAAGATGACAGTAGCTGATTTCAACTTTATGCATCTTAAAATACAGACTTAGTTTGTTTAAAGCGGACATATCATGCAAAATTCACTTTTTAGCTGTTAAATACATTTTGTTGTGGATTTAGAGTCTCTAGGAGCGCAAAAAAAGTTGAATTTATTCTCTCCCGGTGCTGCGTAAAGATACTTATATTCTGTTTGGGTCCGATTTTTCAACCTGTTCAGTTTCCTTTATTTTCTGTGATGTTTTCTGGACTATTACATATTTATTAGTTTATAAATAAATGTTACATAGTCGGAAAACTCTATCAAGCTGGGGGGCGGGGCTTGAAGAGAAAGCCTCAAAACGAGTTGATCTGAGACGCACCTCGGAAAAGGGATGAAAGAGGGGCTTGTGGAGTTACAATAAGTAGGAATCACTTTAAATTGACCCCAACTGAAGGATTTAAATGTGAAAAAGAAGGATATTTGACAAAAACGATGATACCCTGATCTTAAGGGTTTTGTTGCCGGACTTTTTGAGGCAACTCTGAACATTTTTAAAAATCTGTGCAGCTGTGATAACAGGAGACGGTGTTTAACCTTTAATGTGCTGTTCAGTTCTGTTTCTGTAATAAAAGTTGTTTTTAAAATCAACAAGATAAATAAAAGCGATAATCCGTGCAGCATTAAAACAACTGCAGCGAGTCTGAACAGCAGCGTCCGGGTTGACCTGGTCCGGTACCTGACACGGACTGGTACAGCCAGACCTGCATCTGGTTCGGCTTAGAGCTTTCAGCAGACCTCCATCCACTGATGAGCTCAGAGGAGAGTCCGGTGTGGCTGGATTTCTCTCTTTCACCTCCGCGAGCCACAGATTCTCACTCTTCAGCCCCCACCCCTCTTCAACTTTCTAACCACCCCATGACATTTAAGGGTGCCTGGCATCCGTTTGAAGTGGGAGAGGGGGGCATTAGCTCTGGTTTCCTGCCCAAATCCCACACAAGCCAATAAAAAAGGCTCACAGGTCTGAGGAGAACCAAAGGAATTCCCGTTGGCTTCATGTTAAACAAACAACGTTGGCGTTCAGCCCTGTTTTCTATCCAACGTAACAAATGAGTCCTTCCTAATGCCAAAACATAGAACTCTCCCCATTCCTCTTTCTCATTCATACAACATATTTACAGATGTTAGACAAACATTTAAACTATTTATAGTTACCAGAGCTCTACCCCCATCTTTACATCACCCAGAAGAGAAGATGTGGAGCTTAACGTTAAATCCAGGAGGCTTTTGATTTCATTTTGCTCAGGTGGAAATGGATCTTTTCCCTTTTCTTCTGGCAGATCTCACAGCAGAGTCAGTTGACCCTCTGCTGTTATCTGATTAACTGTGTTCTGGCAGTTAGACACAGTGAGGCAACACTGCCATCTACTGGCAACAAACCTCGTCCTCAACATAAGCTCTCAGATTCCTGAGCCGATGAGAAAACCTCTCTGGGTTGATTGTGAAGTGATTTTAATTGGATCCTATTATCATACAGAGGAGGCAGCGTGGAAGAATTATACCAAGAGTTTCAAAGAATAAAAAAAACAAAGCAATGCATTTCTTTGGAATCATAATTACTGATGCAGAGAAGCTGGAGATTGGATCTGACTGATCATCACATATCTTTGATCTCAAGAAGTCAACAACAAAATCTTTGCATTTATAATTTCCATTAAACATTATTGACTTTTAACCTAACTTTTAAAAGGAGTGCTGAAGGCTGCATCGGCTGCAAAGTGCTGCAGACATGAACTGTAACCAATTTCATGTTCTTGCTGCTGCCTGCGGTTCATCGTGGTCACCATGGTAACCCTTTCTCTCACTCCCTGACAGCAAAGCTAACGAAAAGCACAAAGATAAAGACTGAAAAACAGGTCTTGGAACAGTTTGAGTCAGCATGTTTAAAGCAAAGTAAAGGATTTCTACCTGTGTGATCAAACTACCTGCACAGAAAGAACACAAGCAGGATTATTAACAGTTTATATGAAGAGTGAACGTAAACACGAGCTCAGGTTCAAGGGTTTTTTTTTCAGCTTTTAGCTAGCTTTTTGCTACTTTTACCTTTTAGCTACCATTTACTACTTTTGATATTTTTAACTTTTAGTTAAGTTTTGGCTACTTTTAACTTTTACCTAAAATGTTTCTACTCGTGATATTTTTAGCCTTTAGCCAGCATTTTGCTACTTTTATCTTTCAATTAGCTGTTTGTTACTTGTAGCTAGTCTTTTTCTACTTTTAGTTTCTTGCTAACATTTTACTACTTTTGATATTTTTAGCCTTTAGTTTGGTTTTGGCAACTTTTAACTTTTACCTAAAATTTTACTAATCTTGATATTTTTAGCCTTTAGCCAGCCTTTTGCTACTTTTATCTTTCAATTAGCTGTTTGTTACTTGTAGCTAGTCTTTTTCTACCTTTAGTTTCTTGCTAACATTTTACTACTTTTGATATTTTTAGCCTTTGCCAGCCTTTTGCTACTTTTAGCTTTCAATTAGCTGTTTGTTACTTGTAGCTATGATTTTTCTACTTTTAGCTTCTTGTAACATTTTGCTACTCTTTGTATTTTTAGCCTTTAGCCAACCTTTTGCTACTTTTATCTTTTAGCTTGTCAAACAAGAAGCTATAGCTATAGACTGATGAAGGCATTTGCAGTTTAATGTGGCTTCAACTATTTAAACTTAATGTGCATAAAGACAGGATCTAACATGAGGCTACTTTAAACGCTGCTGAGACACAGTATAACCTTCGTGCTGCTCGATTAAAGGGATAATGAAAAGGCCGTTAGGATTAAATATGAGGTGTGCTTTAGATGAGATAAATATGTTAGAGAATCACTTCACACAGCTTTGCCAGCAGGCAGTGATTGAAAAAAGGTCAGCATAAGGAATTAGTCATCTTCCAGTCTGTCCTACTGAAATATACAGGGCATAATGGCTCGTGTCTCTGTCCGATGAAAAGTTTAATTAAAGAAAAATGAAAATGGTTATGGGAAAAATAATCTTTATGGCAAGTCGTACGATCACACCAGGGACCAGAAAGGAAGAATAATTCATAAAACATGTTAAATTGAAATGAATTAAAGGCTCAAATTGTTAACTTTCAGCTACGACCACATCAATATGTCAAACAGTTGATGAGATATTTTGCTAACAGACACGTATGCACACAGATACAGGAAAAATAATATAGTCACTACTTGCCTTTTAGCAATAGGAGATAAAAAGGAGGTAAATTGTACATTAAAAGCCTTTAAAGACTGTCAAGCTGTCATTTTTTTGCTTTTCTTGGGTTTAGAACTAAAACAAAAGTCTTATTTATCTGATAGTACAGGAAGTTGTTTATTTATAAACCTCTACATCATTTCCGTTAGCTGTCAAAAGTCTAAATGGGAGACAAAAAAAATCCAAAAAGAATCTGAAATCTTTTGATGTTTGAAATAAACAGTCATTAAATTTCAAATTTAAATATTCTATTTTCACTAAACAGCATCAAAACTGATTTTTTAATATCATCCCCTCAGCAGACCCAGCTGTCGGTCCCAGGATTGTCCTGTAGGTGGCAGTAGAGGTCCCAGCTGAGAGGAACAGCACACAGCCTCTCAGAAAGTCTCTCAGTGAATCCCATTACTTGCACAGAAAGATGCTTCACAAGCAGCCCTGTTTGAACGACTGCCAAGCAAATCCTTAGCCGGGGCTGATTATTTGCTCCTCGACGGTTTTGGAAAGTAGGCCAAGGCACTTGCTGATTCTCATTTGCCATAAAGGTTTGACACGAGCAACAAAAAAAAAAAAAATAAATGCATCAAGTTTGGGAAAAGATGAGAATAACATATGAATGCAGAATTTTCCATCTGATGCTGGGGATGATTAGCTGAAGTGCAACAACAGAAACAATGCTGTTAACAACAATAAAGCAAATTCTGTTCGCCTCCTCAGAGTCAACTTTGGTCAAAAACTTAAGTCTTATCATTCCTTAAAGGAATCACCCACAGCCTTCATGTTAAGTTTTTTGTCTATGATTGCTTTAAGTTGTAGCTGTTTTGGTCAAATCTTGAAAATAATGCAGCATATATATAAGTAAAACTGACAGTTATTGTCATATCAGTCTTAGTTGTGGCAGCTGTCCTGATTTGGATCGACTCCAAAATGTAGTTAGTTGTAAATAAACAGCCACTAATTATTGTCTGAAAGTTCTATTATAATCTGCCCACTGGTTCTGGAGATATTTTGCTAACAGTCAGTAAACCGTTGCCATGGAGATGGTGAAGCAGAAATCATTTCATGCAGCTCAATTATTAATGTTTATTAATGTATTAAATTATTATTAAGTATTGATAAAAACACTAGGGGGGTGTCTGAAATTTCCTACAAAGGATCAATAAAGTATCTATCTATCTATCTATCTATCTATCTATCTATCTATCTATCTATCTATCTATCTATCTACCTTTTATACAAGAAAAGGTCCTAAAAAGGTAACAAAAACCAAGTTTACACACACACAGGTTTGTTTTTATATCCCTGTGGGGACTGTAGATTGACTTCCATTTATTTTCTGGTAATTTTACAGGCTAACCCTGACCATTTACCCTAAAATGAACCTCACAGGTACATACCTGACCCTAAAACTAACCTTAACTCAATTCACACCTTAGTCATAAACCGAACCCCCCACCTGAAATTAGCATCTGTACCCTTGGGGACCGGCCATTGGTCCCTACGATGCACATTTGGTCCCTAAGAGGCTGTCTTTTTATGGAAAATGGTTCTCATGATGTAGCAACAATGTGCCCCCACCCCCCCCCAACACACACACCATTGTATTTGTATCAAACTGAGGACATTGCATTGACTTCCACTCATTTTTGTAACTGTATTTATGCCTAACCAAGACATTTTCCCTAAAACTAACCATTCCTGGTTTATTCCTAACTCTAACCTGAACCAAAACTTAATTCAAACCAAACCTCTAAACGTGACTAGTAGAGTGCAGTAGAGCTGCAAATAAAGTGAGGACATTGAAGAGGTCCTCACTTTACATCAAAGACCTCACTGTGATAGTAACTATGGTGCAAATGGTCCTGTAGTAGAAACAAGTACACACACACACACACACATAATTACTTCTCCACCTTCAGCTCAGTCAATAGAAGCATGACATTCACACTGTGGATGTTTTAGGGAGATACTTGTTGCTTTCAAATATAACAAGTGAACTGACAAACAAAAGCTTTAGAGACAAAAACATTTAGACGTTACCCGCTTAAAACATCCCTGTTCCCTTTTACTGCACACAGAGACACAAACACACTCCTGCCACACAAATAAAAGGGTACGAGAGGAGTGTTTGATGGTGAGCGAACAGGCCAGAGGAGATGGAAGAAACACACCAGGGGGAAAGATGAGAGGAAATGATGCGCATGATGAGTGCTGAATGGTTGGCCAGTGGGACAGACCCCATCTGACTGTCTGCTAAAGGGGTGGGAGACACAGTGAGACGGCTGCAGAGGGAGAAAAACAAGCAGAGCCTGAGAGAGCAGAAAGGAAGGGATGATCACTGCTGAAATTCTATTACAGTGTGACAGCAAAGTTTCATCGACAGCTGAAGTCAACGAGATGACATGAAGGTTTCACAGTTAGAGAAGACCGGACAGAAGCATCATTTATTCATCTCTGATTACGTACATCCTGTGCTGCAGTTCCAGTTCCTCCTTTGCTCCCGTTTTTTCTGCAGCCCAGAAATGTCTCGGCCTCCTAGAAGCCTTCAAACTTTTTATCTGCAGAGCAAGTTCTCACACAGAAACACCTCCAGTGATGACCCAGTTCTGACTCTTCTGTCCTGTTCAGAGGCCCTGATCTACTTTAGCCAGAGGTCCATAAAGTACTTGAAATAAATAATTAAGTAGAATTAAAATTCCTCAACAGAAAATGACTTTGGTAAAAATGAATTTCACTGATAAGAAAAGTACTTAAGTCATAAAACTGCTCACAATAATTAGGAAAGTAAAAAGAAAAAGTACTTTTACACTGTAAGAGGTGTTGAATTTACTTAACCAATTAATCATGTTTATATTTGTAAAGTTAAGGTTTTAAATTTAAAAGTAAAGAAGTAAAAGTATACTTTTTATGTTTGAAATATAACAAAATAAAAGTAAATGTTATGGTTAATAAACACTGTAAAAAATCCTCAAAACAATGATTTAAGTATTGTAACAAAGTAAATGTAATGAGTTACTATACAAATCTTTAGCTCTTAGCTATACTTTAGCTTTTAGCTAACCTTTTGCTACTTTTAGCAATTACTTAACTGAACTACTTTTAGCTGCAGTTTTTCTACTTTACAGCTTTAGTTGGCCTTTATCTAGTGACTATTTTGCTGATTTTAGCTAGTATTCCACTTTTCAGTTTAAGCTAGCATTTTGCTCCTATTTGATTTTTTTTTTAAAAAAACCTCTCTCCACTTTCAGTACTTGGTTAACCTTTATGCTTTAATTTGCTGTTTTCATCATTTAGTTAATATTTTGTTACTTTCAGCTAGCCATTTGCTACATTTAGCATTTTGCTAAAGTTTATTTAAAGCTAGCATTCTGTTTTTTTCAGGCCTGCTGCTGCTTTGAGCTTTTAACTAACCTTTGTTGTTTTTAGCTACAGTTGTAAACCTTTATATTTTAGTTAGCCTTCTGCTATTTTTAGCTTCTAGTTAGTCATTTTGCTAATTTGAGCTTTTGCCTAACTTTTGCTGCCGTTAGCTACAGTTCTATTACTTTTAGCTTCTAGTTAGTCTTTTGCTACTTTTAATTTCTAATGAGCCTTTTGCAACAGTTGTATTATTTTTAACTTTTAGTTAGCATTTTACTACTTAAAGCTTCTAGTGAGTTTTTGCTAATTTTAGCTAGTGGCTAAGATGTTTTACATTCAGCTTCTAGCTAGCGTTTTGCTTCTTTCAGATAGTTTTAGTGATACATTTGGCTTTTAGATGGACCGTTAGTTTTATCTTTTTGTGCTGTTTTCAACTATACTCTAAAGAATTCAATGTTGGATTTACTTAACCTTGATGTGTCAACTGGTTCCACTTAACTGAGTTCAGTAAATTTAAAACAATATACCAATTTTGTACCCAAAGAACATGAGTATGTTGCTTTGAACTTACTTAACTCAGTTAAGTGGAACCAGTTGACATAACATGGTTAAGTAAATCCAACGTTTCATTTTTAGAGTGCAGCATTTCAACACTTTTCACTTGAATTTGCTCCATTTAGCTATTAACTAATGTGCTTTTTAAAATAAACTCCAACAAGTCTTTCAGAACTCAACATTCAGTGTTTACTCTGGGCATTTTTGCAGAAAAGGCAGTTTTTCCTAGTTTATATAAAAAAACCAGCTATACAGCAAAGTCTTGAGCTGTTTTTATAATTGTGCTTCATCAACAGCTGAAGTCAACGAGATGACTGCTGTGTGAATGTTTCACAGTTAGAGAAGCCATCCAGAAGCATGATTTATTCATCTCTGATTACGTAAATTCTGTGCTGCAGTTCCAGTTCCTCCGTTGCTTTATGTCTGCAGCCCAGAAATGTCTCGGGCTCCCAGAAGCGTCATTTTGTCTTCAAGCTTTTCTCTGCAGAGCAGGTCTTTGCACACATAAAAAAAACCCAGATGATGACCCAGTTCTGAGTTTGTCTGTCTTACAGCCGGTTCTCTTCTGTCCTAATCATAGTCCCTGAGCTCTGAGAGCTGCCGCTACCAAAACAAGTGGGGAGGGGGGGAATGGGAGAGATGAAAAGAAAAAGGGAAAGGCGGGGAAAAAGTCAGCGTGACGGGGAGAAGAGAGGAAAACTTCATCTTCAAGGAGAGGAGGAAGGATGGAGAGATGTGTTTCACAGATAGCCCAGAAATAGATCGACGGAGGTTAAACCACGTACCTGCTCTGATTTACTCCCCATGGAGAAGACATCTAAAAGCTGCACTGATGCCATGGCAGGTTGCAGAAGGCGAAGTTGAGGCCTGACGCTTCTTCATCTCCACAGATTTCTCTGGAGATACAAGAAATCAGGTCATTCTGGTATTTGGCAAGTGTGACTTCATACTTGCAAATAGAGTTATGGAACCCTTTTGCACTTATGTAATGCATAAACAAGTTATGTACCCCTGAATCTTCATTCACCTAAAAAGCCTTTTGAATTTTTCATAAAAAAAAAAAGAAAACTGAGATCTTAGAGTAGCAATTAAAAGGGTTAGAACACTGCAGCCCTGATAGAAATCACTGGATTTCTTGGAAACATTTACTGTGAAAAACACTGTTTTTCTTCTGAGAGATAATTTCACAGTGTTGTTTCTTTATAATCGGCTCAGAAGGATAAAAACGTGCAGCAAGACTTGACAAATTTCACTGACACAAAACTGTTGTTTTTTTTTCCTCCCGAGTTCATTAAAGATGCCTGAGTGGAAACAGTGAGGATTTTTCAATATAAAAGAGGTTTTTTGTTCTGCTCTGTGAGGTTTTCACCTTACCTTCAAAAGGTTACACACCTCTGTGTGCATTATATCTTACAAAAAGTCCCCACTTCTGAGCTGCCAGTACTTAAAAAGACTTTTTGTTGAAAGTGTGTCTTATCTGAAGCAGACAGGGATCATTACGCACTCAGTTTGAAGAAGTGTGAATTTCACGTGACGAGGTAAAAAACCAAAAAGTTAGTACTTCAATGGATTCAGACCTCTGAAACAGAAATACACAGGAAAGCCTAACCACAGTGCAACCTATTATAAAATTATGTAATATAAGTTGTCTTATGTAACTGTAGGGAAGTAAATTTGTGCCGCCATCTTGTTAAGTGCTTCATTAGTGTTAGAATGACAGCAGATCGTGGATTCCTGAAGGAAAAAAAACGTAAAAATTAGATAAGCATTTGCAAGAATACTGCCAGTTTTCCTAAATTAAATACACACAAAGTTTATTTCATGCGCTTCTGTTTGCCTCCAGAAAATGACCACATGGTGAAGAAATAATCCCTCCTTTGACACCAGATGTTTAAAATCCAGGAAGAGTTTTTTAACATCTACAGGTTTACCTATAAACATAACACCCATGAAATACAGAATAAACCAATGGAAAGATCTGGAGCAACCAACCATAGAGCACCGAATCATCCTGAAACCTTGGGGATAACTGGCTAAATGTTTTAGGCTGTAGAGAAACGAATGGTGGGGGATGAATGTGATATGGACCAGTGTCAGAAAGACCAAAACCAACTTTGTAAAATGGGGGCCAGCCTGTGAATACAGTCACCAAATCCAGAACATGGACCATCTTTTACATCTTTTACGGATGTAATAGTTCAAAAAACGTAATAGAAAATAGAGAAAACTGAATGGGTTAAAAAATTCAATTCAATTCATTTTAATTCAATAATACTTTATTAATCCCAAAGGGAAATTAAATGTTGTTGTAACTCATATTATCCTGGTTTCTTTAAAGGGTTGTTTTAAATACTGATGGCTGTGGGCTGGAAGGATCTCCTGTTACAGCGTATCTGACGAAGCCTCTGACTGAAGACACTCTGTTGTAGTGCAACAGTCTGATTAGAGTGCTCAGTGTTGTTCATCAGATGCTCAAAAAGCCTGGCAGGAAGATGCTGGAGTCATGGATATAATCCTGCAACCATGTCTCAGTGAAACACACAACGCTGCACTCCCAACACTCTGGCTGGGTTCTTGTTAGGGCTTAGAGATCGTCCACCCTGTTCCCCAACGATTGCCCATCATGATCGATGGAAGAGATGGTTTAAACTTCCTCCTTCTCTCTCTCCTCTTTGGTCCTGCTCTGCATCCACTGCGCCTTCTTTTCAACTCATCTGGGATTTGGGGCTGTAGTTGAGGCTGTAGTTGAGGTATTATTAGAGCTTTTGAGGTGTAAATCAACTGCTCCTGGTGACAGTGACAAACCACCACGTTGCCATGGTTACGCATCATAACAAATGTCCAAAAGTAAACATGTTCAAGCAAAAATCCTTCCAGCTGCATAGCATCCAATAGCAGAGGAAACAATCATCCAAAAAATATATTTTATCCAGAAAAAGAGGAATTAAAAAATAGTTTAAAAGAAGATCTCAGAAAGAAAGTAACAGAGCTACTCCAACATGCTGCCACCTTGAGCAGCGCAATTCTACAACATATATGACCCATACAGAATATAAAGTTTTCTATGTAGCACTAGTAGAGATTGAATTCAAAATTTCTGTTTTCTATAGACTTCAATTACACAACAAAGTATATTTCATGGCTAAAAATGGATTTTGTATGATGTGCCCTTTAAGATAACAGATTACATAAAGACACATCTGTACGAGCACACACGCTTGCATTGTTCAAGTCTTCTGAAATCATGAGGTACGGTTTGCAGAACTTGGGAGGTAATTTCTGAACTGCAAGAAAAAAATAAAGCAAAGAAGCGATGCGACTGTGGTTTAGGATCACTCAGGTCTGCTGTGATGCAAATGGACTGAAGAGTAAACAGAGGACAAATTGTGCATCCAGCATGAAAGCTACTCTCCTCTCTCCCAGACACCCCTGTCACTGGGGTGAGTGCCAGATGGGAACTGTAGGCAGGGATTTGACCTTGTCATATGTGCCAAGAAAAAAAAAAGATATAATCAAAAGATTTTAAAAAATCCCTTGCACAATTATTGTTATAGTTTTACATCAGCTGCATTATTTCTGTATGTTGCGTGTCTGGAGGAAAGAAGGTGTGACTCAAACAGTGAGCAGTCATGAGTGCCAAAGCTGCAGATTTGGCAACAAGCTGATTCCTGCAGGACGGGGGATTCCTTTCACGGGCAGAGTCGGCCTATCAGAGCAGAGGGACCACGTCTCAATGACTCCTAAGCTGGATATAATATGCTAAGACATGTATTCTTCAGGGAGCATGGATCGGAAGTGAAAGTCACACAAGGACAGCTTTAGCAGCGTCAATAACAGCTAAAAGTCGTGGACGACACACAGCTCTGCATCTGCAGGAATTAGTCACCATCACCTGCCACCAAAAGGTGAGGGTGGGCGATTGTGGTTTTGTTTTTATCCATCTGCTACTAAAATATCATGAAACACTGGATGGATTTTATTGAAACTCTCAGAAAGAAATCACTGGATGCTGAGCTAAAACTGATTGAGCTGCAGCCATTTTGGGGTTTGCTAAAGGCAACCGTTTTGACTCAATGTCTCTAAAAATGAGTCAGTTTTACACATACTGAGCTCATATTTGGTAGAGTAGTAGCTGAGACTGATCCACAACACATGATTTGAGTGTTAACAGAATGCTTGATGTCTTTGGATTATTTGAAGAGTGTCCATTCGTTTGATAAATTTACAAACCCAGATCAAGATGGCTGCCACAGCCACTCAGCTGACTTTAGAAACCAACACAAAATGCCTACAATGGGGACCTTCACTCAGACTATTTTTAGAACTCAAGTCACGTGACTATGTCCGCTCAACAGTGATGCATACAAACTCTTGTACCAGCTCCATTGCTGGTCTGGCTGTGTTTAAACTTAAATAAATTCAGGAAAAAAAGCATCAAACTCCACCTGGAGGACCATAAAACATTGTGCTACGGTTCTTATAACAGTGACTCAGGATACAGCCATCATCCCAACAGGAAAGGTGTATTTTTGATCATTTTTTCCAAGCTAAGATGCTAGGCTAACTGCTGGATTCTCGCGATGAAATGAGCTGAGAAAAAAGTGCAAACAAAGACTTACCATCTGCTCCAAACATTTAATCGGAGGTAAAACTGGACCACCGGGATCTTATCCCTGCACTTTCTGTTGATAAACAAGATCAGTAAACCTTATTGTTTTACTGTAGCTTGATGCTAGCTTTACTCCTAGCATACATGCTAGCCTCATTCAGCGACCTACTGCAGTCAGTCACACATACAGTGATAATATAATACTTACACAAATTCTAAACATCACCATTATGTTTCTTTAAATGATGCAGAAGAGGTGGCTCGAGTGATTAAAATACACACAGACAATATTAGCATTAAGCTAAGCTATAATAAGACAGTAAAAACACCAAACTTTTTAATAATTCCACTCGCTTTCCAAGTCAATGGGAAACCTCGACCCTCCAGACAACCTTTCAAATGACCTTTCCTGTGATTCCTGATGTCGGATGTTTTGAAATTTGCTCCAGGAACATCTTTTTCTGTAACAGTATTAACATCGACTCTCCGTAGAATCTAGATAATCAATAATGCAAATGGTTTGCGTGACGTCACAAGGGAAGGTTTATAATTACTGGGCTAAAATTTGTTATGGTAAAAGCTGAGAGTCCATTCCAACTTCTAATCTGAGCACAGTTTTTTTAAAGAATTGACTAAAATGGTTCTAACTTCCAGAGTGTCTTAGTTTAAAAGTTTGGTATGAAAAGTGGTGGGTGATATGTTCCTCCAAGGAATGCTTGGGTTTTTAATTTAACAAGAAATGTTTGCAGAAGTTGATATGGCTTCCCTCTTTTTTTTGTGAGCAAATTTGCACAAAGTTCTCTCCTCTGAAGCCTCCTAACTTGCTGCAGTGCAGTGAAAACCTTCATTTTACAGCAATAAACCCGAGAGTGACACCTCTCAGAAGAACGGTTTAACGTCCTAATAAATACAGACATCTGAGCTTCTGTTATCCCAGAATTCAACTGCCTGCACTTCGATTTCCTCCGACTGATATATATCTCTGACAGCGGAGAGATGAATTACACCCTCAGCTCATTTCCTCCTCCTCCCCAACCTTTACACAAGGTGACCTTGCGTGGAACATCATTTACAGCTGAATGACATGTTTGCTGTAAGAACGTCGGCCACGTTGCCTCAAACGGAGCGAGCGTGGGGCGAGACCGCTGCCGAGCGCCTTCCTGAAGCTGAACGGTACAGTTAGACGACTGAGGGAATCATGTCTGAACTCCACTTGAGTCTGCTTTGTTTGCTTTATTTCCCACATGACACTGCAAACAGTTATGGGTGGATGAGCAGAGGACTCCTGACATTTGAAGGAGATCAACTTATCTGCCAGTAAAATATGATCTGAACCAGGGCCGGTCCTAAACAATTTGGTGCCCTAGGCAAGATTTCAGGTGGTGCCCCCTTGTGCAATTTTTAAAACCTCACTACCTTTTACATGTTAGCTTTGTAGAGATCTAATAAAGTGCTGTGTGATGGGTAAATGAGGCTACAGATTAAAGTGTAAAGCACTTTGAGTATCCTGGTTTGATAGAAAGGCGCTATATAAGTACAGTCCATTTACCATTTACTACTTATTTACAAACATTTACATCTCAAAAGAAATAGTTTTGTTTTTGATATTATCTTTAGAACAAAATAACTATTTTTGTAACAGAATACCAGAAGTCTATCTCATACCTGCCAACATCTGCTGACAGCAACGAGAAACATCTGTTCATGTTAATAAGCAGCTGTGGACTGAAGCAGTTCTAGGGGGGTCCTTTGGTCTACTACTCTGGAAAACTTTAAAAAAGATCTACTCAAAATTTTACTAAATTCTTGGGCTTAATAAAAAAAACATAAAATCAGTATTTTGTAAAAGGTAGAACACTGAAAACCTGACTTTAACCTGAACTTTATCTGAGATCAGAACTGAAACTTTCTATTATCCTTATTTTTTTTTCTATTTACTAGGGTTATAACAATTCATCAATTCATATCAATATTTTTTTTTTGTTTTGTGGGACCGGAGCTGCCATCCCTGGAGCCACGCTGCTGCAGGTTTAAGACAAACAGTGGAGCAACAGGACCGCTAACACCGTCGGTCTGCTGGCGTCGGGACCCGGGGGAACGCCGTGGAGTAGCAGGACCGCTAACATCGCCGGTCTACTGGCGTCGGGACCCAGGAAGACGCCGTGTAGCAGCAGGACCGCTAACACCGCCGGTCTGCTAGCGTCGGGACCCAGGAGGAGGCCGTGGAGTAGCAGGGCTGCTACATCGCAGGTTTGATAGCGTGGGGATCCGAGAGGACGCGGCAGAGCTGCTACACCCAGGAGCCACAACCATCAGGCCCGTGTGGTCGGCCTACCCGTGGAGAGAGACAGCCTACGGTGGAAGAGAGCCCGAGAACTGGCCAGAGCAACTACCACCAGGCCCATCCAGGTGAGCCATGCCGAGACGTGCCGGGCAGGGAAAAGGGTTAGACTCGTCGGTGAACAACTCGGACAACATGGAGGAGATTAAATCTTCACTAAACTTTATGAGTGCAGAACTGTCAAAGCTGACTTCACAACAGGAACTTCTGTTTAATTTGATTGAGGAGGTGAAGCTGCTAAAAGTTGCACTGAGTGATAGAGACAGAAAGATAGCTGAACTTGAGAGAAAAATGGACGATCTGGAACAATACACACGAAGAGACGATTTGGTAATTACTGGACTTGAAATTAAACCTAGAACCTATGCTCGAGCAGTAGCCAATGGAAACACTACAGAGGATGCACCTCAAAAGGAACTGCTCACTCTGGAGCAACAGGTGGTGACATTTTTGCAAAAAAAAGACATTAACATCAAGCCTGAGGACATTTCGACCTGCCACACCTTGCCTATTAAGTCAGATAAAATTAAATCATCTATTGTGATTAGATTTATTAGTAGGAAAACAAGGACAAATCTGATGGAACAGGCAAGAAAA
>JARVJO010000001.1:22633406-22645416 GCA_031762555.1 Cynodonichthys magdalenae
AAAAGTACATACCGGGGGTTCACCCAGTATGTACCTGGTATTTATTCATGTATAAAAATAATTACATAACAGGAGTTCACCCAGTATGTACCTGGTATTTATTCATGTATAAAAATAATTACATAACAGGAGTTCACCCAGTATGTACCTGGTATTTACCTATGGAAAATGTCACTCTGTGTTTTTAGTCACCCTCAGCTACTACCAAACTGAATTTTAGCTCAGTAGCTGCAAAAATGGGCATAATTTTGCTAACACAAGCCCGTACTTTCTCCTGTTGGCAGTAATAGTAGAGAAACTGTAAACATAAGTTATAGTGCATATACTCACATTAGCTTCAATATTTGTGTTTACTATCACACACAGACACTGTTCCTGACTGCCAGCTATTTTCAAAGCCCTGCTGACCAACATTTTTCTCTTTTTCCAGGACTTCTAAGCCCCGTATTTGGGCAGCTGCCATCACTTCCGCCCCCTCCACCTGTCAGGTGCCCTTGCCTTGTTTTAATGGTGGCAGCGAAGCTTGAACGGTTGCAGGGAGGGGTGTGTGTGTGTGTATGTGTAGAGCGAACACTGGATGAGGTGCTGGATCCTGTCCCTGCCGCCACGTGCCAACACTGCATCACAGTTCATTTCGCAGCCTCCTCGGCTTCGCTCGGCCAAGCCTCTCAGCAGGTGCCTCTCTCTCTCTGCAGAAGAGTTCTGTCAGCACACAGGGCTGCATCTCTGTGCTCAGACCCCCGATGGCATGCAGCCACAAACACAAACTTACTAATGACCTCAGTGTCCAAAACGTTTTTTAAAAATATCTATTAAAATTCTCCCTATTGAGCTCTTACTCATCTGAAACACCTCTTAAACTGCCTGGAATGACGTTTTACATTATGAGCGAAAACCAGGAAGTGCAAATCTGAAAAAAAAAAAGTATTTTTCTCTCTAACAATTGAAGTGCCGGATATTTTTTCCCGAGTCTCTCCGTTTTACAGCTTATTTGCTCCACACATCATCTGCAGTTAGCTCTGAGAGGAAGAAGGTGTCCTAGAATCACCACTTTGAAGATAAAGGCGTTTTCATTGAGTACAATCCTCAAGAAGCAATCAACAAAGGCACAGCTGGACTTCTGCTGCTTTTCAAATTCACCGTTTGATGTTTCTGCACTAGTAAGAATGGACCGCTGTACTGTACAGAACCATCAAATACCAGAGTTATTTTAACTGGGAACTTACAGCAGAAACTAAAGTGATTTTGTTTGGTTCACCTCAAAGTTCCAGTTCATTTTTTGTAAAATATTTTGACACAATAAATAATTAATTAATAATAGTTTACCCAGTATGTACCTGGTATGTACTTATGTATGACAAAAGTACACACATATTGTTCCCAGTATAAACCTGGTATTTACTCATGTATGAAAAAATACATACCTAGAGTTTACCCAATATGTACCTGGTATGTACTCATATATGACAAAAGTACATACCTAGTTTTCCCAGTATAAACTTGGTATTTACTCATGTATAAAAAAATACATACCTAGATTTTACCCAGTATGTACCTGGTATTTACTCATGTATGAAAAAATACATACCTAAAGTTTACCCAGTATGTACCTGGTATGTACTCATGTATGACAAAAGTACAGACATATTATTCCCAGTATAAACTTGGTATTTACTCATGTATGAAAAAATACATACCTAGAGTTTACCCAATATGTACCTGGTATGTACTCATGTATGACAAAAGTACATACCTAGTTTTCCCAGTATGTACCTGGTATTTACTCATGTATGACAAAAGTACATACCTAGAGTTTTCCTAGTATGAACTTGGTATTTACTCATGTATGACAAAAATACATACCTAGAGTTTACCCAGTATGTACCTGGTATTTACAAGGTACATACCTTGTTCACTCCTGGTACTTACAGTTAAAGTAAATAATACATATTGGTCATGCACTGGACACTTACCTGGTACTTAGCGGGGTACATATCTAGTTTCTACTGGTACTGGGCTATATTATAAAGTGACTTGTTACCCTGTTTGTACATACCAGGTGTGTAACCAGTAAGTACTAGGTAAGTTCCATGTTAATACTGGGTTGTATTAAATGATAATTAGAATATACTGAGCTCTAAAATATGAATATACATTCTCTGTGCATTATTTTAATAAATATCTCTGACTTGATTACAGCAGCTAAGACCTGCAGGCTTTCGGTGAACTCCGTGCTAATTGCCATGCTACTACAGTTATGCTAATGTTTCCGTTTCCTGTGGAAAAGTGTGACTGCAGGTGATGACAAAGTGCGAGACAAAAGACGCTGTGACAGCATCAGATCTTCCTCCTCTCACTCCTTCCTAAATGTGTGATTAACAAGATTACAGTTTCTGTTGAGGAATGGAGGGGGAAAATGTAATTAAACCACTGAGGCTGATATATGGTGACATCCAATTTACAAAACACTCGACACAGATGCTGGACATTAATGTCAAATTAATCACAAAACTGTTTATGTAGCATTTTTTCATCACTTGCCAAAGTTTCATCTTATTAAAAAAACATGATAATTTCATTAATATAGATTTCTGTGGAAGAACAAAAAACCCAGAGCAGGACAAACATTTCTCCTTTTCTACCATTATTGTTTTTATGTCTGCATAATACATTTTTGTTCTAGTGTTGCTTTTGGATGTGGTTACCAGGGTAACATCTCTAGTGGCCTGCAATTTCAGAGTACGGTACCGTGTAATGTTGGCTCCATGATTCCACAGCAAATTTCTCTGTTCTTCAGCGTACAGTGTATCAGGGGGGCTTAGTGGGCTAATGCTCCTCAGTGCAGCAAACACTAAGACAGTTAATTAGGGTTTATGGAAAAATCAATATTGTGACTCATTCAAGGAAGAGTTTCTTCAATAAATTCATTTCCCTTCATTCTGCTCTGTTTTTCTATTTTATTTTCACTATTAGAATTAAACTGTTACTTTATGTTGTCTCCTTTGAAACTAACGTAATAACTAAATGCAGCTAACAAAGAGCCAATAAATAAAACTAATGAAATATGTCATTAAAGTGACAAAGATTATTAATTGATTAATTGATTAGCTGTGGCAACTGTCTTGTATTGAACTGACTAATCAGTTGTAGATTTATATCCACTGCTTATTATTTTTGAGATTTTTATTCAAATCCGTCCAGTGGTTCATGGATATTTTACTAACAAATGCACAAACGCACGCATGAACATGCGCAAAGACATTATCTATTCAAGATGGCCGTCGTTACAAGTTCAGCAAAGGGTGACTAAAAAAAATAGTTTTCAGCAGCTGTGATACAAGACTGAATGAAATGTGCTGAGACTAATGAGAACAGGGAACAGGTGCGAGATGAGAGTCCAGACTGAGGAAACAGATATAGAATAAATATAGGAAAATAACTCAAAAGAGAAAATAATAAACACCTCCCCAAAAAAGTAAAGAAAAGAAAAGGAAAACCACAAACTCCGATGAAGATCACTTTCTGTGGAGAAATTTCACATTTGTAACTATTTTGGTCAAACTTAAAAAAAATATATATGATGCACCATCTCATGGAAAATTGAAAGATGTCACAATCAGAATATAATGGTGTGATTGACTCTCAGCTACAACTACATCAAATTTTTGTGCAATATTCATAAAACGGACTGAGTTATACCTATTTTTGTGGAAACTAATGTGAATCATCTGTGGTGGCCAAATTGAATAGAATGAGTTCATCAAATATTTTTTTCCCTGAAAGTTGTATTAATGTCTGTCCAGTCAAACGAGTTATTTTGCTAACAATACAGATGAATAAACAGAAGCACAGACACACAAGCTGTGGATTGATCCGTCATTCTGACGAGGGACGGCTGTGTCTTTAATTGAGATGTAGCTTTTTACATATTCAAGCATGTGCTGCACCATAGGCTGAATTAGCCAATCATGAATGCTGTCTGCTCTCATTGGCTGAGCTTCTGAGAGAGCTCTAAACTGTGTTGAGAGTGTGTGGGGGGGGCGGGGGCTCTCCATCCCTTCTGCGCTCCTCCATTCAACCTCTGTAGTCAGCAGAACGAGAGGCTGAGCGGAGCATCGCAGCATCCTCGGCTCCGGCATCCTGCAGAGGGCTCGAGGAGGAGAGAGGAGAGGAGAGGGGCTGGTGAATAAATAAATAAATAAAAAGAACATGGAAACTGACAGATGAAGACAGGCAGAGAGGAGAGGAGAAACACGGAGAGAGTTGGAGCGCTAAATGAAAGGACCTGAACAAGCAGCGTTGCCTGAGGACCACTGCAGCTACACTAAATCTGAAGCTGTCAGGGCAAACTCTCAGGGAGCCGGAGAGTGAGGAGGAAAAGAGAGAAGTGGTTTGAAGAGCTGATCTCATCACACTGGAAAAGCAGGGATGGGAATCCTGAGATCCTCTTCGTCAGCAGATCTAACCTCGCACAGGAATTCTGCCTTCGGGTCAACAGTTTGAACCTGCTTCTTCGAGGAACTGGCCAAACCAGCAGAGATAATGCCCTGGTAGTTTCCAAAAAAAAAAAAAAAGGTGATCTTAAAACCTCCTCCTGCTCCCGGTGGATGTCTTCTCTTCTCTGCTCCCACTGCTCGGCAGTCGAACACACTCATGGTCGATGCGAAGGGACGGAACATGAAATGTCTGACTTTCTTCTTAATGCTCCCTGAGTCTGTGAAAGGCAAGTCAAGCAAGAGCTCCAAGAAAGGGAACGCCAGCGGCGGCTCCAAGCTGCCCCCGGTCTGTTATGAGATAATCACTCTTCGGAGCAAGAAGAAGAAGAAAATGTCGGCCGAGATTTTCCCCACCAAGAAGCCGGGGTCCGCCGCCAACAACCCCACGACCACGGTGCAACAGTACCAGCAGCAGAACCTCAACAACAACAACACCATCCAGAACTGTAACTGGCAGGGACTCTACTCAACCATCAGGGAAAGGTAGGCAGCATCTCACTTAAAAAACATTTTAGTTTAATTCAATTAATCGAATTTATACGACTCCAAATCACCAGAACATGAAAAACTCCCTGTTATTCAGGCTGTATGAAGGTGGTCTTTGACTTTGCAGACTTCATCGCTCTGATTTAGCAGCAAGTGTTTGAGAAACACAACAAGCTGAAGCTGATCTGCAATAAAAAGTCTAAATATTTACCTTGGCTTGTTTAAAAAGCTCCAGCTGTCCAGAGCTAAACGTGTCTTTGTTGTCTTTCCAGAACAACATGCAGCTGTTTACTGAGCCCCCCCCATGACACGTTCAATTATACATGAACACGGCTTTTAGCCTTGGTCCCATTCTTTCACAGCGGGGGGCTTTCCATTGTTTTGATTTGTTGTCTTTACGAAGGAAGACGTAATAAAAGTGAGGACAATCCACCAACGCTAACTGAGCACTTCAGGTTTAGAACTTATTCACTTTTGGATTTAACCAATCAGAGATGGCTTCCAACGCCAACTAACTTTAGGAAACACAAAAAATGGTTGTAGCTCAGCTAATTTTACAGATATTGTGCTCAAACTAGGTGTGGTATTAGCTGAGACACGAACCATTGGACAGATTTGAGTAAAACTCTCAAAAAGTGATGATTGGATCAGCTGATTACCATTTGGAGTCAACCCAATTTAAGATGGCCGCCACAGCTCCTCAAACATGCTACAATGCATACATTTGCATTTCTCTTAATTGCCTCCTCTGATCTCTTTCAGGAACTCGGTGATGTTCAACAATGAGCTGATGGCTGATGTTCATTTCATCGTGGGTCAACCTGGGCGAACCCAGCGGCTGCCGGGACACAGAGTAAGAACTTATCAGCCTGTCTCATCTCGGTGGCGGGGGGGGGACAGGAAATGAACAGACAAGTTATCAGGCAGATCGTTGTTCGTATCAAACGAGCATGAAACATCTTCTTTCTCAGTCCCAGGCGGCGTGAATGGAAGCCCTTTGTGCTCGCTGCACCATGTGCCTTTTTTGAGACGGTCTTCAATTATTTATGTAAATGAGGCTGGAGGAGGGCAAGAAAAGGAGGAAGGGATGTCCTCACATGATGGGCGGCATCTTGTTTCTGCTTGAGTGATGTTTTTTTAGAACGTGCTCTGCAAGCAAATAGATTTTAAAGAGGACACATCATGGAAAATCCACTTTTTAGCTGTTAAATACATTTTGTTGTTGACTTGCAGTCTCTAAGAGGCAGAAAAGTTTAATTTAGTTTCTCCCGGTTCTGCATAGATACCTTTATATTCTGTTTGGGTTCGATTTTTCAACCCGTTAAGTTTTATCTAATTATAATTAAGTTTTTTGAACTATTATGTTAAATTATTTGCGACGGAGCTACCAAATAAGGTTTTGATTTACCAACTACAATTTGGTGGTCTTCATTCTCCTCTGGCTCCAAGGCTGGATGAACAAGTCTTTCCTTGTTGACATCTTTTAATTAATTTGTAAATAAAAAGTTTCTGTGCAGCTATATAGTCATGAAGTGAAGTCTGGAAGCTGGAGAGGGGCGGAGTTTGAAGTGCCTTGTTTGAATTTAAAAAGGCAGCCTCAAAACGTGTTGATGTGAGACATGCCTCAGAAAAGGGGTGGGGCTTGTGGAGTTACAATAAGGAGGAATTCAGACCAAAGGTTGCTAACCATGAATTGTGACACAACCTTTGAGTTAACACGATTCAAGATGGCCGCCACAGCTTATTGACTTTATCCAACACAAAAATGTCTATAACTCAGTAAGTTTAACAAATACAGAGCTAAAATTTGACATGGTAGTAGCTGAGAGTCATTCACAACTCATACATTATCACCTGAAATGTTATTTTTAACTTAAGATGATTTTCAGTTTAATTTCTGGCATGAAAGGTTGAGGGTGATATGTTTCCTTCCAACCTTTGACCACTTTAAGATGTTCCTATAAATATACAGGATCTCGTTTGCTTAAATCAAGAGCTTCCACCTAAAAATACCTTCATTCCTTCTCTGTTTAAACCCATCTTGACATAAATTTGATGACTTTACAGCCATAAACGTAGCCCACAGATAGGGTTTGACTCAGCTTGGATTTCTTTTAATTTTTGTCCTTTATGTTGGAACCCAAATGAATAATTTATGATTGGTAGCTTCAGTACACTTTGTGCTTTTAAAGGAAGCCATTATGAAAGGATGAAATGGCTTTTATATCAGGGACATTATGCCAGTGGGTTTTAAAGATGTTCAGCTCAGCAATCTTAATTGTTTCCGGTCGGCCGGAGATCACATACGCATTGTCATTAAATTTATCTTTCAAGTTACCTCCTTTTCAAGAATAGAAAAAAAAAAAAAACAGCTGCGAGCATTAAACTTATGTAGATATTCATGAAATGTAATGGGTCATGAGACGATGCTAGTTTTATTCTAACAAGCTTATAAATATCACAACGGTCACTAAATCTGGAACATCTCTACAGAAAAGTTTTTTATATGTATAACTATGCACTTCACGCATAACTTAAATATAATTAACTTAAAAATGCTTCCATAAAATGAAATTATTAATGTTTTAAATAAACAAATTGATTCAAAAATAAAAATCCCTCTGCCTTGATTGCTAAAACTTTAAACAAAGTTTGTTTGGTCAGTCTCAGCTACTACCACATCAACTTTTAACTCAGCATTGATAAAACTCACTGAGTTACAGACGTACGGTATACGATTATTTTCAGAAAGCTTCAATAAAATCTGACTCCAAACGTTAATCAGCAGGTAATTAAATATGTTTCCGCATGTCATGTGTGAAATAATTGAGTGTTTTTCTTCCTCCATCTCTTTGGTTTCTCCCTTCGTTTGGACAGTACGTGTTGGCCGTGGGCAGCTCAGTGTTTCATGCCATGTTTTATGGAGAACTTGCTGAGAACAAAGATGAAATCCACATACCAGACGTGGAACCGGCAGCATTTCTGGCAATGCTTAAGTAAGCAGTCATTTCCTCTATAACCTCAGAATATTTTGTTTCACAGTAAACCACACCAGAATTTTTACAAAACTCAGTATTTCAGTTGATGCTTTGGTGAAAAATAATCCCTTCTTTCTTAACAAAACTTTGTCGGACATTTTTTTTTTTTTTTATCTAGTTGGTTTAAAATGTTCATCAATGTTTCATTACACTGTTATTTACTAAAGGCCTTGTTGTTCGCTCAATATTTTTTATTCTGCCTTTTTATTTCATGAAGGCAAGTTACAGCAGAATGCTGAAAGAAAAATATAATTTCAATATCAATTTGATTAGTTCTAGGGAATTTTACTGCTGGGATTGTTTCAGACACATTTCTGACAAATAAAATGATGGGAATTTGCCTCATTATCCCAGTTTTACGACTAATTGTGTGGTGTTTTGTCCTCCCACAGGTACATTTACTGCGACGAAATTGACCTGACCGCCGACACCGTGTTGGCCACGCTTTATGCTGCCAAAAAGTACATCGTCCCACATCTGGCACGTGCCTGCGTCAACTTCCTGGAGACCAGCCTGAGTGCCAAAAACGCCTGCGTGTTGCTCTCCCAGAGCTGCCTGTTCGAGGAGCCTGAGCTGACGCAGCGTTGCTGGGAGGTGATTGATGCCCAGGCTGAGCTGGCGTTGCGTTCCGAGGGCTTCTGCGACATTGACGCGCAGACCCTGGAGAGCATCCTGCAGCGGGAGACCCTCAACGCTAAAGAGATAGTGGTGTTTGAGGCGGCGCTCTGCTGGGCCGAGGCGGAGTGCCAGAGACAAGAGCTCACCTCTTCCACCGACAACAAGCGGAAGGTTTTGGGCAAGGCCATGTTCCTGATACGAATCCCTACCATGGCTCTAGACGATTTTGCGAACGGCGCCGCTCAGTCTGGCGTGTTGACACTTAACGAGACCAATGACATCTTCCTGTGGTACACGGCAGCCAAGAAGCCGGAGCTGCAGTTTGTGAGTCAGCCCAGAAAGGGTCTGACGCCGCAGCGCTGCCACAGATTCCAGTCCTGTGCCTACAGAAGCAATCAGTGGCGCTACAGAGGCCGCTGCGACAGCATCCAGTTCGCCGTGGACAAAAGGGTTTTCATCGCTGGCTTTGGTTTGTACGGGTCCAGCTGCGGCTCCGCGGAGTACAGCGCCAAGATAGAGCTGAAGCGTCAGGGCGTCCTGCTGGGACAGAACCTCAGCAAGTACTTCTCAGACGGATCCAGCAACACCTTCCCGGTGTGGTTCGAGTACCCGGTTCAAATTGAGCCAGACACGTTCTACACGGCCAGCGTCGTTCTGGATGGAAACGAGCTGAGCTACTTTGGACAGGAAGGGATGACAGAGGTGCAGTGTGGCAAAGTGACGTTCCAGTTCCAGTGCTCCTCGGACAGCACCAACGGCACCGGGGTGCAGGGAGGCCAGATTCCAGAACTCATCTTCTACGCCTGACGTCACCCACGCTCCACTCGTTTTCAGTGCACTTATTAAAAAAAGGGATTTATCACTTTATCCATAGTGTCAGTTGATTATGTATTTATTTTTGTCACAGCTAGATCTTAGACCCATCCAAGGGTCTTATGTGGTTATGTTTTTAGTAAATGGTCCACTTGAGTAGGACCAGATAGACGTCTTGTTCTAAAATTAAAAAATATATATATATTGCACAGTATGCGCATGTATATATGAAGATATGTAAATTCTGAAATGTATATGATGCCACATGTGTGGCCCAAGCTGGCCGTAAAGATATCTTCTATATTAAAGACGCTTCACTAAGTTTATCATTTCTATGCTTGAATAGAGGGCGCTAAGAGAGCAGCAATACTTCACACCCTGTACTCAGTACGGATTATTTTATCCCATGACTCAGTTGGGACTTCATAGAGGGGAAACCATTTGTACGATATCCAAAATCACAATTTTAATCTATGATTTTAATCAGAACACATTGTCTGTCCTGCTGTAATTTCTAAAAGGGGGACTGTCCACATGTAAACGACGTCTTTTCACCCACCAGAGAGCTTTTGAATCGGCATCCAATATTAGAGACGGAACGAATGGAAGGGATCCAGATCTTGACGAGCCGTTTGTTTCATACAGTCATTTGATTTTAAATGAGTTACGTCATCATGTTACGTGGGTCGTACCTAGGGGTGCAACAACACGTGTGTCTGTACATAACCGTTCAATACAGTGCTTCAGGTTCAATATGCACTATGTATCATACAATATAGATTTTTAAAATTTATTTTATCAATTCAGTTTTCTGAAGATGCTCTGTTAAAGACTCGTTGGATCTGCGTTCGACTATTCCACCTAGGCTGCATTGTTGAGCGCAGATCCACTGAAAAACTTGCTGTTTCAGCAATATTTAATTTAAAAACTACTTTTGAGGTGAAACAAACGTTCAAATTTAATTCCAATAAATTACAAGTTAAGAAGGGTGTGGACATTACTCTTTATTGTATCGAAAAAATATCGAACCGTAACGATGGTATCGAACAGAACCAAATCATGAATTTTCTATATTGTTGCTCCCCTAGTCGTACCATGTATTTAGTCAAGTGGAACCATCTTTACCCCTGAGCGCTGTACTCCTCCTCTCTGCCTGTTTAATGTGAAAAAGCGAAGAAGGAGCGATTGTCTCCGTGGTTAATGAGGAATAAATAAAGATGTTACAATTTACAAAATAAATAAAACTACAAACTGCCTGCAACTCGGTTCTTATCGTTCGTTGCAAGGAGCCGTTTGAAAGATTTGGATCTCTATCCAGTATCTCAGTAACATGTTGTTCTGCATCCGCTCACCATCCTGACCTTTATTTCATAAATGCCTTGTCATATAAAAACAAAAAGCTGCCTCTGGTTTCTCATTCAGTCAATGTGAACGAGAAAAAAAATGACAAAAAAAAAAACCAGTGTTTATTCACTAAAATGTTGTTTTTTATGGTCTGTTTTGAAGATGAGCATCAGAGGAGGGGGCTGAAATCTTATGCAAATCCCGTCCTATTAAAACAAGGTGATTCACCAACTGTTGTAGTTCTGATCCGAAATGATGTTCCAGATTTGCTCCAAAAAAATAAAAAGATGAAAACGTTACTTTTATTTTGACCTACAGCCATGGCAACATAACCTTCTGTTTACATAATACAGCCCAGATTATTCATTTTAAATCAACTAATTAACGTCTGATTTTAATTTCTCCTTTCTACTTTTTCACACTAAACTTAAACACTTGCATTATGTTTACAATACAAAGTAGATCTTAAAATCCTTACTGTTCACCAGTTGAAAGTTTGAATTAATTCTGTCTGCACTGCGGCACTCCCAACATGAGCAGTTTTTTATTCCCATTTTATCTGCTGTGTATCACTAATTATTTCAGCGCCTTGGTTTTGTTTACAGCAAAAAAAGATCAATGACTGAGTCGGATTTAGAAGCTGCTGCTTATTTTAGAGACTTTTACTTCTCTTTGTTAAGTAAAAAAAAAAAAAAAAAAACAACTGTGCACTCAGAAATGTGGAGCACCCACTCCAAATGTGATTAAACCCTTTTAGTATTTGCAGAGGTAAACTGTATTTGTTACACTGTTGCACTGATGTTGATTTGTGAACAAGTTTGCTTTTTATCGTTTTACAGTTTTTTGGACGCACTATGCTTCTGATTTTTTTTTTTTTCTGGTGAGGGTTAAATGTCTGAAGTGTTGGAGAGTTTTGCACACAGAACTAACAAAAAAGAAAAGCTGGTGTTTGTGTTTTGTGTTTAAGTGCTGAAAGACTGATGAATGTGTCTGGTTGTTGATGATGCAAATAAACAGAAGCTGTAATAACTGCTTGTGTATCACCTCTGAGGAATTAAAGTCTTAGTAGCCGTCAGTGGCATCACTAGGCCTGTTTTAGGGGGGCTTCGGCGCCCCCTAAAATATTCTCAAGCCCCCATAAATAATTTTATTTATATATATATATTTATATATATATATATATATATATATATATATATATATATAGCTGGCTAG
>JARVJO010000001.1:22645674-22673109 GCA_031762555.1 Cynodonichthys magdalenae
CAGTGTTCTACCTTCATAATCTACTGATTTTAGGTTGTTTTAACAATCCTACATATTTAGTAAAATGCTCTTCAAGTAGCCAGAAAATTCATTTTTTGAGTAGATTTTACACAGCAGCTTCTTAACATGAACTGAACATCTGAGATTCTGTTTCACATCTAAGATTTGTTAATTCAACAAAGCTATTTTATTTTGCATGTGAATATATGTAAACTAGCAGTAAGATTTAGAAAATCTACAGGGGGCTAAGCCCCCCCAAAGATCAGATCCTAGTATCGCCCCTGGTAGCCGTGGAAGGAAATGCATATTGCCCGCTAGTTTTTCCACACCAGTTTTCTAATAAGACGTCAACAATGACAAAGTTGTAAAAATTTCTTTATATTTTATTATATTTATGTTTTTGTGTTTTTCCATCAATTCTCAACAAACAGGAAGTTAGACAGCATAGAAAGAAATGTCCTTTTCCTGAGTTTATTAAAAAAAAAAAAAAGTAGATAACGTCAAACTGTGTTTTAAAGTTTCAATAAGTGGGGAAAAATAATAATAATAAAACCCTAAAGCTTCCCGGTGTATTCAGCTCCCAGTGTGCCTCTGTGGCTGTTTGGATCTGATTAAAAAGAGGAAATAAAAAAGCAGCGATTCTCAAAAGACAATTCCTGCTCCTCCACACTTTTGTCTGTGAAAGGGCCTTTAGGAAATTAAATTCAAATTGGCAATCATAGATACCTTCCTCCCTCAGTAATAAAACAATACGAAAAAGACATTTGGTAGATTTTCTGACTGTGTGACAGGGACAAGAGTCTCTTAACAGATGAAGAAGATAGAAGTGAATTGTATATGATATATTTTATTCAAGACAATCCTTCCTGTGAGTGTATAGGTACATTATACTAAACATATTCAACAGTTTCAGTTTAAATAAATTGAAAGGAGTGGGTTGTAGTTCCTGAAAGTTTCACTAAAATCCACAGTTACACAATTCAGATCAGAGGGAAAAGGAAATGGACTGGGTGGATATCGACTCAGACTGGGTACATATTTTTTTCCCAACGTCTCACTGAGGGTGTAATAACTGTTCAGCACAAAGCGAGGATGAGAAGATTCTGTTTGACACGATGAAAGAAAGTGAAGGGCTGCTGTTCGACATCCTTAAGGCTCTCAGAGGCTGATTGTTTCCAGTATAAAGCAGCGAGCTAAAGGTCAGTGGGTGTTAAACAGAGACGGTGCCTCTTTCACTGTTTGTGTGTTTGTTTTTATGATCTGTTGAAGATTGTAGGAAGAAAAACAAATGTTTCCAACATCCACTGAACTGATGAAAGTCGGTGTTTTCTCATGTACACGCTGGTAAACACACATCTACAGCTTTGCGATGGGATCACTTCCCCTTCCTGCAAAATGTTTGACCAATAATATGGTGAAACATTGTGGTGCGTTTAAATAATGCAAAGGAAGTTAAAGGTCTAGTATTCATTGAAGTAATGCAGATCACCCACCATCTTTTAGGCCAGAGTTTCAAACTGTGATTATGATGAAATAACAAGAAGAGACGTTATAAATGTTTTAAACAATCCTGGAAAATTATATTAATCATCAATGTTATGTCTTGTAAATGACTCTAAACAAGTAAAAGTATCAATAGGCTAGCTAGTTACTAAATGTAGCAAGACATTAGCCAACAACTAAAGTTCACAAAAGGCTGACTAGCCAATTTTTAGGTTATTTTTTGATAAATTTAGGTATTACAGTATCAAAAGGCTAGCTAGGAACCAAACATAACAAAGCATTAGCCAAAAACTAAAATTAATAAAAAGCTAACTAGCCAGCTTTAGGTAATGTTTTGCTAAATTTAGCCATTAAAGTGTCTAAAGGCTAGCTAGCAATAAAAAATAGCAAAACATTAGCCAAAAACATAAAATTAACAAAACGCTAACTAGCCAGCTTTTAAGTTATGTTTTGCTAAATTTAGCTATTAAAGTATCAAAAGGCTAGCTAGGAACCAAACATAACAAAACATTAGCCAAAAACTAAATCTACCAAAAAACTAACTAGCCAGCTTTAGGTTATGTTTTGCTAAATTTAGCTTTTAAAGTGTCAAAAGTCTAGCTAGCTACAAAACATTAGCCAAAAAATAAAATTAACCAAAAGCGAACTAGCCAGCTTTAGGTTATGTTTTGCTAAATTTAGTTAATAACATGTCAAAAGGCTAGCTAGAAACGAAAATAGTGTGTCTCAATTCCAGGGCTGAATCCTTCAGAGTTCCCGTGCCTAAGGCTGTCAATTCCTGGGCTTCTTCCCACAAAACCCCGAAAATGAAGGGTGCTTTCTTACCGGCCAAGGATATCACGATATTCATTGCGAAGTCAGCAAACTAAACAGAAAAATTAAGATGACTTAGTCTTTTTTTTTCTTTAACCAAGTTGGCATTGTTTGGCAATTCATCACAGACAGAATTTGATTTTAAATGTATGTTTAGCAACAAGGTTGTCTGGAGGGTCAAGGTCTTCAACAGACTTGGAAAGTTAGTGGAATTGTTAAAAAGGTTAGTGTTTTTACCAAATCATTATAGCTTAGCTTAATGCTAATATTGTCTGTGTGCCACCCCTTCTGCATCATTTAAAGAAACATAATGGTGACGTTTTGAATTTGTGTAAGTATAATATCACCGTATGTGTGATTGACTACAGTAGATCACTGTTTGAGGCTAGCATGGATGCTAGGAGTAATGAGCTGAATGTTTTTATATCTGAATGTGCAAACAGCCACAAAATATGAATCAGAATGCAGAATTATTTAATAAAATAAAACTAATAATAAAAAAAGTAATCAACAGTGTGAACGTTTGGTCAGCATTTTAGACAAAACAGTAGGACAGATAAAAAACTTTATCTAAAACTTAAAATAAGTACAATGAAAACTAAAAAGCTAAAATTAAGAAAAATACCAATAATTTCAATAAAACCAAAACATATTTTAACTTTTATTTTTAAAAATATGAAAGATACAAATACAAAGTTAAGAACATTTTGTTTGTTAAAAGTATGTTGGAGTAGTTAAGTGCTAACAAAATAATAAAAAAGAACTTATAAACAAAAAGGCAATCGTAAACTTGCTGACTGAACATTCAGATAATGATCAGTTTCCCACTCAGCTTTGTGTTTAGGATGTATCTGTATGACAGTTTTAACAGCGGGTGTTACATTTCTGGTAAATATGTGCAGAAACTGCTCGGTGGGTGTTATGATAGCCTGTGACAAGGTCACGGTGATTCGCTGACAGATGGAGCTTTTTCCACCCCTCCTGATTCAATAACCACCGACTGTTGGCTGCAGGTCAGAGAAGAACAAACTTCAGAAAAAATGTAGTTTTTTTTGCTGAAGCTCGGTCAGTTTTTCGTACGCTGAGCTACAGTTTGGTGTGGTAGACCTGTTGTAATAAATCAATGGAGAGCTTAACTCATTATCTGCCGCTGCGCAAAAGATCGGACCGATAGACTAGATTCTACGTAGAGTCTGGGTTAATACTGTAACAGAAAAAAAACGTTCCCAGAGGAAATTTCAATACATCCAACATCAGGAATCACAGGAAAGTTCAGTTGAAAGGTTGTCTGGAGGGTCGTGGTCTTTAACAGACCGAGTGGAATTGTTAAAAAGTTTGGTGTTTTTACTGTGTCTTATTATAGCTTAGCTTAATGCTAATATTGTCTGTGTGTATTTTAATCACTCGAGCCACCTCTTCTGCATCGTTTAAAGAAACATAATGGTGATGTTTAGAATTTATTTAAGTATAATATTATCACCATATGTGTGACTGACTGCAGTAGGTCGCTGAATGAGGCTAGCATAAATGCTAGGAGTAAAGCTAGCATCAGGCTACAGTAAAAACAATAAGGTTTACTGATCTTGTTTATCGACAGAATGTGCAGGGATAGGATCCCGGTGGTCCAGTGTTGGTCTTTTTTATCTCCAATAAACTGTTTGGAGCAGATGAACACTTTTTCTGGTCAAATTCAGCTCGTCCCATTGTTTGAATCCAGCAGTTCGCCTAGCATCTTAGCTTGGAAAAAGTGATCAAAAATAATCCTTTCATGTTGGGATGAAGGCTGTATCCTGAGTCACTGTTATAAGAACCATAGCATGATGTTTTGTGGTCCTCCAGGTGGAGTTTGTAATATTTATTTAAGTTTAAACTAGCATAAGAAGGAGTGAACCCTGGCTTATTTGCCAAACAATATTATCGTTTATCGCAATAATTTGGTATTGGGACAGGCCTAGTGGTTGTAGCTGATTCCTTAACTCAGAACTCTAGTTTCAAAGTTTTTAAAAATATACTAGATGGATCACTGTTGCTCAGTTTTTTAGAGGTTAAACCATGTTTATCAGTAAATAACTGTTGTCCTGTGACCATACAAGGTGGCACGTGAATGCAAAAAAACACATCATTTTCACCAACAGTGCAAACTAAATTTGTTGGTGATGCATTATGCTAACTTTGCCATAACTATACGTGTCACCCAGTTTCAGAGAGGTTTGATCAAAACGTTTCACGCTGGCAGCTTCCCCCGGCATGAGGTGATGAGGGCTGAGCACGCCACTTTTTCTATGTACTCTAGAGCCTGTGTTCAGACTGAAGCATGTCCTCCAAAGCTGCTCCGTGGCTTTGATAGTACAGAGGAAGAGGGCCCTTCTCTCCCCAGGGTCTGATATAATGAGAGTGAGCTTACTAAACACGATCTGCAGCTCCCTCAAAAGCTCTGCTTGAAACGGCTCCAGACGGAAAACAGTACAACAAACAGCACTGATTCCTCTCTACATATGCACTCTGTGCAAGAAGTGTGTGTGTGTGTGTGTGTGGAGGGGGGGGTGGTCATCATATGTTTTATTTTTTATGTGATAGAGTACAGAACAAGCCCAGGATTCTCACTTAGTCTGCTTTCATTCAGAACCCGAGCAGGAAATACAGCATTTAATTATTTCCTGTAGCGGCACAAAGAAAAACACGGAACGGCAGATTTTTCATGATTGCGTTCGTGGTTTGCATTTGTACACATGTGAATAGAGATGTGGCGTTTAGCTATTACCAAGATAATAGTTTAACTGTTCTCTTTTTTATTTTACTAAATCTTATCAGTTTTGCAGCTGGCGATCAATGAAGTAAAAAAAAGCATTTAATATTCTAAAAGCACAGAATAGTAAAATTTTTTTGCAGAATCCGCAATTTCTTTCTATTCAATCAATTTTTTTTCAGTGCGGCTTATTTTTGAATGAACCACAGCAGCAAGTTTAATCAACGATGTCATCTTTTAGCTGAAATATACGGAAGAGGATTAGGGCCACTGAAAAAATGAATTCTAACTTTCATCTCAGAATCCTAAAATTAAAGTCAGAATTCTGTCTTTAATCTAAGAATTCTGAGATTAAAGTCAAAATTCTGACATTAAAGTCAGAATTCTTTATTTTTTCAGTGGCCCTAATCCTCTTCCGTAAAAAACAGCTTTTTTTTTTGTGGCCTAATTTAAGAACTGGAGTGATATCTCCTTTCCTTTATTTATTTATTTATTTATTTTATTTTTTATTTTTTTAATGTCCCGCTCACAGTGAAAAACCACTTTTCTGTGTTTCTCTGTGCAATTAGCTTTTGTTCCAAACAGCATTACCAAGGCAACGATGTGGCCAAGCTAACAGCTGAAGCTTTTTGTAACACAAATCGTTTAAACTTGAAATCCGACGCTTAAAACACAGAGGTGGGAGTGAAGTACCTGGACGTGCAAGCGTCTCCACGTTCAAACAATGTGTCCTCATTACCGGCACGGTCCAAACCAAAGCGTCAACCTAATGATGAGTTTGACGTCAGGAAAAGCAGGTCAGATTATCATGCAGCCTTGAAACCCAGTTTTAAGGCAGTTATAAAATGTCAGAACTTATTTATGGTGGATAAGATAAAAAAAGTGTCGGCCACAGGGATTCAAGAGCAAAGTGTAATTAGAAGGTGAGCTGATGCGATGTTCTGTATCGGTTTGATAAATTTCGTGCAGCTGCTGTCAGTGCTCATCTGACCTAACTAAATGTCTTTTTTTCTGCCTATGCTTTCTTTAGTCAATCCCTAAACTATTCCCTGCCTGCCCTCAATAATGGCCTCAATTTAAGCTTTACCGTGCATTACTTTCTCCTTATTTTCTCTTTCCTTTGAGATAGCAGAGCTCCTTTTTTTCCCCACCCGCCCCCACTCTGAGCTGCTGGAAAAGAAAAATCCCAGGACATAATATGAATTGTTGTTAGTAAAAGTTTCCTTGTTGATTTTGAGGGTTATAAACGTTCTGCAGGCAGAATACCACCGCTGTGATGAAGCATAATATGGAGTATTTGTTGTGCAGCAGAAGTCTATAACAGAATCTTATAATGTTCCAAAGACAGACGAAGGAAGCTTTATTTAAAGCCCTCAGTCACAACAGCCTTCCTGTAGAACTGGGGGTTATGTGTGTTTCTGCAGCAGGCGGTAATACAGGCGTGGGTTGAGTAATCAAGGGGAGAGGAACATACGCTGCATGTGTTTGTTCACAGGTTCATGGAAAACAGAACCGTACACGGTTGTCAGTTTCAGTGTCATTTGTTGCATAATTCCCGTTGCACGCATATAATTATGTTGCAAATATTGAATAAAATAGAAGAAGAAAATGTGGATGTTTGCAAACTACAACAGTAAGATTTGTGATTTTCTTTAATGAAATCAAAGTTGAGATTGAGTTGGGCTTTTATAATCGCCTGCCTCCAAACTGTGGGTGATGCGTGTGAATTGGTTAGTTTGTCCTGTTAGCAAAATATCTCATTAACAACTGGAACATTACCAAAATAAACCAGGGGTATCAAACTCGTTTTTACCGAGGGCCACATTAAACGTCATGTTCCTCATCTCATTGCTTTGGCTGAGCACCGCTAACAAACAATAACTGAGCTCTACCTGGTATTCCCTGCATAGAAACAGTGTTTTAACACATCCCTTTGTAAACACTACGGGTACGATTGACTAAATGTGAAATAAATAATACAGAAATACTATTAAAAGTAAAAGAGTTTTACTCACTGATGAGTTGTGGTCAGTAGCTGCCATCTTAATTCTGAAGTTTCCCACTTTCCTACAGGGAATCCCCATGCATGATCGACATGCATTAAGGGGGATGTAGTTCATAGTCAAAGCAGCTTATTTAATTCTGTGCTATCCAAATAATTCCTCAGTTATTGCATATGTAAATTGGCATTGCTGCACAAGGGGGCACCACCTGAAATCTTGCCCAAGGCGCCACATGAGCTGTGGCCGGCCCTGCACAATATAACACAATTTACGAGGTTTGACCAAAACACCTGTGGCTCCTCATTTAAAACCCTGACTCTGGTGGGCAATAATCCTTCCTACGAGTAAAGCCGGGCCTTGAATTTCCTTTTTGTTTCTTGAGACTTTCTCTCTGGTTCAAAGGCAACAAAACAGGATGAATGAAGCAGATTCTCAGTCAGCGATGCAGAGGAGCTGCAGGAGCCCCGAGGCAACAAAAAAAGTCAGAAGAGAAATATTATTTCAACCAACGGCTCTAATTCTAACATCTCATCTTTGGCCATCAGTTCTTGTGTTTCTACCCGGGGCGGCTTCAAAGTAAGCAGAGCAGGAAAAAGGAACATTTCTGCTCATTACGCTGCGCTTTTGCAGAATTAGCATTTCGGAATAACAACATGGGAACGATGGAGGGAAACTTTTCTGTTCTCAGAAAGTGCATGATCAGGAAACATGCATTAGTACCACTGAGTGTATGAATAACTAAGCTTTGATAAAATCACCATTTTGAACATTGTGTTTTTTTTTAAAAAGATGTACTTTACTGTGTCTACTCTGTTTGCCGCTCTTTTCCTTCTAGCATCTTTTCCTCTACCCCTTTTCTTTTCAAGGAGGATGCACACGAGATGTCAGAAGTCTAAACTCATCAGAGCTCAAGAGATTTGTAGCGGAGGGGATTTTCCTCTCGTGTGCAGCTCTGCACCTCCAGCAGCTCTCGTGACAACAGGAAGGAAGAGGAGCAGCTCCGTTTCTCAGAGATGAAATGCTTTTCATCATGCCTCTTTTGCATGACAAAGGTGCACAAAGATTCATTATGTGTGTCAAAGTTGTGCTGTAAACCACTTTTAAAATAAATGGTTATTCTGAAGCAGGTTTGTATTCGGAGGCAGAAGTAAACGATGGAGACTTGTTGAGGTTAAAAATATCACCACCCACTATTCCCTCAGCGTGTGCACAAACCATATTTAATGTTATTAAAGCACTTATGTAATTTAAAATGTCATTTATCCAGAGAATACATTAGAAAAGAACTGCAGTCGTCTTTTCTTTTTAAATGCTATTCAGAATTATCTGAACGCATCCTATTAATTCGCAGTATCAATAAAGTCTCACGCACCGACGGCTTGTTTCTTTCGACGCCGCTCCGAGTTCAGCGGAGCATCATGAAAGAGCTCGGGTTTTGTAATATTTCATCAGTGCTCAATTAGGCTGATAAAAGGGAGCGGATGGAAAAAAAATAATAATGAAAAGACCCATTTCGGCTGAGATTATGTGCCAGGTGTCAGTCTCATTTAACCGAGCTGTTAAAGACAGAGAGGTGGGATCTGGGGGGGTTCAGGTCGCCTTTCAATAAAGGGTCTGACTGAGGATGACAAGTGGCCGTGTCTAAATAATGAGTGGTTTTAGGAGCTCAGAGATAACAGGTCTGTTCTGTCAACAAAAAGAAGAGTTGGTCTGTTTTCATGATGCATATTAGAGAACTCGTGTTTTAACCAAGCTGTGTAGAATTGTGTGAACGCTAACAAACCATTCACACAGCTGAGATCTATTACTCTTCTGTACGTTTCTTGGCACGCATCTCGTTCTGCAAGTTTTGTGCTCTTTCAACAATTCATACGTCAAAACCTTCAGGACATTCCAGCCTTTCAGCAATTTATACTTTTTGATATATTTAGCTTTTTCTGCCATTTTTTTCTCATAGAAAATGAATGGAGCTTTAAGATTTTTATAGATCTTTACTGTATTTTTTACCTTTTATTCTGTTTCAGCTTTTTTATGTTTTTGAGCTAATTTCAGCTTCTTTTTTGCTCATTGTGTGATACTCATAAACCATTCACACTATTTTGATCTTTTTTTTCCCCAGATGTTTTTTGGCACGTATCTTGTTCCTAAGCTTTTGTGCTCTTTCAACAATTTATACGTCAAAACGTTCAGCCAAGACTTTTGATATTTTAGCAATTTATACTTTTTGAGATATTTAGCTTTTTTTACAATGATTTTCTCATTGACCATAAATGTAGCTGTTTGCAACATATTTAAAACCATTTAAAATGTTCATATATTTTCACTGAACTTTTAACCTTTTGTTCTAGTTCAGCTTTTTTAACCCCTTTAGTAATTTCAGCTTCTTTTGGCTTCTGTTTAGCTGATTTTATCCTTTTTCTGATTTTTAGGTATCATTCTCTTTTCTGCTATGCTTCTCATTTCAACTTGTTTGTGCTTCTTTCGGTTTGTTTCTGCTAATTTCAGCTGTTTTCTGTGTTTTTAGCTAATTTTAGCATTTTTTTGAGCATCAGTTAAATTCAACTTTTTGTCAGAACTTCAGCTTTTTATTGCTTAATTCAGTAAATGTGTTCTTTCTGTGTCTTTGTTTTAATTTCAGCTATTTTTAAGCTATTTTAGGCTAGTTTCAGCTTTTTTAGCAGCTCAGCAAAAATCTTTCAGCATTACGCATTTACACTGCATTTTCACAGGAAGTGCACACTCTAGGTTTAGCTGTTTTTAGCATTTTTCAGTTTTTTTGTGTGCTTCTTTATTTCTCCTTGATTTAAACTTTTTATTCCCCATTCAGCTTCACTCTGTGGTTTTCAGCTACTCTTTAGCTGCTTTTTGCTAAGTCAAGCTTTATTCAACTAAACTCATATGTTAGTGGTCCTTTCAGCTTTTTTCTACTTAATTCAGCAAATTTTCTCCATCGGTTTCTTTCTAATTACAGCTTTTTTTCCAGATAAATTCACCTTTGTGCAATGTTTTTAGCTTCTACCTTAATTTAGCAAATGTGTGCTCTTTCAAGTTTACCCCTATTCATTTCAAGGCAAAGGTGAATTTCACAGGTTATTAATTTTTCTGCTTGTTTTACCTTCTTTCTTCTAAATTTCAGCTTTGTTTTTTTTTGTAAATTCACCTTTTTTGCTTCTTGCAACTTTTTTATGCTTTTTAAACTACTGTTTTGTAAATATTTACTATTTACTGATCATTTTAGCCAAATTTTCTGCTCTGTTAAGCTTTTTTTGACACTTTTTTCAGTTTCTTCAGCAGCTTTCAGCAAAACTCTTTCAGCATAAAGCATAGTGAATTATCTGTCCAGCAGCCTCAAAAACTAGGTTGACCTGCCTTGAAAGAGTAAATATCAGACGTGGGGAGGAAAGCTGGTAAAGAAAAGATGCATTTGATTTCATACATTCTATTTAAGCTACGCTGTCTGAGTCATTTAGCTACTTCGATATTCAGTGCAGCACTACAGGTCCTGAAGAAGATTTGCAGGATTAAAGGTTGTAAGCCAGGCCGGCTCGATATATTGATCCCCCCACCCCCACCGAGAGCTGCATTCAATTTCCCAACAATTAGATGTACCTGAAGGTTAATATGGTGCTCCGGTAATCTGTTGTGTTGCCTAATAATCAGTCTCTCAGCCTGTTTTCCCTCCTGCTCATGCTGCTACAGCAGATCAGGGCTCAGCCAGTAACACCGTCATTAAACCGGGTTGAATATTTCCAGTGTCGTACCTGAGAGTTATCCTCACGTACTGCAGGCAAAGCATCTCACAGGATCTTGCATCACCACAAGATGGTCCAAAATGACTGCAACATTGTCTCATCTTACAAAATTTAGCCTAAACGAGGTGGGCGATGTGCATTCCTTCAAGAAGTTTTAGGTCCTTAATTTAGGAAAGGTTTTCTCTCACGCTGCTGCAGCCAGAAGCTTTTCAAGGCCAAACTGAACCAGGTGGTTCCTAACGTGACCTTGCAACCACACTGCCCCCCCTCCCACAACCACAGTATGTTTTTTTAAAGTCCTTGTCCAACCACACGTGGGTTTTTATTTCCATATCTGCCGCCCCTTTTCTTATTCTCAGGACGCCGCCTGACTTATGGCTGTGTGAGAATAAGGTTTTCTCGCACGGGATTGAGGAGATTTGTCTCTGGTGGGCACGCATGCAGCTCGGGGAACCAGAAATGACAGCAACATTGCACGGTTGAAATGAAACCTCCATAATGTTATCAATTCTTATTCATAAGAAGCTCGAAATGCGTCTGGACGGTTCCTTGCGCACAAATGCGGGGTGGCGCAGGGGGATTTTAAAGCAATTCTCAGTTATAAATCACAGACAAGTGAGAATTACTCGGTCAACAGAAAAATAAAGTGATGGTGTATCAGAGCTGTGGCTCCACGAGGGCAGACGGCGTTCATTTTTGAAAAGACTGCAGCTGCTGTAAACCCAATGAATTCCTGCTTCCTAATCCCAGCTGAGCGAGAGCAGCAGAGCAGAGACGATGGTGATATCAGCCTTCCAGAAAGAACAGGAACGACGACTTTAGCTACAATAGTTCCTCGTTACTTCTGTGATATAATCAACTGAGAAACCAAACAGTGGTGTCAGATTTACAGAAAAAATGTGTCTGAAAATGACCAAAGACGAGCTTTTTAAGTGAAAGTTGTGGTTTTGCTCTAAAATAATCATGGCTGTGTCAACAACGTTCAACTTCTCCAACAAATATTTTGAAACAAAAATGAACAATAAAAAAATGAGTCAAAAAGAAAAGTTTGCATCTAAAACCCTTATAAAGGAGACATTTACTGACTTTTAACTCACTAGTAAGCTGAAAAATAATAAAAAACTAGCTAAATTGTGTGAATAATTATTGCTAAAAACTTCAGCTGAAAGCTGCTGAAATTGTTCAATAGCAAAACACTGAATGCAAGTTCAATTTGAAAAGCTGAAAGAAGCAAAAAAAAAGTTTCATTTTGCAGAAAAACACAAATATGACATTATTTATCACACTGCTGATAAAAAAAAAGAAAAATGCAGAAATATAGTTGAAACAGCAGAAAAAAGCTCAGATTAGCATAAAACAAGCTAAAGGTAGCAGACACAAGTTGAAATTGCCTGGTTCTGCTGGAGGTTTCTTCCTGTTAAGAGAGAGTTTTTCCTCTCCACTGTCGCCACTGTGCTGCTCAGGATGGGAAACTGAGACGAAGCAAAGATTCAGCTCAGTCTGCTGCTTCTTCTTTAGCTTTTATTGTTTTTTGTGTACAGAGCCCTGAGACAACAATAGTTGTGACTTGGCGCTATATAAATAAACTGAATTGAATTGAAATTAGCACCCAGATGGTGAAAAGGGTGTACAAAATGTCAAATTAGCAGAAAAATGCATAGAAGTACAAAAAAGTGACAATTTGTTATTAAATATCTAAAACAGCCAAAACGTGCAGTAAAACAGCTGAAATCTAGCTGGAAATTCTTAAATTAGCATAAGAAAGCATTAATTGCATAGGTTTGCTGAACTAAGCGGAAAGAAGCTGAAATAGCCAACAAAATGGGAAATTAGCTTTAGCTAGTAACAGCTGAACTTTAGCTAAAATTGCAGCCGAAAATAGCAGAAATAAACTGTAAGAAGCAGAAGCTCCAATTACCAGACAGAAGAAAAAAGCAGAAGAATAGCAGAAAAAAAGCAGAACTATAGCTGAAATAGCAGAAAAAGCTAAAATTTGCAAAAAAGGTAATGTTGTTGCCTGTATCTGTTGGTCATTAAAGTTAGCAAAATATCTAATGAACCAGAGGACAAATATTACTGAAACTCTCATAAATGAATCATTGGGAGTAATTCTACATCTGATCAACTCATTTAAGATGGCCGCCACAGCTGCTTGACCTGCTCCAACACAGGAACGTCTCTAACTGCTTTCATTTTACAGAAATTCAGCTTGAAGACAGAAATCAGATTTCTTAAAGGGTCTGAAGCAGATCGGAGTGGAAACAGGACTCATAGAGCCGGACAAACTGCAGAAATATGGGACCCATTATATCGAAATGAGGATTAAGTCAGATTTGGTCATGATGACCTCATCACATTTTCAGATTCCTGACTTTAAGCTACATTTTGATACTGAGATCATCCTGATATTATTAGTGGATCCAGAGATATTGTTGGTTACGATAATACATAAATATTTGGTCTAAATCCTAATTTTATGTAATTTTAATGAGGATTTTTTAATGTAATTTTAAAGAAGAAACCTGAAATAGTATTTGATTATTGAGATTTCTCAGCTGGAAAGCAACAAAGCTTTGATAGCTCACAGGGAAAATCTCAAAATTTTAAGGTGTTTTTCCTCAAAATCGGGTTTTTTGTTGCTAATCATTAAAAAAGTTTTTCCAATTTTTTTTTTAGGATTATATTTCAGACAATTCATTCAAGTGCTACATTGATAAGACATTTATTTGTTATATTTTGACAAAATGTAATTTTTGCAAATATTTTAATCAAAACACTATATCTGCTAATTTCTCAGCTTTAAGACTTAATCCTCGTTTGGATACGATGAGTCACATATAAGCAACATGTTAGCATGATGCATGATGGGAGATCCCTTTGAGGTGAAAATGTTTCTCTTTTTGCATCCGAGCAGCAGTGACAAGAGCAAAATCATACATTTATGTTTGCTTTTTTCATGTAAAATCACTAATGTAAGTTATAAATTAAAGCTCACACTGTTCAGTTTTGCTCATGTCTTTAAAAACATTCTGTTTTGCCCCCTGATGGAGGATGGAGTGCTGGTTTAGGGTGATGGTTTGCTTGTTTGAGGAACCTTCTGAAGCATGCAGATGAAGCAGTGAGAGGGAAGAAGTGCAAAGAAGAAAAAAAACAAGGTAAATGGACTATATTCCTAATTATCTTTTCCTCCTATTTCCTTTTTCTTGCCCTGTCAGGAGTGCAGTCATGCTGCGGGGGTTATTTCTGCAGCTCATGCTGGCCTGAGTGTAATTAGGCTCGGTGTACATGACTGAACAGGGATTAATGCTCACAGAAGGGCCTTTGTGAGGGGGGGAAATCGAGGCTTTGATGAGAGGGTGAGGAGTCCTGTCAGCACCCTCACACTCAGCTGACACACTGTCTCCTCTCACACCTGAAGCTGCAGGTAAAAAACACATAATCATAGAATAAATGAGCTTTTTTTTGCTGTTGGATCCTTCAAGATGATCAAAAGCTACAACAGTTACATGTAACGGTAGCTCTAAACTGCAATTTTATAAAACTATATAATAAAAACTGTGTTATATAATTGTTTTGTGTTGGTGACAGGAGGATGAGATGTTTCCAAGTTGCACACATCAGAAACAAGCAGCAGATATTTTTACTCAGTGGTATTTTTATCAAAAAAAAAACAGATTTTACTTTTTTAATTGAGACGCTTTGCAAAAGCAAACGTGAAAAAACTGGATTCCATATATTTTAAATAAATTAACAGCATTAATTAAAGTGCAGACAATAAATGTTACTAATATAGTAGAAAAACTTGCTTTATCCCTAAAATAAGACAAAATATCTATATTTTAACTTAATCTTGGATGTTTAAATTAAACAATTTAAATAAAGAAGTTGCTGAATATTAAGACAATCTATCTGCAGACTATTTTTACTATTTCAAAGTATAAAATCAAACATATGGTTATTCTGAACTAAAATAAATATAAATATGTGCATTTCTGAAATGCAGGTATGCACTCAACGTAAACAAAACTCTCCTAGTAGAAGTTTGGGCAACAAAACTGACCTATGGTGGAGTTGCAGTCACATGACATGAGCATGAATGTCTGTTCAAAACGCTAATGCCCTAAATGTTCTGGCGCAGACGAGATATCGGCAAAAAATACGCTACGTTTAGGATCTGATCCATATTGTCTTAATGAAAAAAAAAAACTTTTCTTATAATCTGGAGGATTTACCTGCGTCAAGGTGATCGATATAAACTATCTGGAGCTGCAGACCTCGTGTTTTACGAGCCACATGGAAGCTTTCAAAAGCCTTGAAGCTACAATTATTTAGTTTCAGGTTGGGTCAAACATTTAAATGTCTGTTGACTTGTTCTTTTTAAGTAATTAGCCATTAATAACAATGCTATCGCTAATGCTAACGTTTTTTTAAATCAACTCCCTTGTGACAAATTGCTTCCCGAACTCGAAGAAAAAAACCTTTTATATTTCTCCCGATTGGAGCGGTTGCAACAACCATACAAGGCTGCATTTTGTGATGTTGGTACTACGTCATTAACACAAACAATGTTTGTATCACTTATATTTATCCGATACTTTTAACTCATCAGATGAGTCTGTTTCATGTGGAGCAGTCCATTGTTTTATCCATGTGCTGAATTTAAATATACGTTACCTTTCAAATCAGTATGTTTATTTCTATCCAATCCGAAGCTACCTACCACAGCTGAAGGAGACTCAGCTCTTATCGCCGAGCCACGAGGCCGAGGAGGGTAATAGGATTGTGCCTGACCAAGCAGGAAAGAGCTCAGGCAAAAATAGGAAGCGGCTGTCCGGCAGCAGAGCAGAGAGGAGCAGAGCAGGGGCTGAGGATGAGGAAGAGTCCCTGCTTCATAAATAACTGTTAAATTGAAGGCTTTGGAGGGTCAGTGGGATGCTGGTCTGTTAGTGTGTATCTGAAGGCCTGGATAACCTGTAATCCTGCATCCCAGAAAACGAACAGCACAGCAGGAACTGCAAAATGTATTTTCTATAAAAACTGAAGCCGTGGCATTTATGAGCTCGGGGACACCGAGAGAACGAAGCACCGGCGAGGGAGAGTTGAAACAGGGTGAGGGATTTTTACAGCTTATCGCCAGTGTCTGAGTGTTCGACTCCTTCCTTGGCTGGCAGAATCCAGACGGCCGCTGAGCGCTCGTTTTGTGTTGCTCCGGGTCAAATAAGGATGGCCAAACAGGGAGGAGGGCGGGGCTTATACGACAGGAAGCCTCCATCTGTTCATTTCTGATGTCTACCTGTGTTATAAATGAAGACTGCTGAATGATTCTGAAATTTGTTGAAGAATTTTTTTTTATAAAAGCTAAATTGAACAAAATGTGGCTAAAAGTTAAAATAAGCTAAAAGCAAACAAATATCAAAAGTAGAGGTTGATCAGTCCAGCTGATATGTGTTTTTTCCATTTATTGGCTGATACAATAAAAACCTAAGTTTGTTTTTATTGATATATATTTAAATTTCCTACATTGTTTACCATCTATTACTAATCTTTTATTTGTTTTTTTAATAAATGTCTTTTTTGTTTAAAATGGGACTTGTGTAACAATTTGTTACTAATGTGTCATTTTATTATGTAAATGACATGTCAAACTCAAGACCCGCGGGCCACATCCAGCCCTCGTGAACATTTTATCTGGCCCCAAAGGTAATACTTTAACTGTGAAATAGTTGTATGGTTTCTCTTGTTGCTGTATTTGGTGCATTCTTCTCATGACAGCTGGACAGTTTTCAAGCCAAGAAAAGGAAGTTTGAATTTTTCAATAAACTTCGAGTTTTTGTGGAAAAAGCAACAAAAAATCAATTTTAGTTATTTGTTATTATTTGGATTTTTAAAGAGTTTTTTTTCTTTTACCTGATATGCTGGATTGGGATAAAATGTTTCTCTAAAATATAATAAATAAAAAAAAATGTTGGCATGAAGTAAAGTAAAGCATGAGAAATTAATGAGTCTCTCTCAATTTCATATTTTTTTTCTATATCTGTTGAGTTGTGTATAATCAAAATGTTACATAAATCATTTGGAAAAGATAATTTGTATTGATAAAAGAGAACTTTGTTTGAAAACATTTCTTCAAAATGTACTGACAGAAATCGGCCCTTAGCCTGGTCCAATTTTGGCCCCCTTGTGGGGGCCAAAGCTAAAAAAATTTTCATTTTTTTAGCTTTGATTGGTTATTTGAGGCTTTAAAAAGTGTCACGTTACACAGTGAATAACAACATGTCAGCCTGTTAGCTGGAAAGGTGTGCAAGCAGGACTTTTAGCCTCCCCATGCATGGTTCCCCTGTAAAAACTAATATTTTGGTTTTAATTTTAAACAATGGAAGTTATTAGAGTCACATGTCCAACTTTATTTATAAAAATGGTTTCAGAGAACTGACATTTCAGCAGAAACATTCAGACGGTAAAACAGAGCTTTGATGCAATTTGACATTGAATTTTTAATTTTATTTTTGGGAGGGGGCACCAAAATTCAATGACGTTTTTTCTGTTGACCCCTGTTCGAGGTGTGCTGCGCCTCAGGGGGGCTTCATCTGGAGCCAAACGAGTGGATGTGTGTTTTAGCTGCAGTGGCCCCGGCGCTCGTGATGATGGTGTGGTTAAAAAAAGGCGCAGCAGCTGGGTTGTGATGGAAACGGCCGTGGAGGTTGTTCGGTGTTGTATTTGAGAATTGAGGCGCCCGAGGCGTGCGGCGTTATTGAGAAGATTTAAGGTTATTATGGAGAGGCAGGCCAGGGGTGACGCTTCAAGATGCACCCAGATATGAGCTTAACATCTGTATCAGAATTGTGAAATATGAGTTATTTCACACAGATCTGGTTATACAGACTTTCACATATAAGACACAGATGGTATTTTGGGAATTGTGGAAAAACTTATTTAACTGTGACATTTGAGGGCCGAGAAATCCTGTTTTATACAAAATATTGGATGAACACACGCACATGTAATATAATAACAGTAATAATAACATAATCATAAAAACATGAAGCATTCTTGCATTTATTGCTGAACCATTAGCTATTGCATCATATTGACTTGGACCAATAGATCTATTGGGATTGTTTTTTTCCTCTTATGTACTCAGTAAAAGGAAAACTGGATCAGTGTCTGGTCCTCATTGGCTGTGTTCAAATTTAGGGCCGGGTCCTTCGAAGAACCCAGCCTACCCGGTCTAGGTGGGCCGAGTCCTCGGTCAACCGCAAAGAAAAAAAAGTGTTGGTGAATTTGGATGGTATAGTCTTCATCTCCTGTCGCCTAGCAACCGTGACAACGCTAAACAGAAGCAGAAATAGATCGAAATTAGCAAAATATCTATATATTAGTTTTATAAATATCATAAAACAACAAAATTAGCTTAAAGGCAATATTTGAAGAACTACGGTATGTGGACGGTTATTTTGCCCATTTGATTTTTTGACAAGAATAATATTAAAAACATGTCTATGCCAATGATAAAAGAATTAACAACACAACTGCTTGAAACTTTTAATTTTTACTGCCAGATTTTTTTTTACTCCTTTCTTTCGCTTCGTCCGCCATTACGAGCTGAAAAAAATCTCCGTGCATTATGGGATAGGCTGGGCCATCCATCGGACCCGTCCCTCAAATCTGGGAAATAGAAGGACGCATTTATCGGCCACACTGGAGGTGTCTTCGAATTTGGACAGCCTGTGACGTAAGCAGCCGACAAATTTGGCCTTCGAAGGACGCAGCCCCTGAATTTGAACACAGCCATTGTCTTCTCTTTGGTAAATATCTCTCCCACTGATTTACTAATCCCAAAGGTTCCCAAAGTTGGCGTTGGGACCCCAAACCCCAAGTGTGGGGTCTTGAGAAGGTCCCAATCCAAAACAGTCAGTAGACTTTGAGCAAAAAGAAGTTCAGAACGGTCTCCTTATCATATGTGATGGGTAAACTGGGATCAAACCACCAACGCTTTATTTCTGAGTCACATGAGGAGCAGCAAATCCAGAGTTTCCAGGATCAAACTTCCCATCAAATTAAATTCAGCCTCTGCGTGTTAAACTTTCAACAGCTAATTAAATGTGTATCGTATCAACCTGACAACCTTTCACTTTTGACAACTTAAAAGCCACCAGAGTTACATTCTAATACCGAGATGTGCATTAAACTTTAATCAATTATAAAAATCCATTTGCAAAACAAACATAAAAAGAAACATAAATATTAGAGTTATTTGTAACAAACAAGACTGTCAGCGTCTCGCCAAGGACACCTCTTTAGTTGTCCCCGCGTCTGCTGTCTTCTAATTTCTTTCTTGTCAGGCTTGATGAGATAAAGTGACGAGTGGTTAGAGATGGCTGTCAGGAGAAGACGGGGTCTTTCTTCTCTCTGCCTTTTGATGGCTATCAGGGATTCTGGGTCTGGCTGAAAGCGTGCCTGTCACACAGAGGGTCAATAGCCCTCACACTGCGACAAAAACCTCTTTTTGTTGTGTAACTGACACGGACTCGCCGCGCACACAGCTGCTGTCAAGTGTCTAAACGTCTTAATGGGAGAAAAAAATGTTTTTGATTTGAAAAATGCCCTACTTAAAAAGAAAGGAAGTGGGGAATATCTATTAAAGCATCAATGATTGGATCCAGGTGCCAATTTAGTTAACACACCTGGATGACAGGATGTGATATGCAGAGAAAACACGTTCTGTTTGCATTATATCTATTTAATTGGTCACTTGACAAGCTGATGTCTGTTTTTAATCAATACATTTGTATTTCCTATGTATTTTGCTCATACATAGTATTTTCTTCCTGTTATGGTCTACCTGACTGTCACATGAAAGACCATTTTCTCCTCTGCTGAATTTTCTTCTGTCTGTCAGAATGATTTACTGGCCTGATCCTCGGGATAGCTGCTTTGCCTTTGATATCCTTCACACGGTACAATTTTTGTTGTCTTTCTACATTCAGCAACTTGTATTAACTCTACCCATTTGTCCAATCTGGACAGCCAAATGTGGTGTAGTCCATCGCAGGGTGAGCTTCTGCTTCAAAACACACAATCCTGTTAAGACTTGGCTCCGATACGTCCAGTTGATGCCAGTAAAAATATGGTACCACAGCCTGTTTTGTGACCTAATGAGAAGCAGACACGGCGTTATTTACATCATTATCCAGACGCACTTCTTCCTTTTCTGGTTGAGGGGGGGTCACTCGTCTGGCAAACTGCATTCATGGCAATAACTATTTGTCACTGTTCAGATTCAAAGCAGAACTGGACACGGCATAATACCCTAAATGTGGATTGAAATGTGCAATAAATGCTGAGAAACCCCCCAGATCTGTTATTCCCGTTTCACCGTTTTGAACCTCGGCAGCAAACACAACTGGCGGTGCCACAACAAAGTGGACAGCTTTACTAATAAGAGCCATGCGCCTGATCAGGATTCAGCAGGTGTTCTGTGCAGAGGAGGCTGACGTTTGCTTGGGACCATCCATCAGAGCTAAATGGCAGATGGTCCTCTCTGTGGCCAGGCAGGAAGAGCACTAATACAATTGCTGCAAAAACACAGGGAGCACTCTACCTGCTGATAATCCACTTACGAACGGACAAAAGCTGCTTTAATCTGGCCGCTCCTCTTCCTGCGCAGCCTCTCCTGCACACAACGAAGCCGGGCTTCGTGATGGAGAACCGGGTCGGTACGATCCACGGCCTGGTAATGACCCGGAACATTGACAGGTCGGGTTAGAATGAATCAGCTAAACACTCCGGTGTGAGACGCAAAATTACAAAAATTACTGGAAAACATGCATTTTTTGTGAAAACAGAGCATGAGTACTGACATGTGCTGAAACAGTTGAAACTGAGTTGCTAATGCTAAAAAAAAGCTGACCACAAGCTAAAAGCTAGCAGGAAGAAGAGAAACTAGCTTAAAGCTAAAAGAAACAGAACACTAGCTAAAAGCTAAAAAGAGCGAACCACTACCTAAAAAGCTAAAATAAACGTACTACTAGGTAAAAGCTACAAAGAGCAGAACACTAGCTAGAAGCTAGAAAATCCTACTAAGTAAAAGCTAAAATGAGTAAACCACTAGCTAAAGGCTAAAAAAAGCAAACTACTATGTAAAGCTAAAGAGCAGAACACTAGCTAAAAGCTATAAAGAGCCAACCACTAGCTAAAAAACTAAAATAAACATATTACTAGGTAAAAGCTAAAAATGGTAGACCACTAGCTAAAAAAATCTAACTAAAAGGTAAAAGCAGAACACTAGCTAAAAGCTAAAAAGAGCGAACCACTAACTAAATACTAAAAGTGCGGAGAACTAGCTAAAAGCTAAAAAAAACTTACAAGGTAAAAGCTAAAAAAAGCAGACCACTAGCTACAACCAAAAAATAAACATAATATTAACTAAAAGCTAAATTAAGGAAAATCTAGCTAAAATCAGCAAAATGCCAACGAAAAGCCAAAATTAGCCAATGTAAAAATGAAAGTTCAAAGTATTAACATTCTAGAATTAAACAAAATTAGCTAAAATTAGCTAAAGAGAGGAAATGATAGCTCAAAAGTAAAACATATCAAAACGTAAACTGAAAGCTAATTTTGCTAAAATTAAATAAAAGCACCAAAATGTTAGCTGTAAGCTGAATATAGGGAAAAATAGCTAAAAAGTAGCAAAGTATTTCTAGAAGCTTAAAGTAACAAAACAACAGCTAAAAACTAAACCTAGCAAAACAGTATATGTAAATACTAGCTAAATGCTGCATGTTGCAAAATGCTAGCGAAGAGTAGAAACATAGAAACAACTAAATAAAACGGGAACACACTGTGATCATACTTTTTTTAGATTTGCATTTGATTTAAGCTTTAAAGTCACATATTCATTTTATCACCATCAAAGTCTCATCTGATTCATTGATTTATTTATTTTTCCATCTTCTTTGACGTTCTGGCTCCCAGTTCACTCCGTTCATCCAGTAAATACATGTATTAAAATCTTTTCACTTCATTCCTTTCCCTCCCTTCCCTTCACGCTCATCTCACTGTCACCACAAAGTCATCAACCCCATTCTTCCTTTTACTAGAAGACTAAAACCTCGCCCCTGTGTCTGATTTAAAGAGCCTCCTGCAGAGCGCTCCGTTAGGATCCGCTCTGGGCTCAAGCACCGCTCACTGAGTCAGTGGCAGTACTTTTTAAATAAATAATCGTGCCGTCCTATATTCATTTGAAGGTTCTTCTCGTGAAATGTTTGTGTTCCTTTAATTATTCAATGAACTAACAGGTTTTTCCCCTTCCACGGGGAATAACAAGAGGATTCAGGATGATTAAAAACACCAAAAGCGTCATTTTTTTATGCATTTTATATGTAAACAATCGTGAGACATTTAATAAAATAAAAGCACAACTCTATAAGTGGCATATAAAAGTTTGCTACTAAATTGTGTGAGATATTGCAGTATATACCATTATTTCAAAGTTAAACCAAAATGTCTGTAACTCAGTAAATGCTCAGCCATTAATTTCTCTTGTGCAGCTTTAGGAATACCTGCGCAATCTACCAATTAAACGTTCAAACTAAAGCTCAGAAGTGGACTCAGGGGTGCATGCAGCCTGAGGTCCCGTCGGGAGTCATTAAATATGAAGATAACGGTTGATTGAGATCTCGTTTCCACCGCCCGGGCTTCATTAAAACACCTTACTGAGGCCGAGGTCGTCTCCACTTCCTCTGGTAACAGAAAGGTCTGCCCAGATCAAAAAACACATTCGTAGCATATTTCATTTCCTGTATCCCGGGGTGCTGCGTTCTTCCTCTCAGTGAACTCATCCATTAAACAGTTTGAATAACGAGTTGTCCTCTTTTCTCGGAGCATGTTCACCCGAGCTCTACGGGGAGGAAGGTGTCGGAGCGAGGGAGAATGAACAATTAGTGTGGAGAGGTGGAACGGCTCCATGACAAGGCGGAGGCGGAAGGAGGGAGGGGGGGGCGTGAAAGAGGCCAGGTGCAGCTTCGCATCCTTCCTGTCAGGAAGCTTAAAAGGAGCGCAGAGGAAAAGCATTTAGCTCCGAGGGACGCATGCAGAATTCTGACCACAGTGAAGAATCGCCTATTCACAGTGCGTCTCGTCTGCGTGCCGTGGTGCTGGTGGTGATTGAGGAGGAGGAGGGGGGCACTATCTACAGAGTGAAAAGTGTTGCCAGCATTTTTTGAGCTGCTTGGAATACTGACAAGGAAAATCAGGTTTGGAGGATGAGAGCTGACCTTGATCGCAGCAGCTGTAACGGGGAGAGTCACAAGAAACAAACACACTGTGAAATCACCCGAGACTCCGAACATCTTAAGTATCGTTATCACCCGCCGCCAAGGTGGACGAGTGATCACGTTTTCTTTCTCTCCCATCATATTGCAAATACTCACATTTAAATCTGCAAGACTTTCTGCGACAATGGCAAAATCTGCTGCAGGATTTAGTCCAATCATTAAAATTAAAAAGCTGACGGAAGCAACAATTTACAAAAAGGATTCGAGGAGACACCGCAGAAATCAGGGAAGAGAACCAGACATGGTGTATGAACACACAATGCCTCACTGCTGCTGGGTGAGAGCTGAGGGACTATATCACATGTCGAGCTGTATGGATTGTCTATAAATTACACAGGTTTTCCACCATTTTACAGGTGTACGGACATGCAGGGCTACCTCATGGATTTTTTTTCAAATCTCATGAATTTTTTCAAATCTTACAGATTTTTTTCAAAAATTCAGTTTCAAATTTATTTTACGTCTTGGAGCCTGTAGGATGTAAAAATAACAACAACAATAAATAAGATAACCATCTTCCAAACTGCAGCTACAAATAAGTTCCCGACCTCTTCCCGCCATCCTTTCCCTGCTCCTCTGTGCTGCAGGTGCCGTTGTCACGTTCTGGCTTTCCCCGCAACTGACAATCTGGCTTCAGTACTGGGCATAACTACCAAAAAGTTAGGTTCACTATCCACTAATCCGCTACACAAGAATCTTAGCTTCGCTAACACTAATCCACTAAACATATAACAAAAACTGTGGACGCTAATGCTAACTGCTAAGATGACTGTCACATGTCCCCTGGTGGGACTGACACAGATCTGCTGTTAGTTTTCTATTGGTTAAATTTGAAGTTAAGTGGGATCATCTATGGCAAATCGGCCAATCCAAACCAGTTGTAGCTCTTAGTGTTGTTCCGTTCACGACTGATTCGTTCAAATGAACTGATCATTTGAGTGAACGAACTGAATCAAATCCCTTCATTCACTGATTCGTTCAGCTCTCCGTACAGTTGAGCTCACCAACAGCTCTTTGGGGGTCCGCAGGACTTATAAAGCGCTATATAAGTTCAGGCCATTTACCATTTAATTTTATTTCTTTTTGATGCTCTTAGTTTGATTTTCAGTTGCTGAAGATGCTAGATGCTAAACAGCACTGATTGTAAGATGGGATATTTTTTATTTGATTTGGAATAAATGGCATAAAAATAAAAGTTTTGCACTTGTGATTTTTTTAAGTGAATTTAAAATTAGTGGAACCTAATTTAGCGGAAGTTATTCGACCTGTTAAAGATTTACAACGTTAGCAAAAAAGCTAATCTGCTGAATGAGAAGCTAATTCTGATATTAGCTGATTAGCAGAACTGTGCCCACAACTCCCTGGCAAAATGAGAACTGTGAACAGGTGAAAGTCGGCAAAACAGCATCACTAGAAGCAGAAATGAGTTGATGAGTGATGCAAGATCACTAAACACATTCAATTTATCAAAAGAAAAATCAAATAAAGGAAAATATGAGCACAAAAAATTATTAGACACAAGACGTCATTCAACTTTTCTGGCCAACAATCCTGGGTGAGTGCTCCTTTTAGGGCACATTTTGAAAAAAATAATACATAATAATAAATCTCCGAATGCATTATATTGTGCAGTATTTTACATAAAAACTGCCCTTCAGCAAAATAAAAAAAAAAGGAACCAAAAAGTCGATTTTAACCTATAACCTGTTTGGATTTAAGTGCAAACTGAACTCCATTCATCTAAAACGTAAGAAATGTTCAGACTAGTTAACTCCTGAAAAGCTTCTTCTTAAAGAGCTTCCTGTTTCTCTCCGGCAGCAGGTGTTGGAGATCAAACCTTCAGTGTCTCGTTGCTCGAGGTTCCTCCTTCTAATTGCATCCACAAAATTTGATGCAAATCAGTCATAAGGACTCTTAGATAATTATGGAAGGAAGATCAAAAAGAAGTTTACTGCTGGTTTTAAATCAAGTCAACCTTACTGCTGGTGTAAATATTATAATTATAAACTTGGTTCTTGAATGTTTAAAGCACTGGTTTTGTTTTTTTAATCTACAAACATGTTTTTTTAAGCAGATCAAAGTTTTTGCTGAGAACTCTTGTCTAACCAGCATTGATTTGGAGATCCATTAAGAGCCAGCGAACATCTTGATACACCTGTGAGACAAGTACCATGTTCAATACCCACCCTGTGGCCTCACAGCTGGCATCGGTCTTTCCTTGACGCTAGTCCACAAAGCCTCGTCTTTTAGTATTTATCGACATTTTGGCTGAAACGTCAATATTAGACACTTATTCATCCAGTAACAAGTGCAGAGAGCATTTCTGTGGGTTTAAAAAAAAAACTAAGGTACAGTGTTCTTTCAAAAGTTAAGCCTCTCAGCAACAGTTCTCTTTTCTAAAAGCTTTCCTCTTTCAAAAGAAGCTTTTTGAGCCATTTTAAGGAGACATGGGCCACATTGTGCTGCTGGGAAAGGCCAAGGCTTGCAAACCGAACTGAATATTAAATAAAGACAATTAAAGTTATTCACTTTAAGCTGGTGTAGAAACTGACTGATGCAGAGTTTATTCAGCTAGTTCATCTGTTTATTTAAGTTTGACATGCTGATGTAATTCAAAAAGATTAATAACGAGAGAAAAAAACAGAAAATATAATGTGAGTGCTGAAAGACTGCTGCAATATGCTGGAGAAGCTCAGGTGGTAAAGCTAAAAAGAAACAAAAAGAGCAAAATGATAGCTAAAAGCTACAGGAATGAAATGCTGGTCAAAAGCTAAAAGGCAAGCTAAAAGTATCAAAACACAAGCTAAAATTAACAAAAGCTTACTGTAGCAGAATACAAAAATAAAGTTAAGTATGCTAAAGCAGATTACAAAGAGAAACATGTTTTGTAAATAAAGTTAAGTAATGTAAAAAGAATAAAAGTAACCCAAACCAAAAGTCATATCACCCACCCCCTGTCAGGTGTTTAACAATTTACATTCATTATTTACGTAGAAGGAAAGATATAAGGGGCGGAGCTAGACTTTTTTGCAAGGGGTGGCCAAGGTTATTTTAGGGGGGCGCATACAAATGCAAAAGCATTCTGAATTTGAAAATTCAAGATGGCCGACACAGCTAATTCCAAATGCCTTTAATTTAGAGGTTCTAAGAAATATTGAGCTGAAATTTTGTGTGAACAAATCTAAGCATAATCCAAACAACAGGCTGAATGCTAGTCGCGATTTATTATTTAGCCATTTTTAGACATACAAAGCTGAAGATTAGTGTAGAAGTAGCCGAAACCATTTAACTAATCAAAAATTCAAGACAGCCACCTCAGCTAACTTTAAAAGGCTAAAATGCAGCCATTTGAAGACTTACTGAGATGAAATTTGTTGTGGAGTAGCTAAGAATGATCACATGCCGATCGTCGATGCAAATCCCAAATGAGGCTAACCACAGATGCTAGTGCTAATTTTACCAAAAGCTACAATTCAGCTATTTTTAAACATACACAGCTAAAAATGTTATATAGTACAGTAGTATAAGAAAACAAGTTAACAAAATCTAAATGCAAATACAAAATCCAAGAAGCCCACCTACTTGTCAGACCCCAGCCACCCTTTTGGCTCCACCCCTGACAGATACTAGGGTTAAAAAAGACTTTACTCAAGTAAAAGTGTAAAAGTATGAGTTTTAAAATTACTTTAAGTAAATGTAAGGGGGAAAAAGCAAATAAAGATAAAAGCTTAGGCGACCCAATCAACAAAATAAAATGAAATGTTTTGGGATGCACTAGTCTACCTTACATCTTCATAAGTCTGATACGTCCTGATGGAGCGTGGATCATACAAACCAATGAGGTGTCAGAAGGACATATATATATATTTATACTTATCTTTCCCTGAGGCATGTATCTGGATAAGTTTTATTCTTTATTTTTGTCAAGCCGGAATGAAAACAAGTCAAAGTGAAATGAAATACTTTTTGCATTTTTAAAATGTAAAGAGTAGAAGTAAAAAGTTGGCTAAAAAATAGTTTCTGCAGTAAAGTACGTATAAATAACCACGGTATTAGTACTTGATTTCTTGACACCTCTGCCCCCAGTATGAGTTAGATGCATAAATGACTAAAACAGCAAAGTAGTTGGATCAAAAGAAAACAATTATATATATATATATATTAGGGGTGCAACGATACAGAAAATTCACGATTCGGTTTGGTTCCATACTTTAGTCTCACGGTTCGATATTTTTTCGATACAAAAAAGAGCTATTTCCATGCACTTCTTAACTTGTAATTTT
>JARVJO010000001.1:22694599-22705625 GCA_031762555.1 Cynodonichthys magdalenae
AGGTTGCTGGACAGCAGGGTGTTGCATGTTAGCAGTAGGTTGCATGTTAGCAGCAGGTTGCTGGACAGCAGGGTGTTGCATGTTAGCAGCAGGTTGCATGTTAGCAGCAGGTTGCTGGACAGTAGGGTGTTGCATGTTAGCAGCAGGTTGCTGGACAGCAGGGTGTTGCATGTTAGCAGTAAATTGCCTTACAGTACTGCGTTGCTGGACAAGAGCAAGTTGCTGGTTGACAGTGATCCACCCAGCAGCTACAGTAACATTTTTCCACTTCTCTCCTGATCTTTTAAAATGCTGAAGGACAGACACTCTGTCCTCGTTGTCTCATTAACATTGTTTCTATTTCAAAAAGGAAAAAAGCTTCACAGAACAGGTGAATGAATTCATCGTATCTGGAAGAGCAACACATATCTGTGGTGTTTTTGTGCAGAAACCACACATCTTCAAGAAGTTCCAGAGTCATGAGCAAAACAACTTCAACAAACCTTTTGTCTTTTGCTAAAAATAAGCAGCTATATAAAAATAAACGGACTCTGTAAAGCCTCGGCTCCCAAGAGATTCTTTCAGGCTTACGAGTTCCCTCCCAGCAGCGACCTTTGTGCGGGCGCTGCAGAGTCCTGGTGATGTGGATGTAAGCAGCGGGACTCCTGGGAGACGCGAGGCCTCGTGGCCGGCAGTGAAGCTCAGGAAGAGGGGAGGCGGTGATTGTGCATTCAGGTCGGCTCTGCGGAGGCAAAGGGTTTAGAGGCTTTAACGTGTTGCAGTTCATGTAATACCCCCGCCCCAGGGTACAGCTGTGTGCCGGCAGGACTCTTAGCTTCCATCAGACAAGATGCTCTGTAGATTTACATACTTAGGACAAAAAGCAATTCTGCTTATTACAGGATCAAGGCGTGTCCATGAAGTCCATCAGACTCTGAGCTGACTCTGTTGATGCTTTTTTTTATTTTTTACAGAAGTCACCCTGGAGGCACAGTTTGCATCTGAACCTGAAAGAGAACTGGCTTTGATTCATCAAACAAAATCAGCAGCTTTAATGAGCCTGTGTGCAGATCTTTCTTGGATTCCAGCTCTGCTTGATAAACTGAATTTCTAATCACCTCGTTAGAGACGTCGTTCTGAAATGGTGCATTTCCTTTACAAATCCTGGAATGTTGGAGTTGTGCATTTTTTTATTTTATTGAAGTTTTCTCTCTTCCTGTCTCTACTCTTCTGTTCGCCTGGTTCAAACAGTCCCAGAGGGAAGGTGAGGAAACAACACTTCAGTTCTGCTGCAGCGCGCGAGAAAGAGACAGGAATAACAGTGACTTGTAAGACATATAGACGAGTCACAAAGGCTGAATCCCTTTTCACCCCTTACTCTTTCCATTAAGCCCTTCCTGCATGTTTTGCAACACTAAAGGTCTCCAGAAATGTTTTATTGCCCAGCTTTCATGGCGACGGATGATCATATATATTTTTATTTTCCTGTGTTGTGTCTGTCTGGGAGGATGGAGTTTAATGAAATTCTCAAATGTACATCTACAACTGATTCAAGATGGCCGCCACTGCCAACTGATCTTAGACTCAAAAATTACAATTTTGACACCACATTGCTTTTTTTCCCCCACATAATATTTGAGAAGATTGTCTTGCATCAATCACAGCAGTAACATCTGATGGCAAATATCCAGAGTTGGGCAGTTACTTTTACTGGAGTAACTTTTTGGAGTATTTCTACTACACTGTACTTTTTACTTTTACTTGAGTAATATTTCTGGATACTCTAGCCACAGTGACTTATTATTATTAGTATTCACACAATAAAGAACAAGCTTGTTTTCAACAAAAAGTCACCAGACACACAACTACAGTTTTTGTTAGTTTCATAAATTTTATATTGAAAGAAACTGATTAGAAAAAAAATAGATTTTGCCTGAATTTGTTAATTTGTAATAATATATGAATTACTTTCATTTTAATCTTTAAAATACCAACATTTCCACCTAGTATCAAGAAGAAAAAGCTAAATAAGAAAAAAGAAAAATAAGAAATCAATCATTTAATATTTGGTCCATATTTATATGGACCAAATATTATTTCTTGATTGATTATATGATTTCTTGATCAGTTACTCAGTACTTGAGTAGCCTTTTTACCAAATACTTCTTTACTCTTACTTGAGTCACTTCTTGGATGGCTACTTTTTACTTTTACTTGAGTAAAAATATGTTGAAGTAGTGCTAATCCTACTCGAGTACAGTTTTTTTGGTACTCTACCCACCTCAGCAAATATTCTCTTCCAGGAAGCAAACCAGGCTGAGAGCCAACGTGATTGGTCAAATTTGTGGGCAAAGTTTCATCAATTGGTCAAAACAATAAGTCTGTGGAAATGGGTTGAATTTGCGTTAATATTTGTGATTGGAACTTTCTGATTAATGTGTCTGAAGTTTATCAATCATCAAGGAAAACAACCTCAGGTCAGTGCATTCAGCGATCTTCTGGAAACCAAGTCCCTTCACATTGTGCTCTTCAGCTTCAAACTTCAAAGTTGTGTTAAGAACAAAGAAGGAGCCACGTTTGATGAAAGACCTTGGTGTGTGTCAAAATTCTGCTCTAGGCTTGCTAAAGGAAAAAAAATAAAGGCTGCGTTATTGTGCAAGAAGCAACAATGAGATTGGTTTTGTACAAAAGAAGCAAAAATTCCTCTAAAAACATAAAAAAATAAATAAATTCAATGATGTTGAGACGTGAAACTGGAACTGAAAATAGGCTTTCTTATATAACCGGATGATCCAAAAACAACTCAGGATGTTTTAAAGAAGCACAGAACAGAAGCTGAGGGGATCTGAATGGCCCTCTGAATCCCTCGGTGCACAAGAAATGTGAGAATCTGCGAGGCTCCTGGGGATCTGCAGTGACAATTACTTTAAAAAAATAAAGTAAAATAAAGTTCTTCATGTGCTCCGAGCAGCCATTCAAACTTTATGATCTAATCTGATGGTGTTTTACTGTTAGGAAGTATCATCACTGAGGGAAGTGACCCAGTAGCAGCCATCAGCGTCGCAGCTACACCCAGAGCTGTTTGAATTTTTAAAATGCTAAATGATGGAGACTTTATTATCTCCTCTACCATTGAGACATTAGAATGTTTGTAAAAACTCATTATGGTGTTAATAATCAGGGGCGGAGCTAGACGTTTTTGCACAGGGTGGCCCAGATGTTTTTTTTTAGGGGGGCACAAGATACACACTCTGGATTTGAAAATTCAAGATGGTCGCCTTATCTAATTCCAAATGGCTTTAATTCAGCTGTTTTAAAAAACATTGAGGTTGTGTCTAAATTCAGGGGCTGCGCTTACGTCACAGCACCGCGCCGGAGGCTGTCCAAATTCAAAGACTCCTCTGATTTGAGTCCAACGGATCCTTCTCGGCCCACCATATCCCATAATGCATTGCGGGACGAGATTTTCTTTGCTATTAATGGTGGACAAAGCAAAAGACAGGAGCACAGTTTTAAATAAATCTGGTGGTATGATAATTAAAAACTTAAAGTGGTTGTGTTTTTAATGTTTCTGTCATTTGTATAAACAAGTTTTTAATATTATTCTTGTCAGAAATCAAACGAGCAAAATAAACGTGCACGTACGGTGGGTCTTTAAACTAGTTCTGTTGTTTTATGATATTTATAAAACTAATATATTGATATTTTGCTAATTTTGATCTTTTTTGGCTTCTGTTTAGCGTCATCACGGTTGCTAGGCGACAGGAGATACACCGGGTTAAGACTAGACCGTCCAAATTCAGACACCTAGACCGGATAGGCCGGGTCCTTTGAAGGACCCAGCCCCTGAATTTGAAATTTTGTGTGATTATAGCTAATAATGCTAATAATGCTAGCCACAACAATTATTTAGACATACAAGGCAGAAGATTAGTGTATCCGAAAACAATTTTTAACAAATTTTAAAAGCTATAATTCAGCAAGGTAAGACTTATTGAGATAAACTTTGTTGTGGAGTAGCTAAGAATGATCACATGCCGATAATTGATGCTAATCCCAAATTAAGCTAACCGCTAATGCTTATTTTACACAGGGTTAAAATTCTGCCATTTTAAAACATACAGCTAAAAATGTATATGGTGCAGTAGTATCAAAGAGCAATCTAACAAAATCCAAGATCCCCATCCATTTTTCAATTATTTGGAGGTGGCACCTGGGGTGGCCAATCAGGAGCCAGGGGTGGTACTTGCCACCCTGGTCAGCCCTCTGTCTCCGCCCCTGTTTTTAAGTTTTGTTTTCCCACAATTTCCTGCATTGAAGCATGAAGTAAACAAACAATTCAGATTTGTTTACAGTGACTCGCATGTTTTATTCTGCTGTTAAAACAACAAAAATAAGTTCAGGGCGCCTTCTTTTGTTTGCTCTATGAAAATAAAAGCTTGTTTCAACTAAATCAAAAGCCCCGCTTTCATAAAAACTCGTGTTTCATGTGAGAAACCTGCCAGTCAGCAGATTATCTTATTTATTCCATCACCCCTTTTTCTCCATTTCCCTCAGCTCCTGCCCTATATGTCACCATGTAACAGGAAACTCATGATATCTCCATCTCTATACGAGAATTTAAGATGAGAAGCAGCCGACTGATGGGTGCCGTGTTTCTTTAAATACTTTTTTTGTGCCTGTTTGAGGGGGTTGATTATATCTAGGTCACTGTTTTTTATGAAATCTAAGGATGAGTAAAACACAAAACAAGTGGGGGAAAAAAGCTGCATGAGAAGAGTACAAAAAAAAGATAAGAATTTGCATGTATGTGCACCGACACACAGAAGAAGAAGCCTTCAGAGAGTCTAAGCTGCTGGATCGAGCATGGAAACTGGGTCATCTAAAGCCTTAAATGCAGCCTTTTCTTTCTTTTTTCCCACAAATCCAAGTAATTCTTTAATCTTCAACATCTTGAATTTGTACCAGAGTAAAGAATTTGTTGAGCTGTGTAAAAAAGAAAGTACTGTATTTGATCAAAGGTGGAGCGGCTGCGATAGCCCCAGCCCACAACAAGAAACACTTCATCCCTCTAACTGAGACAAACAGACCCAAATGTTCACATTTATTCATTTTACTGGCACTAAAATGATGCCAAAAATAAAATAAATGTACAGAATTCTGTAACTCAACCAAAAATGATTGGAAGTAGACATTTTATACATTTGTTTTAAAAGTCTCCAAACAGTTTTTTTCTTAAGAGAGATTTATGACGGCCATCTTGCTAGGTGCTACGTGTATGACACCTTGTGCCATCAGTGCTAAAACGCTTAAAAATATTGTTTTAAACTTAAATATATATGTGTATTATGAATGCAAAGATGCGTGAATTTATTTTAGAAATATTGACATTATACAGTGATAAGCTTATCATGGCTGTGTCCAAAATCAGGGGTTGGATCCTCCGAATGCGTCCTCATTTCTCCCTGATTTGAGGGACAGGTCCGATGGATCCTTCTCAGCCCACCCTATCCCATAATGCATTGCAAGCCAACAGGAGATTTATCTATTTTTGCTTGTAATGGAGGATGAAGCAAGAGGAAGGAGCACAGTTTTAAATAAAAATCTGGCGGTATAAAAACGTAAAGTTTAAAGCGGTTGTGTTGTTAATGCTTTGGTCATTTTTTAAATATTATTCTTGTCAGAAATCAAATGAACCAGTGATCGAACCCAGGACCTTCTTGCTGTGAGGGGTCAGTGCTAACCACTGAGCCATCGTGCCGCCATTTTTTCAACTTCTATCTATTTTTGCTTTTGTTTAGCATCATCACGGTTGCTAGGCAACAGGACATACGCCGGGCTAAGGGTGGGAGTAAAGCAAAAGACTTGACCGTCCAAATTCACAGAGACTTTTTCCGGTCTTCACGATCAAACAAGGACCCGGCCCATCTAAACTGGGTAGTCCTTCGAAATAGACAGGCCCTGAATTTGGACACAGTCTTTGACATACAGTAGAATGGGCAGCAGCCATCTTTAAAAGTGCTGATAAGGACATTAAAAGAAATATGTTTGATTAACCTGACAGTTTAGTTGCAGGAAAAGACTTGTAGAGAACATCTTTGCTGCAAAAGGAGCAGAGTTTTTAGAAAAATCTCAGTATTCCACTCCACACCGACGGTGGCCCCGTTCCAAACCCCGATGCATCATCTGGAATGCCTTCATGCAGACGCCGCTCTGAATTCCTATCTGCCATTTTCAGACGCACCCCGGAGTGTTGCGGTATAAGGTCGCCACTGTGCGTTCTCACAGATGCCGTAGATTAATCCGAACAAGGCCTTTTTTATTTTCTCTGCTTGTTTGGAACGATGCACGTCGGTGTTCTTTAATTGAGATGTCCGGCCCTTTCCCCGGTGACTCTTCCTGACATTTTACTGACAGAATCAACAGGAGAGAAAATCTGCATATCAAAGAGTTAAACAGCTCTCCAGGGAAAATACCTTTTTTTTCTCTCCGTGTTGTTTTCTTTGTTATTCATTATTTGTTGCATCGTGATTATTCATGTTCAAATGGGTTAACGGGGACGGGTTTTAACTGTGAAATAAAAGCTGTTTTAGCGCTAAATTGTTTTTCTGAAGGAAGAATGTCCCATCCTGCTTGGCAGCACCCTCCCCCTCCCGTCACTGGCTTTCATAAATAATTAAAGATTTAATATGAGATATTTTCAAAGGTCAGATGCACAACAAAGAGTGAGAAATGCCAGTTATTCCTCTGCAGTGGCGCTTTGTAATCTCTCCACAGTGGGTTTGAGTTTTCACCTGAACCAAGAGGGCCGACCGGCAAGAGGACGGCCCTCCACGAGCAAACAAAGGTAAATTTGTCACTGTTAAAAAGAAAGCTGGTGAATTTTTAATGCCAGAGGGCAGAGTGGGGTAATGATTGTCCCTGTGTTTGAGTTTGTTTATTCAGTGTCAGCAAAATATCACAAACCACTGATAAATGTCTTTGGCTAAACGAACATCTTGTTTTGCAATTTTCATGCTATTTCAACAATTCATAAATCAAAACGTTCAGCTCCTTCAGGACATTTCAGCTTTGACAGTATTTCAGATATTCATACTTTTTTAGCTATCTAAATTCTTCAGCCACATATTTCCCATTAAAAATAAATGGAGCTGTTTACAACATGTTTAATAAAATCCTTCAAAATGTTTAGAAATCTTTACTGAACTTTACATATTTTGTTCTAGTTCTGCTATTTTTGCGTCTATTTTTTTGTTAATTTCAGCCAAAATTCTCTTTCTGATATTCTTCTGCTAATTTCTACTTCTACTTCTTTTTGCTAATTTGAGTGTTTTATGGTTCTTTCAGCTGCTAATAGCTAAAATTAGTTTTTACAAGCTAAAATCAAATTTTAGAGGCCAGTTTAGCTTCTTTTTTGCAAACATGCTCTTTTCTGCTTCTTTGTTATAATTTCAGATGATTAGTTACATTTTAGCTCTTTTACTGATCTTTTTGCTGTTTTAGCTGTTTTACAACAACTTGTAACTTTTTTTGTACTTTTATTATTTATTTTTGGTTAATTTGATGTTTTTAGTTTTTGGCACCCCTATCATACATTCAACTTTTTATTTGCTACATTTAGCTTATTTTTCTGCTAATTTTTGCTTTTTTTGTGCTATTTCAGCTATATTTTGTCTCCTTTCTGCTAATTTGTGTTTTTTTTCCGTATTGTACTACTAATTTAAGCTTTATATACTTCTTTCAGTTGCAATATGCCAAATTTGGCTGCTTTTTGCAACTTTGGGCACCGTTTAGCCATTTGTGGCTAAATTTAGCTTTTTCAAGCTAAATACACAATTTGGTGGCCTATTTAGTTTTTTTCTGCATAGTTAAACTTTGTTATGCTTCTTTCATTTTCTCGAATTGAACTTGCATTAACTCTTTTGCTATTAAACATTTTCAGCTCCATTTCAGCTGCTTTCAGCTGATGTTTTCAGCAATAAGCATTGACACTAGCATTGTTGCAGAAAATGCCATTTCTCTAGTTTAACATAAGATCTTACACAACAACGCTCCTCATCATCAGGTCAAATCGTTGGGGTGAAACCTTCCATTCCTTCATTTTTCAAGTCCAGCACAGAAACGAGGCTCGAGCTGCGGCCGTTCTGACAGCCGATGGTTGACCCGGGCCACCGGTTCAGGGACAGCCGGGTCACAGGCGCCTTCACACATAACTGTCCTCGTCATGCATTAAACAGAAGTGGTCCTGATGGATTTCTCCTCCTGATGCATTATCAATGAGGCCCGTTCTCTGCATCACAACTCTGTCCCAGACAGACGAGCTCGGACGTTTTCTTCCCTCTTCCGTCGGCGCTCCTCTCAGCTGTGGAAGATTTAAACCTAAATATTTCACTCCTGAGGTGCCACTCAGATGGGTTGAAGAAGAAAACAAAAATAAATAAAACCTGCAGATTATCAACCTGTAAACTGAAGGTTTACCTACTCCTCAGAGTGCAGGCTGGGAACATTTCTCAGCTGCTATTATTCCTAATAATATCTGTAGAACTGACTGAGTTAAAGCCTCCTTCGTGTTGACTCATTGTGGCAACCATATTTAATTAGGTTAGGATTGTATAGTTGTATTGTATTGTTTTGATTTTAAGCAGTAATTTTTAGTGTGTCTGGATGTGTTTAATTAAAAAAATATTGTTATTGCTGTTTATATTGTATTTTATTGCTTTTTAAACATCATGTAGGACAAATGAAAACTAGCCTTTTGACTAATTCTAGCTTTTTTAATCTACAAATTGTTGTATGTTTTATTAAATTGCACTAAATAAGTAAATCATAAATCACAGACAGACATGATTGCTCATCTTTGTGATAAAATCAGAGATTTTGGCACAAAAACTACACATTTTAAACATGTTTAAAATGACATACTTGGCATATAAAATAAAACTCCTGTCATGAAAAATAGTTTTTTTAATACAACAAAGTGATGTTGGGTCTTTTATTGTGACAGCACTGTTTCTGCTTCAAACCAAGCTGTAAATATGTTGTTTGTAATGTTCGTTTCTTCTGCACACCAACGTTCTTTTGTTTTTACGTCATTTCTTTCATAAGACAAAAAGAAAAGCGCGCTGTCAGAAAAAAAGAAAAGGAGAAGTTGATTGTTTTTATCTCACAAACAGAAAACAGAACTTTGATTTCATGTTTGAGGCTTTAAAGTCAAACATGGTAAAAAAATATGTTTTGTTTCAGAGAAACCTTTAAATAAAATCAGTAGAAAACCTCACTGTCAGGCATTGTTTCCATTTAATGTACAGTTTGAGCTTCACCATTCTTTAGTACCTCCTGTTTTTTCTTTTGTTTGATCTGGTTTTTCATTTTATTTGTTCGAAACATGTTTTTATGTCACTTTTTGTCCACTTAGTTTGTCTGTTTTTACACCGTTTGTGAGGTTTTTGCCGTTGAGGTTGTTCACCAAGTGTTTTCATAACAGATACACCAAAAGGCAAAAAATATTACAGCCCATCTTTTACAGCGAACAAGAAATAAAGCAAAGAACCAAAGTGTGTGTAAAATCTGAAAAATGTCCAAAATCAAATAAAGTCATAAAATGTGTAAGAGTAGAAGAATGAAAGTAGAAATGTAGCCAATATTCTCCTAATTTCTCCTGGGCCGAAGGCTGTTTACTCGTCGGAGGTTGTGTGTGACTTCCTGTGTTTGGAGCAGTTCTCTGCCTTTGAGTTAATATGTTTCTGTCAAGCAGCAAACCGAGCTCGGCAGGCCCAAAACAGCCGACGTTTCCATTAAACATTCATGACCTGCACTGCAGCGCCACTATTGCAGAAAGGTCACTCAGGAATGATCGGTTTAGTTGTGCCGTGCGTCAACATGCCTTATGTAGGAAAATAAAATTTATTCCACAAACCTGCAACTTAAAACATTCTCCTTTCATAAAACAGAAAAAACTTTTTTGGTTCTCACTCAGACTGGTTGAACGAGGTTAATTATTGGATTGATTTCTGGGGTCAAACTTATTTCAGGAATGTAAAAGTCAAAATTTATGTTTTGTGCTCTGTTACACATCTTCACCTACAACACTGAATTTATTTGCTATTTGTTCTGTAAAACATATAAATTTAAATGCAACTGTAAAAGTAACTTTGGAAAGGATGTATTAGAACTAAACACCGGACCAGAAACTGGAAGTTGAAGCTACAAAGAATGAGTGCCCTCTAGTGGTTGGTTGCAGTACAGTTTGTAAGCCCCGCCCCCTCCATGTAAACAAATGGGATGAATAAGTTTGATGTTACAAAGTGATTGACAGCTTGTTAGTGAGCTGAGAAGCAGGACATTGGTATCAGCGTTTTACGTCTCGTAGTTCGAAGATTCTGGTTCCAAAAATACAACATGGAGACTCACCCAAGACATGATTGGTCTGTTTGACTTTTATTGGTGTAGTTTACCCAAGACGTGATTGTTTGGATTGACTGTTGGGTTTGGAGAAGCTGGGGGCAGTGGAGAGTAGCTTGATCAAATTAACCAGAAAGCCCCTATATTTCTAAATTATCAAGATTATTTTAGTCATAACTTAAGCCAGGAAGGTGTTAGCTGCACGCAATTTGAGCGCCGTACATGTGGAGGGACATGTAACAATTTGGCTTGATCAAAACATGCCTAACCAGCCTGTAAAAGATAGCTAAAAATCAATACAAATATGAATATTAGTCACAACTAGAGACAGGAAGGAGCTAGCTGCACAAAGTCAATAAATTATGTTTACATGTCCACAATAATTTTTTTGAGTCATTGTTCTGTTTAAAAATTTACATACACAGTCAAAAAATTATATCATTTTACTACTATAATTACATCCTCTTTTGAGTTGCCCCACAAGACAGGTCAATCCGACCAATCGTGACTAGGACAAACTCCACCAACACACCAACTCCACCAATCACAGTTAGGGACAACTCCGCCCGCATCAAGACCTTTACCAATCACTGGTAGGACCAACTCCACCCATATAAAGACCTCCACCAATCACTGGTAGGACCAA
>JARVJO010000001.1:22715374-22727671 GCA_031762555.1 Cynodonichthys magdalenae
CCCGAGTGGCTGGGGAGAGGGAAGTCTGGGTCTCTGTCTCTCTGCTTAGGCTGCTGCCCCCGCGACCCGACCTCGGATAAGCGGAAGAAAACGAACGGACGGACGGATAGTAACGTCCAGCCTCGGTACCGGAGCGTATCGATCCTAAAGTTACTCAGTCGATACTTTGTTTTCAGCTCGTTGCTTCGTTCAAAAAATAAAAAGCTTCACCGGAGCATCCCGGTCAGATACAGTTTCAGATATAAACACTGAACTAAACAAGCGTGTCAGATAATTATTTAATCAGCTCTAATTAAATAACAACTTCCGATTCAACGTGCTAAAAGTAGCATCCATGCTAACTTTGTAAACAAACCGCTGGATGACGTCTTTTACTGCGCATGCGTGTCACATCAGAGCGTTCACACTGGAGTCTGATCGAGGTCGCATTTAAAATGTAATGTGAACGTTCACACCAAAATAATCAGAAATTTTCAAAAAATCCGAATTGAGCATTCATACCTGCTGCTGAATGGAGCACCGTTCATTTTCTATTTGAAAATAATGTCCAAAAAGGTTACAAATCTAAAAAGAAAAAAAGAATGAAATACCAAGTGTAGCCGAAATCCTGAAGTAGCTGAATACTTTGATGTATAAATTGTGAAAATAGCACACATTACAGAACAAAAAATGTGCCAAAAAAAAAAAACCTATGAAAAAAATGGACCATCTCACATTACAAAACTTTGAAATGTAAAAATCTTGATTTGCATTAGATAGCGATCAACAGTATTAGGAAGGGAAATTAAACAGCTCAAACGTAAGCCACATACGCGTGGGGCAGAGGAAATACTCTGTGGTAGTCAGGATCTGGGTTTTTTGGTGAATTATGTTTTATTATCAGGTCTTTGCTTTGTGATTTTTGTCTTTAGTTATGTTGCTTGTTTTCATTTTGTTTCCTTTGTGCCAGTCAGCCTGCCACGCCCACCTCCTCCTGTTCCCTGTTCCATCAGTCACAGCTGCAGCCTCTTCCCTCATCAGCCCCTTGTTTTTAATCCTGCACTTTTTCTCTCCAAGATCCAAACCGTCACAAATACTTAATACTTTCAAAGCTAAAAAACTGCTTAAATAACACACTGGAGACTTTGTAAAAGCTGTTGAATGTGTTGATTTTTGTTTGTTTGTTTTATTGATCTTTGTTTTGTTGGCTAAAGCAAACCATTAACTTTCTTCCTTGGTCTGGGACATTCCTGTATTGATCCTTCCGAAGTGAGGAAACATCTACACGAGTTGTTTCCTTTTGTGTTTATCAAAGTGTAAAGACAGCTGATGTTATAATCACCCAACCTGCTGATACGACCATCATTTTTCTTGCGTTTCAAAAAAGATGCAGCAACGACTTGTTTGCATGCTTGTGTGACCAGTTTAATAACTGTAGCTTTTTAGGGAAATGGGAGACAAGGATGTCTTCTCCTGTCTAATAAAAACCCTGCAGAGCAGAGACGAGGAGTCAAAGCTCTGCGTAACTCAACACCCGTCTCCAGCAGATCTACAACTCTGTAATATTCTCATTAAAGAGGCGCAGAGTTGGAACTGAGTGAGACAGCAGTGTGTCATAATGTAGACTGATACTCTTATAATGATCAGCTAAGCAGGCTTTAAAAAAAAAAAACTTCAGCTCTTGTGCTCGTTGTTATTTTCTCGGCTGTGATTTCACTGCAGAGCTGCTCCTGACGTCTCCTGCAGGCTGACGCAGTGATCCACATGGATCTGTTTATGCTTCATCACGGTCTTAAACAGCACCTCTGTCATCTGTCACACGTGTTTTAATCTGTATTTACTCAGATGTGTGTGAGAGAAGATAATGAATTTTACCATTTATGTTTTTTTTTATCTGCAGCATTTCACTTTACCACTGATTAAATCCTCATCAGGTCTTTATTAAATAATTACTCAAGAATAGAGGCAGAATGCAAAACAAATGGACGTTTTTTCCAGTTTACACCCTTGCTGAATGAGTTAATCTTTGCTGCAAAGCCTGAATAAAAAATTGGTTTTTGAGCATTTCTTTAATAAATTAATTCAAACATATTAAAACTGATCTACTTTTATTTTGAGTTCAATCATTTCAAAATACAAAAAAATATATGTAATTTTTAAACATTTTAACATTCTGTATGTCTGTTATTAATTACTACCACGCTAATTTTTAGCTCAACAACTGTGAAACTGTCTTTGCTTCGTACAGAGGGTCTGGACCCTCGGCTGTTGAGAAGCGATTTCTTGCTGGAGGTGTGGCCTCTGTAGAAGTTTAAAACAATTGGATTTGATTTATCCAATCGCTAACGTTTGGCCGTGATGTATGCAGTGCGCCATCTCGACCGTGAAGGAAGCTAAGAAGCGAACTGGAAATTGCAACGTGGTGTAAACAACCATCCCCTACTGCAGGGCTATTCAACTAAAATGCTCCGGGGGCCACAGTTAATGCATATCAGCAGCTCAGGGGCCGAACATCCAGCAATTAGTCATTATGTAAATGAACCAATTACAAAAATCTGTTACCTTTGAAATAGTTCATTTTGGTGAATTTAATCATGAATACAACATACAGAACGCTATGTAATAAAAGTAGTGATAAAACATCTTGAAAAATGTTTAAACCAATTTTATTTTCTCTTTCATAGTTTTATCTTCAACTGCTTGAAGTTTTAACTGTCTCGGATGTTTTTTTTACCTGCCTCTAGTCAAGATTCGGACGTTTCTGTAAATGAGTGCTGCAGGCTTTGAGAGACAAATGGAACATAAAACGTCACGTTCCTGAGCTCCGCTAACAAACACTAACTGAGCTCTACCTGGTATTTCCTGCATATAAACAACATCCTCTTATAAACTCTGTAAAGTACTACAGGTACGACTGACTAAATGTGAAATAAATAAAACAAAAATATTATTAAAAGTAAAAGCAAGAGTGTTTTACTCACTGATGAGGTGTGGTGAGCTTTGAATTTTGATCTTTCCCACCGGGAATTCCCATGTATAATCAACATGCATTATGGGAGATGTAGTTAAGTTGTACAGCAGCTTGTTTTAGACAATAATATTTGCTATCCAACTAAATTGCTCAGTTACTCAAAGCCAACAGCTCAGAGGCAGGACAAATATTATCTTTCACCTTTTAAATTTGTTTATTTTGTTGCATTTAGTCATAAATGTAAAGTTTACCATTGATATAAAAACAATTTTCATAGTAAGTAAAAAAACAAGTTCTTTTTTTTGGTGGGGGAGGTGGGGTTCCCCACTTGTCGGGCCAGGCGGGAGTCACCCCTAGGCCACATTTGGCCCACGGGCCTTAAGTTTGACCTAGAAGAACGATTGCTCAAGCATTTATACATTACTTGTTCTACTTTCAAAAGTAAAGTACATTTTGTTTCACATAATTTATAACAAATTTTCTGCGTACTTTTATAAATTCACCTCATCAGAGTGGACAGCATTACCCTGATCTCAGTAAAGACTCATCTGTCCTCCTGGACACATCTGAACGATTCTAGACCAGCTCGATGTGGGAGGAGAGAACATCCTTTAAAATCCACCCACGACGGTCTGTGCATCAATTACCCTGGAGGGAAGCTGCCCTCCCAGACTGCCCGACTTATCTTCCCTCCTGCTCGGCTACCTGGCTAACAGACAGCATCGAGGAGATTTAGAGTGGAGTCTCCGTGGGCTCGGTCCAGACGTTCTCGGCAGAACGGGGGGAGAAACGGTAATTACGGCTGAGGTGGGGAGGCTCGCTGGAAATCTGGAGCCCTGCAGAGATTCAAGTGTCACAAGGCCGACGGTTTCCTGGACGCCTGGAACTGGAGGAATAAAGCTGCAGAACTGAGCAAATTCACTGGATCATCTCTCAGCTTGGCAACATAAATTTAAAGATTTAAGAACCCAAACACAAATAAAAGCGTGTCTGTTTTTGCATTTACAACTTATTTTAGGTGGTTATTCCCACGTGGTTGAACCCTTGACCTTCTCGATGTGAGGTAATATTCCTATAACCATTAATCTATTGCTGCTTTGTTTACATTAGGTGCAGACCCGCATTTCCAAATCCATATGTCTGGAAAACCATGCAAGTAAACGCTTTCAAACTGCACCAGTTACATGTTTTTTATTTTTTTTTAAAAACACTTGAGCTTATTCTGTGAACAGTAACTTTAATTTAACCTCTATGACAGCACGGTGGATATAAATCCATTCTTTTTAATGCTCTCTGTGTGGATGTTAAAATGAGGTCAAAGGGGCCTGACGAAGAAATTTCCTGATTTAACGGCGCCTCGGGGGGAAGTTTAAATATAGCGGCGTGTCACGACTCGCTTTCACGACACAACAAGGCTTCATCTATACAGAACTGCCCGCTTCCAAGATCTGATTTAAGTTTATTTAAAACGACATTTAAGAGAATGGATTTAATCCTTTGTTTTGTTCTGAGATAACAGGAGGGGGTGTTCTCTGCGCTGCCACAAGATGGCAGAACCTCCTGTCTGTTCCAGATCAGTGTAAACATCCTGAACTCACAGAAGGTTTCACTTTTTAACCAACATTCAAGCAGAGACACTTCCATCAGGGACGTATGAATAATTTATCAAAGTAGCATCGATGGGATTTTAAGTCAAGAGAAAAATATTCAAGCTGATCAAACATAGATTACAATTTATTATGTGTTTAAAGAAAAAAAAAACACATTTACAGGATTATTACAAAGCAGTGCAGACGTCCCACTGCGGCACGTGGACCGCTTCAACCCTCATTTGCATTCTTGGAAATAAAGCCACAGAGATCCCCACATAATTTATCACATCTTAAACAAAATTAAAACATCCATCAAGATTTCATTTCAGGGTACTGATGCACGATTTTCAGTCTAGGTGTAAAAGATGGAAAATTTCCCCGTGGAAATATAGATAAAAAAACAGCATTTGTAACAACCAGAACGGTGATGTTATTAACAAAACTCAGAGGTGGAATATTAACAAATCATATTATTTTATAATTGAATCTAAGAACTAGGAATGAACAGTGCTGTCCAGATTGATGCAGCTAATAAAGTCTGACAGATGTGGGTTACATCTGGTCCCATGAGTAGGAAGTGATTGTGTAGTGAAGGATGGAGGAAACCAGCTGCTTCAAGCTAAGAGCGGGGAAGTGCTGCAAATATGTTCAATATTAACACTGACGTATGGTTAACTAATCTCTGTTATCGTGTCGCTCGGTACTCCCTGCTTCGCTCAATCAGCATCGCCTTTATCTGGACGCTTCCCTCCTCCCTCCCTGATGACAGGTCATCAGATAACTCCAACCTTCAGAAATTTGTGTCAAAGTAAAAGCAGAAATAACTCAGATGACACAAACCTAAACGCTTTTTAAAAGAGAAAGCACAGTTTGTAAAGAGGAAAATAATGTCTGTAAAATGGAAGAGTGCTGATGTTTCCTACGGTGATAAATGATTTGAGATAAAATTACATGGAGGTGGAAGATATCTGACAGGGAAGGCCTAAAAGAAAACAAACAGTGTGTGTGTGTGTGTGTGTGTGTGTGTGTGTGTGTGTTTGTGCAATCAAATGGTTCTAATCACAGCATAACGTTCAGACATGCAGTTGCATTCCAAGCTGCAGATTCACTCTAAACACTTTTCGTCTTTCTGCTTCTTCTAATTTGCTGGTGAAGAAAGCTGCACACAAAGCAACAAGTGAGATCAGTGGCAAAGACTGAAAAAGAAATCCCCCCAACTAAACACGATCTCAGTTTTCTGTGCACCCACAAGCTGAGGATGCCACAAGACCAAAGAGTGGGTGTTGACCTTTCACCAACAAACAGCATCATTGTCTTTCCCTACAAAAGGAAAAAAAGCTAAAAAAAGATAAATAAAAATCTGTCAACAACCTGCTAAGAAAAGTGAAAATGTTTTGATTCAAGTTATGTCAGTCTTGGATTTATGACGACCGAGTAAATCATTCACCAGAAACTGCAGCAACCGTGGTTTATAACACCTCTTCCTGCTGTAAAACTAGAGCAGCGTTCTGTTTTCAGGGCTGTAGAACCTGAGATGGACTTTAAAACACTTTAACACTTGATTTATTGTAAAAACAGCAGTTCAATATAAGCATCATTCTGAGCTGTCTTCTGAAATAAAAAGAAAAAAAATCTGTATATTATTTTCTATTGTACTTGATGATAGATTTTATGTTTACGTACAATTTTGACATCAGTTTCAGCAGTTTGCTCTGTTCCATTGTAATAATGATGCTTTAATCTTTAAAATAAGTCCAACAGAAAGCTAATGATACAGTTCTCTGTGTGCTACTACACCACCACATCCAAAGGTAAGACAGCTTTAAACAAACTTGCCCATTAGGCAGTGCATTTGATTTTATTTGCCTTCCTAGCCCAGTTTCTTTTTCCTTATTTAGATAAACAAATGACAAAACAATGTTTTATCACTGTTACAGGCAAATAAGGCTATCTGACTATGAAGTACAAACAAAGACGGCTGTTTATCAAAAGCATAAAGTGTAATTTGAGTGAAGTTGAACAACATGGATAATTATAAATTTCACAAGGTCATCATGCACTATAACTTAGAAATAGCTATTTGAGATAAGCTACAAATTCATGTAAGGTACCTTAAAATTAAATATTAAAAATAGTCTAAATAAAAAAAAAAAGATGTGCTATTAAAATATTTGAACTAAACTATCCAACAAAATGTGTCACAATCAGGAAGTCTGTTTAGCAACTGGTGTGCTAGTTTTAGCTGTTTAGCCTATTTTAGCTTTAGCCTCTATTTAGTTATTTTAGCTAATGCTAATTTTTCTGTGTAACATCTGGTTTGTTAGCGCTGCCTGTTTTGTGAACTGTAGCTTAACCTTTTGTAGCTTTAGTGTCTATTTATTATTTTAGCCACTGTTTTGCTCATTTTTTTGCGTAACAATTTTTTTTTAGCTTTGGCTGTTTTGTTAACTGTAGCATTTGACACTGTGTGCTCAATTTGCTATTTTTAGCTTAGATTTTGCTAACTGTAGCATATGTTTAGCTTACATTAGCTTTATTGTATATTTAGCTATATAAGCTAATGTTTTGCTAGTTTTTCTGTGTAGTATCTGGTTTGTTCATTTTAACTGTTTTGCTTGTATGTTTAGCATATTTTACTTTTAGTGTCTAGTCATTTTAGCCAGGTGATTTGCTACTTTTTATAACCGGCTTGTAATTTTAGCTGTTTGTGAACTGTAGCACGTGTTTAGCTTATTTTAGCTTTGGTGTCTACTAATTTTAGCATCTGTTTTGCTGTTTTTAATTTTAGCTTTAGTGTCTGTTTAGTTATTTTCAATAGGTGACTATTTTGTTTATTTTTATGTGTGACAGCTTGTAGCTGTCTTTGCTAACTGTAGCATGTTTAGCTTATTTAAGCTTCGCTTATTTTCTTATTTTAGCTAGTTTTTGTCAATTTTTCTGTGTAGCATCCGGTTTGCTACTTGTAGCCGGTTTGCTAACTGTCACACATGTAGGTAATTTTAGCATATGTTTTGCTGCTTTTAGCTTGCTCACTGTTTTTTCTGCCTTGTGTTCTTGTTTTAGCCTTTTTTTAGAAGCAGAAATGCAATTTGTTTTTTACCTATAGTGTTTTGTTATTTACTTTAACGTGATGGAATAAAAAACATTGAATCTTAAGATGAGTTTGAGAAAGTTTTAGTTCTTTATTTTGTTTCGGTAACTTGGTGTGAACTAACTTTCTGGCAAACATCCACACAGCTCAGCTCTCAAAAGGAGGCAGAACCGAAACAGCTGAAAGAGGAAGTCACCTTTGGAAGTTGAGTAAAAGCACTCCGGGTATTTTTTTTAACAACCAACTGTTGAGCAGACGAGTCGCTCGTATGCTTTCAGGAACATGACAATAATAACTGCTGCCGGAAACTTAAAACCTCATCTGAATGGACTGAAACGTGAGGATTCAAGGAAGAGCGCTTATCAGAACGGGAGAGAGGTACGTCTCTTACCGGTTCGATTTAAATATTTAATATTTCTCGCATATTCTTTCTATAAAGGTGCGGCAATATATCACGTGTGTTCATGTTATTACCTAAGATAATTTTGGTGACGTAAACTAACTTTATGCTTTGGCTACAGCCTTATTTAAAAAATAGTAGTAAAAACATCTCCAATGGCAACTTCTTCCTGTCGATATAAAACTACACAAACAGGCGTTTTAATGAAAATATAGCAGTGCACAGAATGAGACCCCACCCTGAAATGCTTCTTCCTCGGTTCTATTTCCATGCCTTCAGGCAATGTGTCAGAGGTTAACAAAGTGCGTTTGTTTTCTTCACAATAAACTGGGCTGTTTTGTCCTAAAGCCATTATTGACATCACACAATGACTGCACAGTCTTGGGCTACTTTGGTTTTGCAACCCGAATTTTGAACGCCTAATTTGAGAATTGGTGTCAAGCTAAATTTTATAAACATGGTGTCAGATTATTTGTACAAAGTTTAAAAACTGAGAGCAGTTGGTACAAGGAATGGTAATATCCAGAAATCAAAGTAAACATAAAAAGCTAGGTAATAATAGCATATTTATTTACAACTCACAAAACACAAACTAGGCTATTAATAATAATAATAAAAATAATAATACTTTATTGAACCCAGAGGGAAATTACTAAATTACAGCTAAGTTTGTATACTTAAACAGTTCATATTTTGGGTTAAAGCCAAAAACGACAGTTTGAGTCTAATTTTTCAGTCTGCGGTTCTGTCTGTCTGTCATTAAAGGTGTGGGAGACGCAGGTGTGGTTACCATTGTGACCATAATGAGCCACTGGCAGCAACTGTACCATTTCTTCCGGGTTTTCATTCCTGTCAGGTTTTAGTCAAGAGCCCAATAAAAAAAAAACTAATAAGCGAATTTCGACAGCATTGATTAGAGAACAACAAGCTAAAATCTAGTTAGCTAGCCAAACGTAGACCAAAGCAGATCTGTCGTAGTCTCCAAAAGTGTATGATCGTTTGTGCAACAAGTGTTTAAATAAACCTTTACACTGGCTTAGGTTTCCAGTGGACCTTTTAAATGATACAAATGTGCATAAATACATTCACAGCTACCGTACTTACGGTAGCTACGGTAGAATATACTGGTAAATATAGCAGGAGGACAGAAAGTGATTAGCATTGATACACTAACTACAAAAAAAGTTAATTAGATGTCAATGACACAGAAGTAGGCATGAATATGTCTAGACCGCAATGCATTGCAAAATACTGGCTTTGAACATTCACATTAGTGTTTGTAAAAAGGTCCATTACACGTTTTTTTCCAGCAGAAGTATTAGGATATTCTAGCCAAAGTGCCCCAGGCTGCACCATAAGTGTGCATGAATCTGACCAAGTCTACAGGTACGACTGAAGGTTTCAATATTAATTCAGTAAACCTTTCGTTGAGAGTTTTTGAGTCCTAATGGAGAAACACACCCCAGAATGATGCTGAAAAACTGGCTGGTGCAAAACTACCCGGAACATTCAGATAATACACTGTATCAAATTAAAGGTCAACCCCCATGTCTCTATCGTTCATCTGCATTCCTTTTTCTGGCAAAAAAAAAAAGAAGAAGAAGTATGATTGCACATCAGAAGATAACATAAAATACCTCTCCACATGATTTACTTTTGTTAACATTTTTCATCTGAGTTTGACCTCAGTCACAAGTAAGTTCAAACTTGAAAGGAAAAGAATCATCGGTAAATCAAAAATGTTTTCAAAGTCTACCTGAATGGCACGGGGAATTACTGTAAATTATTGAGCAAGATTTGTTTTTCAAACATGGATGATGCAAGTTAAAAAGAAGAAAGTTAGTCTTTTATACACAAAATTTCAATCTGTCCCTACATGTCTAGATGACCTCGTTTGTCATATTTAGGGTGTGGTATCTCTAATAATGAAATCTGGCTGTCAAGATTTTGTTAAAATATATAAAAGTTGATTTTTTAAAGTTCTCTCCCTTTGGTGGTTAACAATACGTGGTATTTACCGAACACTTTGTGTGATATTGTCTGTCTTTTACACGATTGTATTCTGTTGTGTTCTTGTCTGCAATGTAAGACATCTTATGTCGACCCGTTATTGAGCAGAAACATGGCCCGCGGGATGGTGTCGGCTCCAGGCAGCACTCCAGGCATGAGGCCTTTGAACAGCCGCCCATGTATGTGGCCGTCATGACGTACGTGGGCTACGGCATCGTCACCCTGTTCGGCTACTTCAGAGACTTACTGAGAGCCGTTGGCATCGAGAAATGCAACATTGCCCAGGAAAGAGAAGAGCAGAAGGTGGGTAAACTCCGTCACCACATTCATATACATACAACGCATGGAGACATCCACTCAGGCTTTAACGTTTTCATCCAATTATTTAAACATTTTTCCTTAATATCTCCCCCCTTTTTTTGTTCCTTTATGCTTCCATGCACTTCTGTATAATGTTGCCATGGGTGAAACGGAACACCAAAGAGAATATGTGCTGAAGATCTAATTAAATCTCAGAGGATTCAAGCTCTTTCTTTGTTATTTTGGTTCAGATTTTTTAGTATGCTTTCTTCAGTGAAAGTCAAATTGGAAAGTACTTTGGGCACAAAAAACCGTCATATCTCCACACTGGTTTGTTGTTATTTTTTATAAAGTCCCTGTAGGCAGTTACAATAAATCCTCTTTGGGAAGACTAACTAGACATTCTGCTCTGTTGTACAAGAATTACTTACAGTAAGAAATAAAAGCAACATCAAAGCTTTTTTGAGGTTTTGGCTTTGTTTGATCAAGAAAACATAAAGATTTTAACCTGTGAAGCTACTAATAATGTTTTTTTTCTCTCATTCTCAGGATTTTACTCCACTTTATCAAGATTTTGAGAATTTTTACACTCGGAACTTGTACATGCGAGTACGGGACAACTGGAACCGTCCCATATGCAGCCTGCCGGGACCCGTCTTTGACCTGATGGAACGGGTTTCTGATGACTACAACTGGACATTCAGGTCTTCTAACCTCACAGACTCTGACAGATGTACTCACAAGATTAAATGTCTGAAGAGAGTAGTGTGTACTTCTAAATACAGGGTTAGATGAGAAAGCTCTTGACTTGTCTATAGATTTTAGTTGGATAATCTTCAAAAAAGAAGTTATTGGAAAACCCAGGACTGGTTTTGAAGATTCTTTAGACCTAACCCTAAACCCCTGATTTGATTGTATACATTTAGCAGCACGCATTCACAGCATGTTAGGTGTAATATCTTGGCTTTTAAATGTTTATAACTCAAATTAAGTCATCCTATAGGGTAAAGATTATTAATGGTTTGTTTAGCTTAATATACCCTCCTCTGTGAGGTTATAGGAATAACGTAAGCATGGGTATTTCTCATCGGCAAATGTCCCATATGTAGAAATGTGTTTATGAATTTCTGAACCTCAATTGATATTCCTCATGGCTGCACAGCAGGGTCAGAGAATATATTATGAAAAAGAAAATGAACAGACAGCCACAGGGAAGGAAAATGATATTGTGAGTCGGTAGAAGAGGTAAGTGTGGATTACATGTTTAAAGAGGTTTAATGTGACTGGAAGAAGCAGATATGGGGAAGTCCTCTTGACTTTTTCAGTGAAGTGTGGTGAATTGGTAAAATAGTATGCAGGTTCTTATAAGCTGTGGGGGGAAAAGTAGGTCAGCTGAAGAAATGTTGAAGTTCTTTAAAGGAAGTACTTTTAAAAAATCAGATTATGTTCCCCATAACTGAGATTTTGCTGTGAATTTCCATGTGAACAGTAGTGATGTTTATCTGTTCTTGTCTTATCAGAGGAAGAATCAAGTATATCAAAATAATTTCATGTTAGTCATTTATTTACTTTGCTTACAGTTTACTGGGTAAGAACCAGGTATGTACCATGTACCAGACACACACAAGGTATGTACCAGTTAAGTACCCAGTATGAAACTGGTAAGTATATTGTAAATACCCAGTAAGTTACCAGTTTGTGTCTTGTAAGTATTTTACCTTGTGAGTGCTTACAATGTATGCACCAGGTACATACAGGGTACTTACAATGTACGTACCTGAACATGCTGAGTACATGCCATGTTCTTACACAGTATATGCTGGGTGCTTACATGATAGGTACTTGGTACATACTGAGTACTTACATGATAGGTACTTGGTACATATTAGGTACTTACATGATAGGTACTTGGTACATATTAGGTACTTACATGATAGGTACTTGGTACATATTA
>JARVJO010000001.1:22727888-22742909 GCA_031762555.1 Cynodonichthys magdalenae
TTACATGATAGGTACTTGGTACATATTAGGTACTTACATGATAGGTACTTGGTACAAACTGGGTACTTACATGAAAGGTACTTGGTACATACTAGGTACTTACATGATAGGTACTTGGTACAAACTGGGTACTTACATGAAAGGTACTTGGTACAAACTGGGTACTTACATGATAGGTACTTGGTACATACTGGGTACTGACATGATAGGTACTTGGTACAAACTGGGTACTTACATGATAGGTACTTGGTACATATCGGGTATTTACATGATAAGTACTTGGTACATATTGGGTACTTACATGATAGGTACTTGGTACATACTGGGTATGTATCAGGTACATTTTAGGTACTAACATGTTAGGTATGTACCTGAACATACTGAGTTCTTACCAAGTTATTACAAGGTACATACAGGGTACTTACATTGCATACACTGGGTACTTACTAGGTACCTACTGAGTACCTAGTATGTACCTTGTAAGAACTTGGTAGTTATCCAGAATGCCTAGGTAAGTACCATGTATTTACCTTATGTACCCTTGTGCATACATTTTAAGTACCCAGCATGTACCAAGTATGTTCCATGTAAGTAACCAGTATGTACTCGGTGTGTGTGACTAATAAGTAATGACTTACTTCTTATCTGCACAAAAGACAACACAAACACACATGAAATAATTCAAAATGTAAAATCGGTGCATGTCCTTGCAGGTTTACTGGGAGGACGATACATAACGTAATCAACATGGGATCTTACAACTACCTCGGTTTCGCAGAGAACAATGCTGATTTCCTGAAAACCGTGGCAGATCGTTTACAGCAGTGTGGCGCCGGGGTTTGCAGCACAAGACAGGAAATTGGTAAGCTTGTGGTCAATGAGTTTTACAGAAAAATGCCACTTCTTCTTTCAAACTCAACTTGAACATTCAAGAGGAAAAAAACTCGACTTTATAAATGAAGATTTCAGAGGTGCGTCGTCTTATTTCAGTTCTCCATACGACTGTCTCTGTCAGAACCCAACCAGACCCGGCACATATGCCATCATTTATTATATTCCTGAAAAATTATACTGGGCCAATGTTTAATTATCTGCCAGTGACTGCAGTGTTCTATGAATTATTCAACTTTTCCTAAATTATGCACAATAGTCATCAGTTCAGATTCACACTGGTCCGCGGAGGAATAGTGAAGCCATGTTAAATTGAAACATGTGGCTTTATTAAACAGGAAGCAAATGGAATATACATGAATGTGTTGTAAGAGTGGGGATCAAAAAGTGGAGTCTGATTAATTTTGAATGGTGTTTTTATCCTTTTATCTTCGATTCAGTTTTTGATGATGTGGAAAGTGGCAGCGTGAATGTCGGCAGTCAGCTGAATGATCATAACTTTTAGTTACAGAGCTCAATGAGCAAAAACAAAGTTTGTTTTCCCCGAGGAAGTATCTTTTTTGTTAATATTGCTTAATATGCAACACTTCTTTCTATCTGCTGAGTGCAGACTCAGTAAAAGTGAGCGTGCACGCAAGCCGACAGTCTCAGTATGGGTTGCATGATATCAGCAGTTTGACACAGAAAAAAAAAACAAAACAAAGAAAGAAAAAACATCTATTATTCATTTCTGTGATTTATTCATATGTTTACTTCTTTTCGAAATGTTTCTGTCTGGGTTCCTAATGTGCGTTTCAGCTGCCTCACTGACTGGGTTAAAGGGAAAAACAAACATTTCTCTCATGAGACCAGATTAGGAATAAATAATTAAAGCGTCTCGTTAGTTGCCGTGACGCTGCTTCCAACGCCGAAGCAATTTGTTCAGGTGGTGCACAGAAAAAAAACCTTAAAATCAACTGTTACCTTAGCCTGGTTAAGACGATAAAGACTTAAAGAAATGCATATCGCCCACTGCTGCAGACGATCAAAGCATCATTCAGTTCAGAGCAAAGTCCAGTTGTCTAACCTTTATTAAACTTTCTATTGCCATGTCCTGGATGACAGAGCTTTACACCAACATATGATGCTAACAGTGACATACGAATGTGTCGTACTGATGCTAACATGATGGGATCCACGTCCGAGTTTGTTCATTTTTCATCATTTCTGCGACAGAGTAGACAGGATAGATTAAACGTGCTCAGAGTGTGTGTTGTGAATTACTCTCAGCTACTAACACGTCAAACTTTAGCCTAATATCTTTAAAACTGATCGAGTTATAGCAGTTTTAGTGTTTGCTAATTTCAATTAGCTGCATCGGCCATCTTGAATTGGGTTGTATTATTATCATTAGTATTATTATTATTATAAGATTATTTCCTGAGACATTCGTTAACATTTGTTTAGTGGTTCATGATATGTACACACAGACATGAGGTGAGCAACAATATATATATATTTTTACATTTGCAGCTTTTTTCCTCAAAAAACTATCATTTTTAATTACTTGAAACCTATTAGCTTTATGAACTACATCACAATTTCAGCCTTTTTATTTTATCTGTTATTGGTTCAAATGATCAAATTCCATTAAGTGAAGCAGAATTAAATACAAGACGTTTTACAGTTCGCTCAAACTTCTACATAAGAAAAGTTATAACTCACTCACTCACATATGTGTATATCTTGGCACGAGAAAAGTACAGAATGTTTTTTTTTTAACTTATCAAATCGGCTGTAAAATTTGTCAGGAAGTGCCAAGAAAGCACACCCTGAGAACAAACGCACACATCAGCTATCTCTGAACATTAGCTCATTTTGCTCCAATCATTAATCAGTCCTTCAATCATTAACGTAATCTCAACAAACTTATTAACAATTAGGTGGAGCCACCAGATACACAGTTGTAAAATCATCATACTAGTTTAAAGAGGCTGTTTGCATCTTTATGTGTTAAAAGCTGGGTTAAAAGCTGGTCAAAGTGCTAAACTTGTGAATTGTGACATCATTCGGTGTTACTGATAGAAATGATTAACTCTTTTTTTATTTGTCAGGTTTGTTAAAAGCCTCAGTCATATGTCAACAATAAAAGAGACAGGAAACAGCGATGTCCTTCACTGGATCAGAATTTAATGTTTTCACTAACTATGATGTCGTCTCAGAGGACGGGACCAATCGTAATAATCTAACTAACTCTTTTACCTGAACCATATTTAGACCTGAAGCAAGCTTCTGAAGGTTAAACTATCAATAAGGTCAAAGCTGTGAAACCACAGCCACAGGAAATGTTCTTTAAAGAGAGCAAATGCCAGTGTAAAAAAAGAAATAACACTGCACATAACGGCAGCGGCTGTGTGCCCGAGCGGTGGAGGAAATATAAGAATCGATCTAGCTCGTCGCAGGGCCTGATTGAACGCACCGAATGGGAATCATCATAAAGACGAAGCTGCTCCACATCGTTACAATTTTATGCCCATCACTCCGATTTCCATTTTCTGCTCCTGCCTGACACGTCTGCTCTGTGTGGGTAATGGTTGCTATCAACTCCTACCGTCATAATCAAAGGCCAAGCAATGTTTGAAATGATGCGTATCGCCCGACACCTTCCATGCCAAGGTGTATTCATAGCAGGAAAGTCCTTTGGTTCACTTGTTTGGTCCGGACCAAACCACAGATTCCAAGATGTCTTCTCCAAGCAGCAAACAGGGAAAGCAAAAAACGAGATTTCTTCGCTTTATTTTTAGCTTTTTCCTTTTGCTGGATTTGAATATTCTTTGGTCTATCCTCCTCCAACCTCTTCACTTCCACTTTTTCCTCCAAGGACATTAAAGAAAACGAGGTAGAAATTAAATAATCCACCTGGTTAATGTTAATCTTGCTCGCCATCGTGCAGACTCAGGCTACACCAAACGCCCACATACACTCGATCGTCCGCCCTCAATGGCTAAAACCTGTAAACAAAATCGGCCCCAATAAGCAGTAAATCGAGGGGGGCGGGACAAGACTTCTGTCAATCATTCTGTACCGTGACAGACATTAAATGAACAGGGCTATGAAACGTTTTTAATTTGTGTTTTATTGGGTGTTTTAACATTTTTATTGTAAACACCAGGGAGAACTTAGCCCTAGTAGCCCACTCACACCAGCCATACCTGACCATTATAATATGCTGAAAAACTAAATACTCTGTTAATATTTCCATGGTTAAATTCTCTCTGTTGTAAGTCAGATGTGTAACGACACATTAGTTTCCTTTTCCTGCTTACCGCTTCCCTGTAAATAACAACTGAGTACCCAAAACTCACTTATTTACCAGATGATTGCACACAGGAACCTGAAAATCCTGCAGAATGAAAAAAACATTTCTTCAGGTGATAGATTTGCTCACAAATGAGTTCTGGTTCCTGCTTGTCATACTGGTTTTTAATCAACTAATTGTGTCTCAGACTGAGCTGCACGTTTGTTTGGGTCCTACCAAAGCTTCTTCTCTGTCAAAACGTGTGACTGGATGTCAGAACGTCCTGGTAATCCCAGTAAAAATGTAAAAGTCACTAAGCTCTTTGTGATTTCTGTCTTGAAGGAAACCTGAAAATGCACGAGGAGCTGGAGGAACTCGTGGCGGACTTCCTCGGCGTGGAGTCCTCCATGACGTTTGGGATGGGTTTCGCCACCAACTCGATGAACATTCCAGCTCTGGTTGGAAAGGTGCGTGATGAAGGAAATACTGCTCATTTTGAAAAAGGACAATAGATATGAATGTAATTAGTTGGGCTTTTGTTCCTTTGCTGGCATATGGCCTAAATTAAAAAAAAAATACAACTTAGCTTTGCGTCGAACAACTCCCATCCACCTGGGTTAATTAAAATTATAATTAAACGTTACAGTAGCCTGGAGGAAGTGACTCAGGGCATGCAAAGCATGGGTTCAACACAGACAAGTACAAGCAAGTTTTTCATTTTGAAATCTACTGGAGGGACTTCAGCTTTTTGGTTTGAACCGGGGGGCCACCGAGAACCCGAGGCAACAAATAATATAAGTCATTTTGATTTGATTGGACAGGGAGATGGTTCATGTCAGGGTTCTTTTATTTAAATCGATCCACCTGAAGAGATTTTTCTCTAGCAAAAGTCCAGAATACATAATTCTATTTTAATGCAAAAAAATGTAAAAAAGAATTACCGTAAATGCTAGAAAAGCTGTCCCACCGGAGATAGGGGTGGGACTATTTAACTGCTAGCTCAGTCCTACGGGGACAGGAAGTGCCAGGACAGGCCTGTCAGTGCAAGGCGGGACCAGCATCAGAGTGACAGCGTCCAGGGAAGGCTGACCCCGGGCCAGACCGAGCAGATCTGTCACAGAGTCCAAGTCAACCCCCCCTCCCCCCCTACAAAGTTCCACTCAGATTAATGCAGCCAAACGCTCGGAGCTTCAGTGTTATATATGCTAATGCTCCTCAGAGAATTTCTTGGAACAACTGAATTAATTTGCTTGCTTATACAGTAGTGCTGTAATCTGGACATGAGAAATGATAACACGTATGTAGGTTAAAATTCAGACATCAAAGGGAATAAAAGCATGTACTGAATACACATTTCTACCAAGACGTAAATGATAGTGATTAAAACAAAAATGGGGGCAGGGCGAGGAAAAGGCTGACAAGTAATTGGCCGTGTAAATCCTTTTTACTACGCTGCACACGGAGCATCCTTACATAACAGGATTTTTTGTCTTAAAGCTGAAACACAAGTAAAAGCAACTAATCTTTCAAAGTAAAATAAAAAAAGATATTTCATGTTTTCATTCATAAATAATTACACATCACTTTTTCTTCTGTACGTTTGTTGGCATGTATGTCTTGCTGTAATTTTTGTGTTGTTTTTACAAAACGTTCCACTCCTTCAGGACATTTCAGCTGTGACTTTTGGTATTTTAGCTATTTATAATTTTTGTTTTTAGCTATTTCACTTTTTTGATCACATTTTTTCTATAAAACAGGATGGAGATGTTTTCAGCTTCCTCAAAATCTTTCAAAATGTTTCTAAATCTTTACAGAGCATTACACTTTTTGTTCTGGTTCTGCTCTTTTTAACTTCCTTGTGCTAATTTTAGCTACTTATTTGCTAATTTTAGTTTTTTCTGCTATTCTTCTGCTATTTTCTACTTTTTGTGCTTCGTCCTGCTAATTTTAGCTATTTATGCTTCTTACAGTTGCTTACTGCTATGTTCAGCTTTTTGCTGCAATTTTAGCTAATGTTCAGCTGTTATTAGGTAAAGTTGGCTTTTTTAAGCTAATTTAATTTTCTGTTTTTTTCTGCTTAGTTCATCAGACCTGTGCTCCTTATGCTTCCTTATGCTAATTTAGGAATTTCCAGCTACATTTTAGCTGTTTTACTGCACATTTTAGCACATTGTCCCTTTTTTGTAGTTTTATGCATTTTTTCTGTTAATTAGACTTTTTTTATATCCCTTTCACCATCTGGGTGCTACTTTCTGCTCCTTTCAGCTATTTTTCTGCTAAGTTAAACTTTTTCATGGTTCTTTCAGCTTTTCAAACTGAACTCACATTAACTGTTTTGCAATGAAACATTTTCAGCTCCATTTCAGCAGCATCAGCTAAAGTTTTCAGCAATAAGCTTTCACACACAGGAAATGCAATTTTACTAGTTCCAATTCATTTCTGCTTTATAACTAAATCTAAAACAGTTTTTTCTGTGCTGTTAGTGAATTTCCTCATCATTAAACATGAATATTAGTAAAATGGAAAAGCCTGTTTTTTGCTGATTTTCAGGGCTGTTTGATTCTGAGCGACGAGCTCAACCACACGTCGCTCATCTTGGGGGCCAGACTGTCAGGAGCGACAATCCGGGTGTTCAAACACAACAGTAAGTCCAGACAGTTTCAGTTAATCATCAAGATCTCTACTCTCACACTGTCACACGTCTGCAGCTGAAACCTCCGATGTTATTTAGCTACTCGCACGCTTTTAGCTCACTTCTTCCCAAACCGGTGCTGCTGTGAGGAACCTAACAGGATAGTGTGTTGCTAAAGCAAAACACAAGAACTTTTCTCTTCCAGCAGCGGCTGAAACACAACACCAGGACCAGTCAGTCCTTCGGCTGCAAATCTGTCCTGACAGGTACAAGCTCAGTCAATTCTGGGTCCACCGATCAGACCCCAGAGGCTTGTCCGAAGGTAATCCACCAGGCTCCTGAGAAGCTGAGCCCTCAACATTCAGACATCTACTGAGGGAGTTAAAGGAGAGGAAAACAAATAAGCCTTTATGTTTTTGAGTTTAATGTTGCAGCTGGTATCACTCTGAGAAGCATTGATTTGTTTCCTTAAAAAGAAAGGATTTCATGCTGCAGAATAAAAGTAAACAAACAAGTTTGTCCGGTCCAGCAACATCAGACTTGTAGATTAAACTTGTCACGTTTTCCCCTCCCTTTATCATTTTGGATTTTATTGTATTTGTTTTTCTTGCGGTATATCACTATATTTATTTATTTATTTGTTTATTTTTATTTATGGACCTAGCTGCATTTGTGCAGCATGAGGGGCAGACCAAGGACAACACGACGTGGTCACATTTTATGGATATTCGCAGCCGTGTGCCGAGGCTGAGATAAGAATCCGGTCGTTCTGCGTCTCACGTCAGGCCGGGCTTTATCCTACATCGGAGCGAAACTGTAAAATAATATGTTCCTCTTTCTTGTCAGCTCTCCTTCACCTAGAGTTTTAGGAACAACTTGTTCTGTGGCATTTCAGGGAAATTAACGGCAACCAGCTTCTGTTTTTTTGTTGTTTTTTTTAATATGCTGAGGTAGTGATATCAATCACAGAGACAGACCGTCACCACGGATTGCAGTGTTCTTTAAATACTATTTCTGCAGCTACAGTTGGTTCATACTGCCATCTGCTGGTGAGCTCTGGAATGTTGTTGTAATATAAATAAAAACACCTGAAGTTTATTGTCCAGGAGCAACAATTCAGTCTGAGCAGAAGGATTTATCTTTAAGTGGGTTAATCAGTAATCTTGTTTAAGGTGTGCGAGTGCAAAGGTTTCTGTTTTTAGTGTGCAAAAGGTGTTTCTGTCAAATAAAGCGATGCTGTATTTACTTTGTAAATGGGTGGAAATTAGTGCTGTACGTTCTGTTTGCTTTGAGTTTACTGCAGTTTGATTTCATCACCATAAAAAGTTTCTTCTGTGTGTTCCTGAATCAGACATGCTCAGTCTGGAGAAGATGCTTAAAGAAGCCGTCAGCTCAGGACAGCCCCGGACCCACAGGCCCTGGAAGAAGATCCTCATCATGGTGGAAGGCATCTACAGGTCAGACTTCAGATTATTATTATTATTATTATTATTTATAGACAAACGCTCTTCTGTTTTTGGACTTTCCATCACTGGAAAACAAAGTGACGATAATGTTTTTGCCCATGATTGTGTGACTAGCTGGTTGAAGATGGTCCCCACATCCGACTGACTTCAGAAAACAATGAAATAACTCAAGAATTTGCATTTCCTGCAAAAATGCAGCGCGATTGCTTAACGCTGAAAGAATTTTCCTGAAAGCTGCAGAAGAAGCCGAATATATTTAATAGCAAAACTGTCAAATTGAGGTAAATTTGAACAGCTGACTTTTGCTGAAAGTAAGAAAACAAAAGTAAACAAGCTGAAATTATTAGCCAAATGGTGAACAAAGAGTAAAAATGTTCACATTAGCAGAAAAACAAGAAAAGAACAAAAATGTTTAAATTTGTTAAAAAATAGCTAAAAAGTAGCTGCAAAAGCTGAAGATGCAGAAAGGGCACGTTTGTTGGATTAAGCTGTAAGAAGCTGTAATTTTCACAAAACCAGCTAAAAAACAATCAGCTAAAATTGTCATAAAAACTTAAATTAACAGAAAGAACTGAAAAGAGATAAAAAAAATAACATTTGAAAAGAAGAAAAAACAGGCAAAAGAAGCATAGTTTCACAAAACGTTGAACTTCGATGACAAAAACTAAAATTAGCTGAAAATGGCTACAAGTGGCCAAAAAGGCAGAAAAATGCAGAAATCAGCTAAAAGAAGCATAAAAGCTTAAAGTATCAGAAAGAATAATTGAACGTTTTGATACATGAATTGTTGAAACAGCACAAAACTGGTGGAACGAGTTCGATCTCAGTGGTATGAGTGCTCAGTAACCTTCACACAATGACTGCCACTGGTATGGTAGTAGCTGAGAGTCATCCTCAAAGCGTACTCTGAGCACTAACACATCTCACAACGACTACTTCCTTCCAGGCCTTTATTTTGATTTGAGCTTTCAGGGGAGTTTCAGCTGCGAATCTCAGGTTTTTATTTGTTTTTTGTAACCTGAGGTGAGCTTTGCAGCTTTTGTAACCGTCAGTTTTTAACAGCTTCCCTTCCTCCTCTTTGAACAATAGACTGTGTGTGTGTGTGTGTGTGTGTGTGTGTGTGTGTGTGTGTGCAGGTGGATGAGTGTGGATCTTAGTGTGTGTGTGGTTGGGTAGCGTTTGATTAGTGAAGAAAGGAAAATCTCTTTTTTTGCGTCTCTCTTGCCAGCGAGCTATCCCGAATCTCACTGACCCTCTCCATCTGCTCGTTAGCTCCAAATCAAGGCCAAATGGAGCCGCTGAGTTAGACTTGGCCACACACCCTTGGCTCCAATTGTGTTTTATTCTCTCCTAACCGTCCGACTTCAGATCCTGAACACGGCCACCAGAACTGCAGCACCGGTTAGCTCCGCAGCAACAGCAAACCTCGCTTTCATTTGATCTTTATCGGGCAATAACGCAAAACGTCAGCCTCATACATCAGGGCAAAAAGGCCGTGTTTTCAGGACAGCTCCGACAGAAACATGTGCTTCATCTGTCTCCTTGCTGGAACATCAAAAGGCCTCGGATAAGCAGACTTTAGCTCTATCCCAGCCCTCCCTTTGATGTCCACAACAGTCCTGCTTCAGCTGTCTTCTATCATTCGGGCTGCAGACAGCCAAAGAAAGAATTACGGGTCAGGGATTGTACAGTTCCTTAGCTACAACATATAGTTACTCATCCTGTCTGTTTGTAGCTCTAATGGTTTCCAATTACGAGGAGGGAAAAAAGGTCAAAACATAATATTCATTTCATGTCTTAAATAATAACGTTTGTATTTCCACTCCTTCTCTGCCGTCAGCATGGAGGGCTCAGTGGTACAGCTACCTGAAATCGTCGCCCTGAAGAAGAAGTACAAAGCATATCTGTACCTGGACGAAGCCCACAGCATCGGAGCGGTGGGGCCGACGGGGAGGGGGGTGACGGAGCTGTTCAACGTGAACCCAGCTGACGTGGACGTGATGATGGGGACCTTCACCAAGAGCTTTGGAGCTGCTGGAGGCTACATCGCCGGGAGGAAGGTTGTGGATATTTATACTTTCTGTTCTCGCTCACTTCACTGTCGGGTCACGACAGTGGAATCTAAAAAACAGTTTTTCTGTAGGCTGTAAGTCTTTGCACTGTTTCCTCTATTCAGCAACAATCTTCTGTTAGAATTTTTTTTTTTTGGCCTCATTTAGATAAATAAAGCACATCATATGAATCATTTTCAAATAAGCTGCTGGAAGTTGGAAAATGTTAGGAAGCATTTTGGGGAGAGTTCCTAAGGATGAATCAGAGTCAATCAGTCAAAATCTGTCACGCAGCACCTCTTTTGTAGTCCCCACGTGTCCAACAAATGTTCCATAAGCTTCAACTCTGGGCCTTTTTAATTCCTCCTTACTCCATTAAAAAGTACACTTTAGTACATAACCGCTCTGGTTTGGTGGCTGTTAATTAGAAAGCGAGGAAACGGACTTGTTTGGTTTAGGTAGTGAAGGAGGGAGCCTTCCTTTCTCTGCCGTAATAAGAAGGTAAAGCTGGCAGAGGGCCAGCCCCTTCTTGTGGCACGCAGCGGAACTGCGCTCCAGATTTAACAGGATGACTTTTAACAAGCATGATAATGTTTGAAGTATGAACACCCTGCCTGGTTTGACAGCTGGCTGTTGTAAAAAGCCCTGACAGGAAAAGAGAGTGAAAACCTTAAGATTTGACATATTTGTTGTTGTGGTGCCCCAAATCGTGCATTAAGTGGAAATGGGCTGACCAAGAAAAGCTTCTGCAGATGTGTTCTGGAAAACAGTCATGTTACAGCTATTTTATGAGAGTTCCCAAAATAAATACGCTCCAAAAGGTCAAACCTCACAAATACTGTAGTATGATTCATTTATCCTTTAGTCAAAACCTGAATTAAACTCACATCATAAAAACAACTAGAAAAATAAAGGACTGAAGACACAGAAACCACCTTATTAAAACTAAAAAGGCTGAACAATAGCTAAAAGCTAAAACATGCAGCAAAATTCTAACTAAAAGGAGCAAATTGCTAATAAAAATGTAACAAAACATTAAATAAAATTTAACAAAAGGCTAGCTAGAAGGTAGAAGTACCAAGAAAGTAGCTAGAAGCTAAAAATAGCTAATAGCTTAAACATACAGAACTACAGCTAAAAACTGCAAAATATTAGCTAAAATGTAGCAAAATATAGCTGTAAAGTAAAAGCAGCAAAACAGTTAAATATAAAAATAGCAAGTAGTTAAATAGAAGTTAAAAGAATCAAAAGGCTAGCTAACAGATGCTAAAGACTAGCTAAAACCTAATAAATCAAGAACATTAGCTAAAAGTAGCAAAATTTAAACTAAAGAGCAAAATTCTAGTAATAAACTAACTGAACATCAGCTAAAATTTAACAAAAGGCTTGCTAAAATGCAAAAGTAGCGAGAAAATAACTAGAAGCTAAAAATGGCTTAAAGCTAAAACATGCAGGACTACAGCTAAAAACAAAACATTAGCTAAAATGTAGCTAAAGATAGCTGTAAGTTAAATGCAGCAAAACAGTTAAATATAAAAATAGCAAGAAGGTAGCTAGATGCTAAAATTAGCAAAAGTCTAGCTAAAACAAAAAGTGCTTAAAATTATTTAGAAGCTTTATGCACCTAAAAAGCAGTCAAAAGCCAAAGATAACAGATCAAAAGATGCAATTTTTCTAGCTAAACATGAATTCTAAAAAATGTTAGCTAGAAATTTAGAAGTAGCAAAAGGCTAGCTAAAATAAAAAAGGTGCATAAAGCTAACTAGATGTGGCAAAAAGCTAGTCAAGAGCTAAAGGTAGCAGTTTTCTAGCTAAACAGGAGAATGTTAGCTGTAACAAAAGTATCAAAAGGTGAGCTAAACACTCACATCAGCAGAAGTGCACCACAAAGTAGTAAATTGCTAACTGAACACAGCAAGAAGTAAACAAGAAGCTAAAAGTAGCTGAATGTTAAATGCTAGAAGTAGCATAAGAAGATCAAAGAGTAAATTTGCTAAAGTGGATTTCAAAGGGAACAAACCTTTTTATTCTATGAGGAAAATCTTTGAAAATTAAGTTAAATATTTTTTAAAAAGTATAAAAGTTACAAAACAAAAGTCACAGCATCCATTTAAAGAGTCAGGTTTGTACACGGGTACAAGCTGCCCGGGACGTTTTTGTCCTCCGCTTTGTGGCTTTTTGAATAAATACCCCACACCAGCGCTGTGACCACTGTGCGGCTCAGGAAACACCCCGAGTTGTCACTGCGGGCCCGAGGCATGAGATGGATTTCAGACATGTTCTCCTAACGGGCTTATCTTGGTCACATTGAAATCCTCCAGGACCACAAAGCTGTGAAAATCCTCCAGCCTAAATAAAACCAGATGTCAGGTTTGTTCCAGAGTTCTTATTCGATACGTTTGAGTGTTTGCACAAAAAAAAATCCCTTCTCCACAGCCACCACCGCCCAGCGGGGACAGATGGCGGACATCATCTCCGGCTACGTGTCATCACCTCTGTACTCGCTCGCCACCGCTGAGCGGCAGCTCATCATCACAGCTCCGGGCCCGAGCCCAGCCCTGACCAGAACCTGACGTTCTCCTCGCTTTGTCAGCTGCTGCCTGAATTAATCTAATTCTGACCAGTTCTGTTGAGGGTTCCCCTTCAAATTAAGAGCGCGGGGGGCTGCATTTAATTTGAAATGTTGTGTTGACTCTGCGTGTGGCGTTGCAGGAGCTGGTGGATTACCTGCGAGGTCATTCTCACAGCGCAGTCTACGCCTCGGCCATGTCCCCCGCCATCACGGAGCAGATCATACGAGCCATGAAGTGCATCACGGGAAAAGACGGCAGCACAGAAGGTAGGTGCTTTGTTGAGATACTCACCACCTGAGTAAATTTTCACGAGTTCTTTTTTTTTTTATGAAAACGACTTCGAAACCTAACCAGCGGACAACGCCGAAGTTAACATCGAATGTTGGACCTGCAGGAAAATACAAACAGCTGCTTAGTCAGGAAATGTGGAAGTAATTACAGGGGTCTGCAGTGAGGAGGGGGTGGGGGTGGATTGTGCAGTCCACGAGCATTTTCATGTAAGCGTTGTGAGGAATGCTATCTCTGAGAAGTTACTGCTTTAATTACATCGAACACACAGGAAGGAGAGAAGCTGTAACTCTTGTGCAGCTGACACGGCGTTTGATTTTGTAATAAAATAAAGAAGAGGTAAAACGAATAAAGCAAAAATCAAAACGCCCGTGATGTCCACGCTGAAGACGTTAGTGCAGCTCAGGCAGCGTTTGTTTAGTCGGTCTAATGGAAATGAAAACGTTTATCACGTGGGAAAGTAAATCCCATCAAATTCCATTAAGAAAGCGTAAGGCTGTGATATATTTAAAGATAAGTGCAGAGGGAGATAACGAGGAGCAGGTGAGAGTGGGCGGGGCAAGAGCCGAACTGAAGGGATTAGAGCAACACTGGAAGGTATATACTGGAAAAATAATGAGTAACTTTCATCTGAGTTTAAAGAGACAGCATCAAAACGAGTTGATCCGAGACACACCTCACAAAAGAGGGGCTTGTGGAGTTACAATAAGGAGCATTGCAGTTCCACTTTATACAGACTTTAGCAAATACAAAATAGGTTGCATCTGAGCTGGATCTACAGATAATAATTAAAATTTGGTGTGGTAGTAGCTAAGAGGTGATGTTTCCAGAGGTTTCGCCTTCATGTCTCTGTTTGATGCTGAACGTTACTCTGACAGCTGCACGTTCTCGCCCACCCGGACGATTCCTGCCTCTCGCAGCAGGTTTTTGACCCCCGTGGCCTCTCGTCGTCGCAGAGAGGAGTAATTTACAAAATGGGCCCTGTGCTTTTTGGCAGATGTCCGAATGTTATGTTGTTTTTACCCCTCCCTCCCTCCCTCATTCCCTCCCTCCTCTCTGTCTCTCTTGCTTTGCAGAGATAAGGGGATTTAAAGGGCTCTCTTACATCTCAGTGAAAGAGCTGCCAATCTGTTCCCAGGTAATCGGAGGGAAACAGAGCGGTGCTCCGAGACCGGACCGAGCCGAGCTGTGCCGCAGAGCGAGCGGGACCCCTGGCATCATGGCGGGGGGGGGGCAGGCAGAGCAGGCCGCCTCTGCTTCCTTTGATCTGCTTCCTAATATAATCGTCTCAAAGACTGAACAGAGCCAGGATTATTTTTTATTATTTATTGCCCACTTCCAAAAACGACTTTAACTCAGGTTTTACAGAAATAGCCATATTGTGCAAAATCACATATATTTTTTATTTATTTTTATTCGTGTTCTTTTTAAGATTTGACCAAAACATAATAGTTTTAGCTCTTTAATAACTGATTGTGTAAAACCTGTCATTTGTAAGCTCTCATGTAGACAACAAGGAAGTGTGCAGACCATACCGTGTCACAAAGGCCCAGATGGAGGTGCAGGTTCCAGGATGAGACCGCGTTCGTTAAAACTAAAATGTAACGTCGCTCCTGCGGGGGAGGGGGAGGTTGTTGGTGGTTTTACTCTTGTACGTCTGTTTTAATTTGCAGGTATTAGACGGATACGACAGCTGGCAGAAAACACCAGGTACTTCCGAAACAGGCTGAAGGAGCTGGGCTTCATCATCTACGGCAGCAACGACTCGCCCGTGGTTCCCCTGCTGCTCTACCTGCCGGGGAAAGTGGTGGCCGGGGGGGGGGGGGGGGGGGGGGGGGGGGGG
>JARVJO010000001.1:22743521-22754518 GCA_031762555.1 Cynodonichthys magdalenae
GTCCGTGAGGCTGACACTCTGTCTACTTTTAAGACTAGACTGAAGACTTTCCTCTTTGATAAATCCTATAGTTAGGCGAGGTTTCATGAGTTATTCCTTAGTTATTATAGTTAATTAGTTCTGCTGCTATAGGCTTAGACTGCTGGAGCAAAAACTGAGCACATTTCCTCACTCTGCTGCTGTCTCTCTTTTCTGGTAACCAGAGAAGAGAGAACCATGGTAACCATAACCAGCATTCGGCAGCAGCTTTTTCACCTTGATTCTCTTTAAACTTCTGACACAGTTCATACATCAGAATGTGTTTTTTGTTTATGTTGAAACTTTTGGTAGTTGCTACATTAATTAACAACATTTTTGCGCACGAGGAGTTTTAAATATTAGCAGATATGACTTTAATTGTTCGTTTTTTAATATAAAAATGATCTCCTATTTTATTGTAATCCAAGTAATAGTGCAACATTTTCCTCCAAAGAGACTAAAGGGATGAAAGAGTTAAAGGGGGGAGGGCACGCGCGCACACAGGGGGGCGCGTTTAGTATAAAAGCAGTTCAGGAGCAGCAGCAGCGTGCGTCCCAGTCCAGACCCGGTCCAGTTCTGGTCTGGGTTAACTGAGGGTTTCAAGCAGAACTCAGCTGTGAGAGATTAACTCTGGGAATCTTTTTTTCTGGATTATGCGCTGGATTGTGCGGCGCAGAATTATGCGGAAAACCCGAGAAGTAGTGCGCAAAGCGGATGGAGAGGAGGTGCAGAAACCTGTGGCGTGAGGCCGAGAATGTGGCGGGGAAACAAGTCTGGATCAGCCCTCTGCTCTCCTTCATTTTGATTCCATCTGAATGATCAGGAGGTAAAGGACCAGGTCTCACTTCAGGAAACCACCTGAGGAGAAAAAAGGATCTAAACTCATCTCCAGCACTTTTTTTTAAAGTTCCTTTCGTTTCCCCCTCCTTTGTTATTTTCTTTTTGGCCCCTCTGATCCCCGAAGTGGCTCCGAAGTGGTGTTGCGGTCCCTCGTCCCCGGCGGATCCAGAGATTGGAGTCTCCGCGCCGGGAGGAGGCGCTCCGTCCGCCCCGCGGGAAGCTCCGAAGAGCGGCCGCGTCAAGAGGATGGTGCGCCTGGCCGCGGAGCTGCTGCTGCTCCTGGGACTCCTCCTCCTCACCCTGCACATCACCGTGCTGCGGAGCAACCCGCTGCCGCAGGAAAACGTCACTCTGAGCCTGGATCAGGACGCGGCGCGTCCGGAGGTGAGTTTGGGGAAGCTGTTCGGACCGAGGGAGGAGTTTCAGGTTTTATCTCAGGTAAATAAAGCCTCAGTTGATTGACAGACGCATGGTTAGAGTCAGCCATGGGCAGAGGATGGTCCAGGGTCAGAGGTCAGCCCCCCCACTGCTGACGCACCTCCTATTATTGGGTTTAAACACAAGCTGCAGGCACTTCTCTGTCATCACTTGAGTCAGAGGATCAGAGCTGAGCCCCCTCCTCCCAGGATTCTCTCCTCCACCCTCTGGTTTCAGACTTCTTCCTCAACCTGACAAAAGCTTCAGCTTCATGCAGGATGAGATCAATCAAACTCCTTTAATGTTCTATCTGCACCAAGAAGGTGCAAAATGTAAATAACATCAATGAAATGATTTTTGTTCAGAAATTCTACTGTTTAAGATTTTTATAGCAGCAACACGTGTCAAAAAGCCCACGGTTCCCATCTCTTCCTTTAGCATCCGTTCAGGATCTGAGGAGACCTGCTGGGGGTTTTCTTGTCAGAGGAAGGACTCAACAGTTCAACAGTCTAAAACCTGTATACACTGTCCATGACAGAAGCACTAATGCACCCCCATACCATCAGAGAGGCAGGCTTTTTTATTTAGAGTGCGCTGATAACAGGCTGGATTTCAGTACAGAGGAGATGGAGTTTAGGATTTCAGATCGTTGGTCCAGAGAAGCCGAATGGATGCTGTTCTTTGAACTGTGGAAGTGTTCCAGAGTCCATCAGAACCAGACCTGGTTTTATTGACTTTGAGCTCCTAGATTTCAACAGATTCTTGAATATTTTGATATTTTGAACCGTAGGTGACGGTCAGGGAAAGTCTGTCTTTTCAGTTTCCCATTGAGGAACATTATTCTGAGAATCTTCCACGAGTTTTAGTCTCAGTTTTTCACAAACAGGTGAACCCCTGCACATCTTTATTTCTAATAGATTCAGCCTCTAAATTCTCTTTTTATTCAGTTGTTTTGTTTCTAGTTAATCTAATTTGTTGAGAAATGCTTCTCCAGCTGTTTCCTATTTGTACCAATTATTTTTACAGCCTTTTCTTGGCCCAGTTCCAGCTTTTTTTTTTGTAAAAATGTCACTGCCATAAAATTAAAAATTTCCTTTTTTTTTTCTCCCATTGCTTTCTGGTTTTACTCACATTTTACATCCCTTCTTTTTCTTTTCTCTAAAAAACTGGAGCTGTACAGAATCAGGTTGGAGCGTGCCTCAACCTTTTGTCAACACGACGCCGTTTGAGAGGCGATAAACGACTTAACTGCCCGCTTTAACACCAGCTCGCGCCTACAGACTCTGACAGCCCCAAATCCTGGCCTGAGGGGGGTTATGGTGGGATCAACGAGCCTTTTTAGAGAGTGTGAAGCATTTTCAGCTGCTTTTGTTGTATTCTTAGTGTTCTAGTGAAACACTTACTCCCTCTTTAAGAGATAAATGTCTGGCCTTGTGGGAATGGTTTAATCATTGATGCTTTTTTTTAGGGTTCAGGTTAAATAAAAGAAAAGAGTTTACATTTCATATAAAGTTCCTTCCACTGACTGACCTGCAGCCCAGGTTTCGTTGGACGTCAGGCCCCATAAAGCTGAGGAAATATTCCAGGAATGTATCGAATATTTGTCATCTGGCCAAAAAAAGTTGGATTGGACGATGGTGGGGAGATTCTCCTGAGCAGTGGGAATACGAAACATCCCGAGTTAAACGCCCGTCCAGATTTACAAAGATTCAACGTTTTTCTTCTTGTTCCTGCTCATAAAAGCTTTAACTCTCCAGACATCCTCACTGAGAGCAGTGATGTCATCTTCAGAAGGTGTTTTATCATCCGAAGGTGTCACGGTGAAAACATCGCCTCACAGAAACACAAACGACAGGATGTGGCCCTCTGCACCTGGAAGTCTTTGATCTGGGATGTATTATCCTCACAGGCCCAGAGCTTCAGGCAGCGTTAACGTTTTATTTTTATTTCTTTGTACCGTCTCAGATAAAAAAAGGTAAACAAACACGTGGAGTGTGACAGAGGAAGGGCGATTTCCTTTTCCACCGACGTAAAGTGTTGTGCTGAAAAGCATCTGGCACAATGAAGAGTGCCTTCATTTCCTGTGCCAGCCTCCCTAGGGAGGGGGGGTGGGACCCCCCGAGTAGCTCCCAATTGAAAATAGAGTCATGCCGCTTTAAGCAGCTTCTCACAAAGTTACAAAAAAAGAACAGAAGCAAAGATACAGGATGGAGAGACAAGGGGGAGTGGTGGAGGGGGGACATCCTGGGAGCCCCCACTCCACCCCAGCTGAACTGAACACTGGTGTCACTTTTGATCTCCAAATTAAAAGCTGTTCCCCCCACATGAGAGGTACAGAGGGCCACCATCAAAGCAGATAATTTAACTTTTAAATGAGTTTAAGGCAGATAAATGACCCAAATCTGCAGAATACTGACTGATCTGAAGGTTCTGCTGTGACTTTGATTAAAAAGATTATTTCCTGTCTAATAGTTATAAATAGTTTGTATCTTATAATCTGCGACATCAGTTAGGAAACAAAATATGAAGAAAAATGCTAAAGTGTTCCTCAGAGTCTGGCTTCAAAGAGGAAATTTGGGATTTTGTGCACGTTTTAAATCTCCATCAGAAATGTTAATTTATTCTTTCCTATTAAAGCTGTAAAACATCAGTGGTCTACAGTTAAAAGCCCCCCTATCACAGGAAATACAAGCTCTCACAGATAAGGCACCTGTCGTTGTATTATCCCCCCGTTTGTTTACGTTGTGATTAAACCTGCGAGGGCTCAGGTGGGCCGCTCCCCCGGCGGGGCTCGGTTACAGCCCGCCGAGTGAAACCTGAAGACTGGGAACTTGAAAGGCAGGGTTATCACATGGGCATCTCAGAGTCCAAGTCCTGACTGAACTGGGGGGGTTGAGTGCAGCAGATACCGGAGCTGAGGTTTTGGCTCTTGGAAACAAAACAAAAAATAAAGAAAAAGGTATTTGGGGTTTGTACATTTTTCCTCCCCACAAACGTTATAATCTTGAACATAAATTCTCATAAACTCATTTGCTTATCAACATTAAAACCTCCGTCGTTTCATTTGGTTTCTGCAGATCCATTTACTCTTCTTTCCCAAAATTATAGGTGGTTGTATAATTATTTTAAATGCAGCGCAGGCGCTCATTAAAAAGAAAACGTGACGTTAAAGTTTTTTAGATTCTTTTAAATCCTGCAGATTATCAAATTAAGTCTGGTTTGTGAACGGAGCTGCTGTCCTCTCAGTACATTTATAATCCCAGCTCCCTCGCCGCACAGCTTCATTTACAGCGCTGTCCCAGAGTGCACCTTTTGGCTGCACACAAAACAGCTCCGGTGGGGGCTTTTATGCCCACCACAATGTGGCTGAGCTGACACTTTGTCTGTGACGGGCCACCGCAACCGTGCAGCGCAGCTTCCATATTCTCAGGCTTTGGTCTGGCCACAAAAACACAGAGAAGGGAGAGAAAAAAAACAAAAAAATGTGATTGATGCTTTCCTTTGATCTTATTTTCTGCCACCTCAGAACGGATGATTGCAGACTACTCATAGCTGTCGGTCCAATTTGGGAATAATTGTTCCCTCCGTGCATACCTGATGGAGGACATATCTGTCATTTCGGGATGGATTTACAACACCCCTGTCAGAAGAGCAAATGTTTTTCTGTCTTCAAGAAGGCAGATGTAATCATTTTGCTATGTTTGCTTAGGTTTCTCTGTGTACAGGAACAGGAAAACCAAGGCTCTTGCAGCAGAGGATCGTGCTAAATATGTGCACAACATAATGCTATGGTAAAGCAGCAGGACGCAGTGCCAGTTAAAAATGGAAAAATATACAGTACGGCTGCACATAGGTTCTGAACGCAGGCTTGTTAGAGGTTTTGATTTGATGGAAGCTGACAGACACGAGGAACACAGCGTGAAGTTTGTTCCACGACTTCATCGGCTCGTCGTCTCAGAGCTAAAGCTACCAGCAACATGAAAAACCAATCTGATGCTGCAGAGATTGTGGACTTTATTTTAACGTTGACAAATGTTCTTTTTTTTCCTGTTCCTTAGCATAAAACCCTGAGTTCACGAAGCGGTTCTTCTGAACAGCTGACTCCTGAAAGTCGGAGGTCTGGTCCGGAGCACCGGTCGTCCCACCAGCCTGCGTCGCTGCCCCGGGCGCAGGACGGCACCAAGGACGGTCCTGGAGCCTTCCTTCTGGATCTGCAGAACTTTCCGGACCTCTCCAAAGCTGACATCAACGGACAAAATCCCAACATCCAGGTGGGGTTTGCTGTCTTTGTTTGGATGCATCGGGAAGTGGAAATTAACGATTCTGAATCAATTTTAAAAATGTCAGTTAATATTTAACGTTAATAACATGTTGAAGCGCAGCTCTCAAATGGTTTATGGTCTGTTGAACAAGTGGCATGCAGGACGGATTCGTTCCTTTTTATAATTTATTTTGCTCCAACAAAAACTCCCAGAAACCAGCTTGAATGTAAAACTTAAAGGGGAGGAATTATTATTATCCAAAATTGATTTTTTTCAGCTTCATATCATGTTATTATATAATATAATATAATATAATATAATATAATATAATATAATATAATATAATATAATATAATATAATATAATTCCCTCATCAAAAATTCATGCATGTTTGAAAAATCCTTGAATCTCCTGTGGTAGCCATGTGGAGCTGCTTGCTGGTACAAAGCCCCGCCTATTCGTTTAAAGCTCCTCCTATTTACCAAAAGTTCCTCCCTATAGCTCAGTCCGCATCTGAGCTCTCGCCCCACAGAGCACCCCTCCCCCGATGCATTGTTGTGAAGACATGCTGAAGTGGGAGTGTCTGAAATGGTAGGAGGTTCTTAAAGAGGCAGAGTATACCTGTAAACAGCTGCAGTATGAACAGAGAACAAAAGTTACTAATGATTCATGAAAAATATTTTGCTAACAGACAAACGTTATTTCATAATTGAAATCTTATCAATCCACCATATTAGACACCAACAAAATAGCAAAATATTTAGTTTCTCTTAGGTCTGAGAGATTCTGTGCTCAGGATTTAGTTTGAGTTGTGACAGTTAGGGTTAGGTGCCTACAGATTCCCTCTCCTGATGACCGTGTGTCGGTGCACCTACTTTTGCATTTTGATGCCACCGCTCACGTAAGACATGACTGCTCAAGCACGCAGGGAAAGGAAGAGCAGAACAGAAAGGCAGGGAACACTCCGGTTCACACCATTACACCCCCTTTTTCTCCCTCTCCCTTTTTCCTCCTCGCGCTCCCCGGCTCCCGGTGAAACATAGAAAAGACGCCGCGTCAATCATAATGACGGCTGAAAGGCGGGCGCTAACCGCCAAAGCCTCGCGGCTAACCCCAAAAAGATGGACGGTAGCCTTGTGTGAATGTATGGCAGGCCCTCACTCATAAATCCCCCAGCGATGCTGAATAACCCCTCCCATGTTTAAATCACTCTTCTGTCGAAATCCAGCCGGGGGGGGCATCATCTCTAAATATGAGCATGAACAAAGTGTATTAACATCTCAAGATGTGGGAAGAGAGAAAAGCAACCAATTGAGTAAGGGCGTGAGGCTGTGGGAGCAGGGTGGGTGGGGGGGTTTGGGGGTCTTTGATCCTGGGATTCATCTGGCTTTCATGGTCTGTAGGAGGCTGAGGAGCCCTTTGAACTCTGTGTTTAGGTGGAGAGAGCCCCAGAGGGTGACTGAGGGGCAGGGGTGGTGTTTCCCCCCCGCCCATCTGGGAGGCACATGTGTCAGGGCAAAAAGAAGGGTGGTGGGTAGCGGGGGGGGATGCAGGGGTAACAAAAAGGGTAACAACACTGCAACCAGTCTTACCTATCTGGTCCAAAAAATACTTTTTTGTAATCAATTAAAACTTTACATATAATCTCATGCTAACTGTTAGCCCTCAGAATACGTTTTGGAGATGACTCTCAGCTACAACCACACCAAACTGTAGCTCAATAACTGTAAAACTGATGGAGTTGAAGTCATTTTTGTGTGTAAGGTTGATTAAGTTTATCAACTATCTTGAATTGCAGCGACTTTAGTTGTAAATGTACTCTGGCTCCAACCAAGACACGCCTCCAGAAATGGGCGGGGCTTGTGGAGTTACAATAAGGAGGAATTCAAGCCGAAGCACTGCAGTTCCTCATTATATAAACCCCAATTAAAGGATTTAATTGTGAAAAAGAAGGATTTAATAGATATATGATATATTGACCACCATTGTAAGGCAAAAACAGCTTTTATTTATCTCATTTTCCCGCAGGTGACCATTGAAGTGGTGGATGGTCTGGAAGGCCATCAACCTGAGAATGGGCTCCGTAAAGAACCCAAACCCAGCTGGGCCTCTCCTAACTGGAGAAACTGGTGGCCTCACACGTCTTCATCCTCCTCCCATCAAACAGAGGCGCACGATCGCTCTTACGGGAGCAAAACCAAGGATAGCAACTTCCTCAGGCCACCGGCAGACTGGGACAGGAGGGGAAGCAAAGCCCAAACTGAATATGGTGAGACTGACAGGAAGGAGTGAGTGTGTGTGTGTGTGTTTGCAGGATAACGCACTGGATCCACAGGCTCCTATTTGAGCACTGGTCCCCAGATGGTCGTAGTCTGATGTGGAATCTGTAATTTGCAGATTTACTGATTTAAGCTGTCACCATAATAAGTGCAGTCATCCCAGGCGAGCCTCTGGGAGCCTCCTGATTGAAGCCTTTAACGCTCTTTTTATGAGACGAGTTCCTCTGGGCTCCAGAGCTAGCTCCGCCGCGCAGTTTTAAACGCCTCGCTACAACAAAGCTCAGTCCGTGGAGCCGGAAACACCGTCGAGGCTTCCTCACAAGTCAAACAATGCAGTTGGAGTAAGCAGCGCCGCAGATAAATCTGCAGTGAATGAATTTACGCTCGCTGTCACACAGTGCGTGGCCCGTGTTGAAGCATGCCCAAACCGACATGGTCCAACAGGAATTTGTGCTCTGTAAATAAGATTTTTTAGTTTTTGTCAAACCCTAACCTCTGTCAAATGATTCTGGCTCTTTACTGAGGTCAGCTCTCATATCCTTCCTGTATTTCATACCACACTAATGCTGAAGGCCATATTTTATCATCATAACTGTCATCGTTTGGAACTTCATAACCATTATTGTTGACATGCGGGGAAGGTCATCCGTCACAAGCCACCAATGAAACCAAAGCTTTTATCATTTCTGTCACAATCATATGACTTGCGTTACAAGCAGAAGGACTTAGTTGGCTTATTTTAATAGAAAATGCCCCAAATGAAGGACAGATGGAGGTGGGGTGGGGGGGGAATGGTTTGGACTCCAGCCAGAAAAACCTCAATCCCAAAATGGCTGCAATAATTCCTCTCAGTGATTGAGTAAGACCCGAGGTGAGCCTTCTGTAACTGATTCTTTGTAAACACGCTGGACTCATTTGTTTGATAGTAATTGGAGTTAAGTTCTTAATATTTCACTTTATATTTTTATACTGCTAGGTTACAGGTGTTTTATGCCTTCGTTCAAAGGGATACACAGAAACCTCTAATGGTAAACGTCCAAAGTTCTTTGAAGAAATGCGTATTATCCACCTCCATGCAGGCCAGTTGTAAACAAAGGTCTCGTATAATATGTGTAAAATATTGGCCTTTTCACAACTCTGGTTGACTCAGAGTCTTTCCATTGGGTTATCCCACCTGTTTCCAGGTCGGTTCTCAGGTTGAACTCCTCCAAGCTGGAGGTATGACGTCAGCAGGTCATTGATTGGCCAGAAAGGGATGTCCTTTACAAGAATCAAACCCACCATCTTTCTTTAAAACCTCCCAACTACAGCTTTGTTTTGATTAATTTTATTGGTTGAACTCGTTGGTTTCAATCTGCTTTGTTGGCCAGAGTTACTATCAGCTCCACCATCTAACTTGCCTACATGTCCTTAGTTCATAAAAGATCCCGAGTCAGTTCACAGTGATTCGTGTCAGCGTTACCAACCTGTCTTCCCTTCTCTCCGATCCAAGACTACATGGACGGAGAGGGAGACTGGAGTACCTGGTCTGCCTGCAGCGTCACCTGTGGGAACGGCAACCAGAAAAGAACGCGGTCATGTGGCTACGCCTGCACGGCCACCGAGTCCCGAACGTGCGACATGCCCAACTGTCCAGGTAGCGATTTTGGTTTTCAACATAGACGTTCAATAATATCAGTACTCCTGTTCATAAAAAATACACAAAGTTTCTGTTTTTGTATTTATATTTAGGTATTGAAGATGCCTTCAAGACCGCAGCCACTGAAGTGAGCCTGTTAGCTGGAAAAAACGAGTTTAACGCCACAGAGCTCTTTGGTGTTGGTAAGAATTTCTTAATGCTGATTTTGCATTCACACAATTGTCCAAGTTTTTTTATTTTGCAATCTCACTACTTCTGTATACTTTATGCTATTTAAGCAGCTCTAAATCAAAATGTTCAACTCATTCCAAAAATGGGCTTTACAATTTTTTCTGTAATTTTTATAATATTTAACTTTGTTTACAAATATTCTCCACATTGAAATACATTTAGATCTCTACAGTTTATTTGAATACGGTTCTCCTTAGAGTCTGCTTCACTTTACTGGCTTTTAGTCTTTTTCTGCTACTTTTACCTTTTGGTTACTGTTCTACAACTTTTAGCTTCTAACTAGTGTTTTAGATTAGCTTAATGTAGTTTTAGCTTTTAGCAAGAGTTTTGCTACTTTTAGCTTTTTATTAGTATTTTGCTACTTTTAGCCGCTAACTAGCTTTTTAATACTATTAGGTTGCCTTTTTTCTGCTTTTTTAATGTGAAATGTCACATTTTGTAAGTTTTGGCTTTTTGTTACTATTTTTCCTTCATTTAGCTTTTAGCCTTCATTTTGTAAGTTTTAGCTTTTAGCCCATATTTTGTAAGTTGTAGCTTTTTGTTAGCATTTTCCTTCAATAAGCTTTTAGCCCACATTTTGTAAGTTTTGACTTTTGGTTAGCATTTTCCTTTATTTAACAAGTTTTAGCTTTTGGTTAGCATTTTCCTTCATTTAACAAGTTTTAGCTTTTTGTTAGCATTTTCCTTCATTAATCTTTTAGCCTTCATTTTGTAAGTTTTAGCTTTTAGCCCACATTTTGTAAGTTTTGACTTTTTGTTAGCATTTTCCTTCATTTAACAAGTTTTAGCTTTTTGTTAGCATTTTCCTTCATTTATCTTTTAGCCTTCGTTTTGTAAGTTTTAGCTTTTAGCCCACATTTTGTAAGTGTTAGCTTTTTGTCAGCATTTTCCTTCAAAAAGCTTTTAGCCCACATTTTGTAAGTTTTGACTTTTGGTTAGCATTTTCCTTCATTTAGCAAGTTTTAGCTTTTTGTTAGCATTTTCCTTTATTTAACAAGTTTTAGCTTTTGGTTAGCATTTTCCTTCATTTAACAAGTTTTGACTTTTGGTTAGCATTTTCCTTCATTGAGCAAGTTTTAGCTTTTTGTTAGCATTTTCCTTCATTTAACAAGTTTTAGCTTTTTGTTAGCATTTTCCTTCATTAATCTTTTAGCCTTCATTTTGTAAGTTTTAGCTTTTTGTTAGCATTTTCCTTCATTTAGCAAGTTTTAGCTTTTTGTTAGCATTTTCCTTTATTTAACAAGTTTTAGCTTTTTGTTAGCATTTTCCTTCATTAATCTTTTAGCCTTCATTTTGTAAGTTTTAGCTTTT
>JARVJO010000001.1:22754618-22766574 GCA_031762555.1 Cynodonichthys magdalenae
CTTTTTGTTAGCATTTTCCTTCATTTAGCAAGTTTTAGCTTTTTGTTAGCATTTTCCTTTATTTAACAAGTTTTAGCCTTTTGTTAGCATTTTCCTTCATTAATCTTTTAGCCTTCATTTTGTAAGTTTTAGCTTTTTGTTAGCATTTTCCTTCATTTAGCAAGTTTTAGCTTTTTGTTAGCATTTTCCTTTATTTAACAAGTTTAAGCTTTTTGTTAGCATTTTCCTTCATTTATCTTTTAACCCATGTTTTGGTCCTTGAGTTTAATATTCTATCTCACATGTTTGATTTTGAATTTTTAACAAGAATTAACTTTAAAAGGAACATTTTGTTCTTGCAGACACAGACAGCTGTGAGCGGTGGATGAACTGCAAAAGTGACTTTTTGAAGAAGTACATGACTAAAGTGGCAAACGACCTTCCCAGCTGCCCTTGCTCTTACCCCACCGAGGTGGCGTACAGCACCGCGGACGTACACGACGCCCCCACGCGCCGCGACTTCCGCTGGAAAGACGCCAGCGGGCCCAAAGAGAAGCTGGAGATCTACAAGCCCACAGCCCGCTACTGCATCCGCTCCATGCTGACCTTCGAGTCCACCACGCTGGCGGCGCAGCACTGCTGCTACGACGACAGCATGAAGCTCATCACTCGTGGCAAGGGGGCCGGCACGCCCAACCTCATCAGCACAGAGTTCTCCGCTGACCTGCACTATAAGGTGGACATACTGCCCTGGATCATCTGCAAAGGAGACTGGAGCCGCTACAACCTGGCCAGACCGCCAAACAACGGGCAGAAATGTCCAGACAGTCCCCAGGATGAGGACTACTACAAACAGTTCGAAGAAGCAAGGGAGTTCTAGTCCGCTGTGAGGTGAAAAGACAAAATAAAATTCTAATTAAACTGCCTGAATCAGCCAGAGACCCTTGCATGTTCATAAATGTATCTCAGTCTCAAAGGGATGAACGTGTTCTTTAAAAAAAGAGGCTTGCTTTTGTAAAAACGCCTGTTCAGTTTGTCTCAGTAGATTCTGTGGTTTTGAATTAATGAGATCCTCCAGGAAGGAGTCGGAGGGACGGGTATCCAGTTTCTTTTGTAATTTTATTAATCTCAATATTCAACTTGTGGGTACGTTTATTTAGCATGACATTTTTACAAATTTCATCAATTTACAACAGTAATTTAACTGTCCTCTCTGTCCTCGAGGGGGTTTTCACTGTAAAAAGCCTGCATTACTTTTGTAAAGTATTTATTAAGTTGTAGTTGCGTTCAGGTTTGGCGTCTATGACTGTGGTTTTTAGTCACACAAGGATGAATGTTGTCTTGAGATTTCTCAATGATTTAGTTTTTTTGTTTTGTTGCCATCTTTGTGCAAATCTGTCTCAAGTTAGGACTGGATCTAAATAGTGTGTAAAGAATGTGTGAACTCAACTTTAAGGACAGGTTTATTTGAGATATAATTCTAAAAATAAATTTTTTAAAGTCGTTGAATTAATTTTCATGATGTCGTCAAAAAGTATTTTAAAAAAAGCAATGAACTGATAATTGAATAAACCCATTAAACATATCAAATGGTGAAACTGAAATTAGAAAAAAGGTGTTTTTGATTTTATTTTTTGGCAGAAACACATAGTTGGAACAAAGGAAAAAAACTACTGTAAAAGTAAATGGTAGGAATAGGAAACAGCTGGAAAAGCATTTTGTAACAAATTATGTTAAATAGAAAAAAGACTATAAAGAGTTTTTGTTCCTCAACAAAAAAAGATTTGAAAAAGACTTTAAAGGTCCTCTTCACATTGCTACTTCTGAGAACCGCCAACAAACAATAACTGAGCTCTACCTGGTATTTCCTGCATAGAAACAGAAAAATATTAAGTGAACATCTGACTAAATGTGAAATAAGTACTACAGAAATACAATTAAAAATAAGAGTTTTATGCACTGTTGAAATGTGGTAAATCTTGAATTTGGAACTTTTCCACAGGTTTAAATTTATGACTTATAAATGGGATATTCCCACTTCCCAGTACAAATGCCGCAAAAGTAGCCGGCAAAAAAACTGTAAAATGGAGATTTTACATGATGAATTTTCAAAACCCGGTGCAGCTCCACCTAGTGGTGGGATGCTGTCATTTTGCAGGTAAAATAATCGACAATCATAAATTTAAAGTTTACGATTGGGGGCGAGGCTTTTGGCAGGCCGGACGGAAATCACCCGTGGGCCGCAGTTGGCCTGCGGGCCTTGTGTTTGACACATGAAATCTACAGTTTATAACGTCATTAAAAGATTCAAGAATCTATAGAATCAATATTGGACGGTCATGAACTTCAGATCCTCAGGGGCAACTGCTTTAAAAACAGGTCTGGTTCGGTTCTGGACATGCAAATGCTGCTTAAAGCTCTATCATGCAGAAAAGAAGCTGCATCCAGAAACGCTCTCAATCAAGGGTCATTAAAGATGAAATGAGACAAAGTAAGAAGCTGTTCTGTGCTGCTGGTTTTGCAGATCCTTGCATTCTGCAGCCTTCAGATTTGGGGTTGCTTAATGTGTGATTTAGCAACAATTTTAAAAGTTCATCAGCTTAAGGATTGCTCTGCTGCCGTTAAAGAAACAAAAATAGCTTCTCATCTAATCAATTACATTCCTCTATCAGAGTTAAGCCGTGCACAAGACTTCCATTAGTTCCATCCAGTGTGGCTGTCAGGCCAGGCCTTTTGATGGGGTTGTGATATTTCTTCAGAGGGCAAGGAGAGTAAGGTTCCTTTGAATGTGACTCAAATTCTTTCTATGGCATGTATCCACACATTCCTGAGTAATTTCTCAGCGTACACATGCTCACACACACACACACGCTCAGTGCAGCTAAGCAGGGACCTCTGACCATCCCCTCCCGGCTGAGAGCTGCAGTCATTGTCACACAGAGAAAGCCATTCATGGTGCCCTCATTACTGCAGCCCTGTGCGCTGCAGCTGCACTGCTGGCTGTGTGCAGGGCTCGCCTCTCTGAAGCAGCGTGCCCCGGCACGTTTCACACCCCCGAGGCGCTACTTCCAACCACCGGGTTGCTTCACTGTTTCACACAAAATACCTTTATAGACATCTTTTGTTGTTGTTTTATTTTTTGACACCAGCAGCTCCCTCAGGTGCCTGCTGTGAATCACACAGGTACTTTTTATCTCATCATCAGGCTCTGTTTCTAATCCACCTTCTATGCCTCGGTTACATCACAGACTAATGGAAACATTAAAGTTGCTTCAACTGCAAGGATCAAAACTGAAATCTGTTCAGCTTTTATTTTGAAACAACTCAAATTACATCACATTCTTCCACATTCAACTGCTCCACATGTCCACGGAGCAGGCTGTTGCTCGTGCACCAGAACATGCGCTGCGATTATTGTGCCTGATGGGAGAACAGATAGACGTAAAGTTGGTGTGGGGTTGTAGGAGAGGGCAGACAATTTTGTGCTGCACGTCAGCGAGGCCTCACGCTTCTGTGTTGCTATTTTCAGGACTCCATTCTGGTTTGTTTCAAAAACTGCAAAGCTCCATATTAGTGGTATATTGTCAAGGATTCGAAAGGGCTCATTAAACATCACTAAGATATGATTTTTGGTATTTTGCCTCTATTTTTGTTTTGAGAAGGAAATTATGTCCAACGTATGTACACGATTTAAAGCCAAGTTTGTCATGGCTGCCTCTTGGATTTACAAACAAAAACAAAATGCAGACGAGAAACAACAACTCAAACAAAATTAAGCTGCTAAAAGCAAAAAGTTAGCTAAAAGTTTGAAAAGGTTAGCTAAAAATAGCTAAATAGCACAAAGTAGACGGAAACTAGCTAGATGTTTTAAATGACCAACTAAAAGCATGAAAAGACTAGCTGAAAGCTCAAAGCATCAAAGGCTAAAAGCAAAAAGTTAGCCTAAGCTTCAAAAGGCTAGCTAAAAATAGCTAAATCATAGCACAATGTACAAAGAAACTAGCTAGATGCATCAAAAGCTAAAATTATGAAAAGACTAGCTGAAAGCTCAACGCATCGAAGGCTACTTAGAAGCAAAGTTAGCCTGAGCTTCAAAAGGCTAGCTAAAAACAGCTAAATCATAGCACGAAGTAGACGGAAACTAGCTAGATGTTTTAAAAGCTAAAATTTTGAAAAGACTAGCTGAAAGCTCAAAGCATCGAAGGCTATTTTAAAAGGAAAGTTAGCCTAGGCTTCAAAAGGCTAGCTAAAAATAGCTAAATTATAGCACGAAGTAGACGGAAACTAGCTAGATGTATCAAAAGCGCAAACTTTGAAAAGACTAGCTGAAAGCTCAAAGCATCAAAGGCTAAAAGCAAAAAGTTAGCCTAAGCTTCAAAAGGCTAGCTAAAAATAGCTAAATCATAGCACAATGTAGGAAGAAACTAGCTAGATGCATCAAAAGCTAAAATTATGAAAAGACTAGCTGAAAGCTTAAAGAATATCAGGCTAGTTAAAACGATCAAAGGAATAGATTGAAGCCAAAAGTATCAGAAGCTAAAGCACTAGCTAAAAGCAGCAAATGGATAGTAAAAAGTAGCAGAACAATAGCTAAAAGGTAGTGGCAGAACAGAAACTAAATACCAAAGTAGCTAAAGGTAGCAAAATGATTAAATTAGAACAAGTCTGCTAAAGAATCTGAATATATTTCTGTAGAAAAAAGTGTGCAAACATATAAAAGCACAAAAGTTACAAAAACTTAAAGTCGGCACATTTTATCTGAAAGAGCTAAACTTTTTAATGCATGAGTCTAAAAGTGTGAAAGTAGCCAGGTGCTGACTCAGCATTCACCCGACGAGAAAACAAATGGGTTTGAAAAGAAGAACAAAGCATTTCTGAACCTGGGAATGTTGTTGAGGACGTGAAACTTTCTGCTGCAGCTCACAAATTAAAACAAGTCCAGGTCGTTTCTGGAGCTTCACTGGGAATTCTCCTGTAGGTAAATGAGCAGGTTGCCTGGCGGTAATCACACATCTTTTCTTTTTCTTTTGCTCTGCGGTGTACTGCAGATGTGGCGGAGGCCATTTTTAGTATCTCCTCCTTTCACTTTCCTTCACTTGCTTATTTGCTGCTTTACGGGTGGGGGAGCACGCAGTGCAGGAAGAGTCTGGGCCACAACTGCAAGGACAAGCTGATTAAAAGGAACTTTAGGATTTTTAGCTTTTTATCATGAAGGGCAGACCTGGATGACCACAGGTGCTCTGCCTGCCATAGGCTCTCATCTGGAGAAGTGGTTCTCTGCAGACTCAAAGTAGGCATTTCTCAACCGTGAATGCTGATTGGCTATTTGTATTTGCTCTGTTTTTTGCAAATGTTGGTTCTTCCCTTTTGTTTTTCTTTCACTTTTGACATTAAATAACTTCACATTAATTTTAACAGACAAAACTGATTTTTTAAATCAAATCGCAATGCATCATTAAAAACAAACGTTTAGTTCTCCCTATTTCTAAATATCTCAAAAAAAATAAAAAAATGCTATTAACTGATGTTGCTCTGATATGTAACCGGGAGTTCTTGGTTAAGTGAAGTAACAATGAAGACAGCGGGTCCAACATTGGCTGTGGTTTCATATAAACATATAATAAGACCCGGTTAACAAAATCTGACGACTGCTATTATTCCCAAGTCTCCTGATGACCTCAGTTACAACAGCAAGGTCATGAAACTAAATAAAGTCTGATGCTAGAAAAATAAGCTAGTAATATAAAGAAACACCTAAGCAGCAATCATCCAATCAGATGTGTCCCTTAAGTAACGACCCCTTATTTGCTTGTCCAATCAGGTGTGTCCCTTGAAAAAAGCTTGTCCAATCAGATGTGTCCCCTGAGTAAAGCCTTCCTTTGGAAACGCCTACTTTGTCTTCAGACAAATCTACTTGCTCACCTTTGGCACAGCCACACATGGGGAGGAGGTGGTTGTGGAGGTCAAAGGGCAGATTTTTCTGAGTTTACAGCTGAGCAACCTCACTGTCAGGACGGTTTTGAGATGTAACACCTTGGTCTTTGATGGGGGGCAACTAAATCTCTGCTCCTGTTGGACATTTACTGTGCAGAGACCATTATGTTACCAAAGGCAAAGGTGAAAATAATATTGTGTCTAACACAATATCTCACAATCCACAGGATAGATTTAAAATTAAACTTGCAGAAAGTAATAGTTGGACGTACGTTCTTGAACTCTTAGTAAGAGGACGACTTGTTCTTGTATGATCTTGACTTTGACCAGCTCTACACCTCATGTGTTGGTGGGACAGCGACAGAGGGGGGGTCGGCGTGCAAAGCCTCACGGCCGTGACTCCTGGTGACAGCACCGCTTGGCATGTGAGGACAGAGGGGGCAGCCGGGCAAGGCCGCAGCCTTTGATCTTTATTTGCTTTGTGTCTGTTTTGCGTTTACGAGCCGAGCGGAAGGCATCGGATACACCTTAAACAGCTCAGAAGCGATCCACTGTTTAAAAAGACCCCGGATCTTTTTTCAAAGCGGAGAGGAATCCACAGGGTCTACTTGCTGAATGGAGTCTCCCTGTGGCACTGATTAGCTTTGATGAAAAGCCCCTGCTCTGTAATAACACATAATGATGCCAATGAAGAGTGGAGAGCCGGGTTAGGAGCGAGGCAACATTCGTCTCACTTTGAGTGGACTTTAAAGATCAAACCAGGGTCAGGTGGTTGTGGAATAAAAACAAACACGCGCAGCATCTCCTCGGTTAAACATGTGATCCTCCTGACCTCTCAGATACATTCTGAGCGTTAGAAGAGAACGACATTTCACCTGAGAGGCAAACTGGCTGGATGTCAGCATGTGGTCCGATCTCTCAGCCTGGCACCGACAGGAAGGCATTTCTGCCTTCAAAACGCCGGAGAATAATCTTTTCACAGTTCTGCTGCACATTCCTCTCAGACGTGACGGTGGCCACGATCCAGAGCTGTTTGAAGCCACGTCCGAATGCACAAATACAGGTGCTTTTTCCAATCAAAGCCTAAAACGTTTATTCTGAGAAAACAAGGGGGTTTTAAATTTCCTTATGTGTAGAATGCATTTAATGTTATACTTAAAATAATTACAAACATCCAAAACTCTAGTATGATTTTATTCAGTTTTTAGCACTGCAGACAGTTGCACATATGATCTACAAAGCTTATATTTCAGATCATTTGCATTTTCAAGTAAACAAAAAGCTCAACTGCTGTAGTATCGATTCAGAAATTTGTTCTTTTCAAGTAAAATTTAAAAGCACCATTTCATGGGCTTTATATACAATATATTTTAGATGTATTTTTCTAACAAGAAAATACACATCTCTGTTAATGAAACTATATAAATGTGAATTACTTGTAAATGATGAGTAACAGAAATCTCTCTGGAAGTAGCTTCCTTCTATTAGTTTGCTTTAACCATAAACAAAAGTGGCTTAATGTAGATTCTCTACAACCCCAATTAAAAACAAAAAAATGTTGAAAGGTAATAATGTAATTAAAAACAAAACGCAATGATTTGAACTTTTGATTAATCGTGGATTTATGAAATTTAGAAATCATTGCACTTTGATTTTATTTACTTTTTACACATTAAAGTTGTACATGCAATACCTAAATATTCACATTTTTAAAAGCAACCCCTTCTGACTGAAATAGCAATAAAATATTGATTAAATATGCACATTATGCTACTTGTGAGGAAATCATCATATATTATAAAGCATATAAACAAACATGTTAAAGATGATTTTGTTATTGCAACTTTTGTTATAAATACTTTTTTAGATAGGAGTTTAAAATCTAAATATGCATTCCACAAGGTGCAAACTGACATCTTATTATGCTGAAGAGTATAGAAGAAGTCTTGCATTTTTTATAGCAACACAAAACTTTAATATCCACCCTGTTTACCTAAATTATAGCTTCTGTACAAAAAGGAAGGATACTCTCTAAGCTGGGAAAACGTACCAAAAAAAAAAAAAAGATCAAAGGCAATGGTGTGTCAAGTTTAATCCAGGTGACACTGGAGAGTTTAAAACTGGCATAGATTACGAACTGGAGGCAGACGTGGCAAAGGGAAGTCCTGTAAGTGCACTAAGCTGAAGCTAACGCTCTCCGCTCCGGCCTGAAAACCTGTGACAACAAAGAAAGCTTTTTCTCTCGGACATCGCATCGACTGTGGGAAGGTGTGCGTGCACGTGCACTTAGGGGGAGTATTGCTAAGGAAGCCCAGAAGTTTGGAGAAAAGGAGAAAAGAAAAGTGGTTCACTCCACCACTCCCATCAGCCGACACACCCCTCCCTCGATGGCCAACGACTGGCCCGGAACTGTCCCGGGTGGCAACCTGGAAATGTGTGTCTGAAATTAATAAATAAAAAAAAAAAAAAGACATTTTGGTAAATACATGAAACCAAAAATTGTTACAAATGCATACGTGTTCACAATTTGGTGGTATAAACACTGAGGTTGCTATGGAAACGCAATTGAAACCCATACAAATTCAACTGGTAGATTTACGCCGTTATGCAGACCCGATGTATTTGCACTAAACTGATTCGTGTTAAACTTTCCTTTAAGATCATAGATGAGGATTTTCATAAATATATTTAACTTAGAAATGTTTTTTGAGTTTGTTAAATTTGCTCAATTCCAATGTATTCAATGACCTGGAACCTGGAACAGTTAAGTTCCGCTACGCGCATAAAAAAAAAACTACGATATGGTTTATTCAGTGGCTGCAGCCTAATTAGACTGTAGCCCACGTAGGTCACACCCTCACAGTCCTGGTAGGCTGCGTAAAACACCTGTGAAATGAGACGGTCTACTCTCTGGATGATGTTTGAATGTATGGCTGAAAAGACGTGCTCAATTTTTATTTTTATTTTTTCAAAAATGTATTCATTTCATTAAAAAAAAAAAAACATTTCATACAACAAAACAATACAAATAAAATAAAATGAAAGGTAGCAGAAGAAAAAAAAAATCTTATATCTGCCCCTATTTTCAATAATTTAACAAAAATAATCAAATAAAACAAAACAAAAAAATTCAACTACTCAAACCGTAACTCTTACAATACAAATTAAACAATTACATATTTGTTTAACAATTTAACTTCGATTCTTTTTTTAAACAAATTTACTGAATCATTACTTTTATAAACCTTTTCTAAATTATTCCATAGTCTAATTCCTTTGACCGAAGTGCTTCTGTCCTTCAAATTTGTTCAGGTTTTTGGCTTTATAAACATTTCCAGTCCCTTCAAAAAAATTACAAAAAAAAAAAAAAATTACAATTACTCCAGTGCCTGTTGAAAACCAGACATAAATACCAAATAGACTTGAACGTTATGTTTGAAGTTCATACAACACCCAGCAAGCCAGACCAAAAATACAGATGTTTATTCAGTCGTGCTTTTTGGCACCAAAACAGAAAACTTGTTTTAAACACCATCTTCAGAATCTGGCCCCGCCCACTTCAGTCTCCCTAATCACGTGATCAGATTCTCGTACACACTTCCTGCCAACTGGTGAGAAAAATATGTGTGTGGTCAGTGTAAATAGGGCACGTATTAACTAAACGTATCAGAGAGCACATTCTGTTTGTAGCTTGATTAAATCAGTTTAATCATAAAAATAGATGATTAGGCAAAGTAAGTAGTAATCAAAATATATTCTAGTTAACCTAGAAATAAAACAGTAAGTGTGATGCATTAAAATCAGAAGTAAACTTGACCACGCAGTACCTCGTTACCACGGTGTTCTGGTTTGTCACGTCTTCAGACTTGAATGAGTCATGTTTTCACACGACTTTTCACCAGGATTCATCGTGCTCTTATTGTGAAAGAGTGGTTCAGGGAGCATGAGGCATCATGTTCACACATCTTTGAGATGTGCTGGAGAAGTGATTACAGGTGAAAAATGAACGCAACACTGGATAAGTAAATCTTGTGAAATTGCAGAAACTTATCCAAACAACGCCACAGCGAATATGTGCCGTAATCAAAGCTAAAGGTGCTCCAACCTTTATTTTTTTTGGTGGCAAATTTGCAGCATAAACTTTAAAAACATATTCTTCGGTCAGTGATGGATTTCCAAACTACGCCGACTTGGTAAAAAAACAAAAAACAACTCTGCCGTACTTGTTTTCTTGTTTAGTTTGCTGATGGCGCAATGAATCCTGGGAAATCCTCGGCCAGGAAGGAAACTCAGAACCAGCCTTCATTTTCTAGATTTTGTGCCCCGCGTGAGACGGAGCCCCTGAATTGAAACAGAGCTGGCGACTCAAAACGGTGAGACTTGTTTGACTACAGGAGAGATGTTATTGGTGGAAGAGGCAGAAGCAGCTGTGAAGGCAGGAGTGACGCTTCCATCGGAGGATCAGAGGTGACCGACTCGCCCTGTGCCATTAATGTCATGCTGCTTCCCGTTAGTCGCCTCAAAAGGCTAAAGCTGACTTTAGGGGGGGTTGAGTCCTTCCACACATTGGGCAGGCCGCTGAATGGGCCTGACATCACTCGTCCAGATGCAGGAGATGACTGGTTGCTTTCTGGTGTCGGCTCAGACCGTTTCCCCCCTGAACGCCCCGAGGGCAACTGTCACCACGACGGGATGACAGCCAGACAAGGCCGAGCACACATGGCAACACTCTCAGGGGCCATTATGCCTCCAGTTCACATCTCTGGGTTCATCTTCTTCCCTTCATCTTGGGAGGACGAGGTTAAGGAGGGGAGGTCCATGACTGAGTCATAATCAACTTATGGTGACGTGCTACATGTTTCTCCTTTTGATGTTAGCGAGCCAGAGGAACCATGAACTCATCTCACAGAGGCTCTTCAGGCTTGAGATGTGTAAAATAAACAGATTCAAACTGTTAAAGCGACGGCATTTAGACAAGGAAGGAACCTCAACACTTTATTTATTAAGTGGCAACCATGTGTAGTTTAAAACATCTTATTTATTTCAATTAAACACATGCAGTAATTGTTACAGCTTTGTGTGTTTGCAGCAACAACTCAGTCAAGTAGTTTGAAAGAAAAACAAAATTAGGATGAATTATGTAGCCGTGACATGAAACCTTTCCATGACTGTTTACAACTTGTTACTTGAGAGAAGCGCCACATGACGGGACTACCACTGGTCACAACGCAAGGAAAAACAGTTTGATTTGATCTTTCCAAGAAAAACAAAATTCCTGGTGACACCAGTGTGTTCAGGGGGTTAATGAAGCCACGCATTAACATCACAGGATAAATATAGTTTTATGATTATATTTATGTTTGTTTTATTGCGTGTGTGTCACATTCTTTCCTACAAGAATCACAAATACAAAGTTAAATAAACAGGAATAAAAAAGTTTGCTGTAATATTCATTTATCCTTTTACGCAGCTTAATTGGACTCGTCTCACATAAAACAAGATAAAAAAATGATTCTAAAGAAAAATAACGAGTTGATCCAAGTGAAATGCTCTGCTAGCAGGAATGGGAGGAACGTTTGAGGAATAAAGCCGAAGCAGAGAACTATAATATGTGCGTTAAAAAAAAAATCAGGTAAAGTAGTATTGTTTTTAAAAGTCCTGAACGTGCAGGTGGCAGAGTTTCAGTCGACTGAGCCTGAACGCTTTCAAGTTTCTTCATCTTTTTGTTTCCATCTGATCAGAGAGAAATCGGACACCGTGTAGCCCCGTTAATGAGCGTACTCAGGCGGTGACCAGCTCTAAACCCAGGAGTCTCGCTCTGCGTATCGGTGAGCGGGCACCATGAACAGAACAGCCAGCTGCTCTGGTGTGCAGATGGTCTGAGCGCACACATGGCAGCTCAAATCCCACGGCGAGCTAATCGCTCTCTGATAGCTCAGTGTGAGGTTTGCTGGAGCAGCTGGGATCCTGGTCACACAACCACCACCGGTCCCTCAAGAGGATGTGGCTGGGGGGGGGGGGGGGGGGGGGGGGGGGGGGGGGG
>JARVJO010000001.1:22766584-22780411 GCA_031762555.1 Cynodonichthys magdalenae
ACCCCCCCCCCCCCCCCCCCCCCCGTGCTCCTCACCCCCCAAGAGATCCAGAGGCTGTCAAACATGGATCTGCACCCACCGAACGCAGTCATTTCATAAAGTCGGTGCTACTGAGGGACTGCTTTGATGTTTATTTAAAACCTTATTAGATAAAAGAACAAAAACATTCAGTTTTAGGACACTAGATAAATATGGAGCCTGATATCAAAACATTTATTGGTGACTTCATAAGGAAGTGACCAGAGTGACCTGATGAAAGAGTGGAGAGGTGGGTGCCGGGGGGGCAAACGCTTTGAAACTTGAACTAGACCTGAACAACAAGTGCCTTCTGTTCAAACAGAGCAGGAGACCAGATCAGTCCTACTGTCTGAGAAACCAGAATGGAAACAATAATAATAATAAATAAACTGTTTTAATATGATGTCATAATGAAGTTTTACTTTTTACAGACAGAGTTTCAGTAAAATACAATTCAAATGTTTTATAAAGTTGATTAGATTTTACTTTTGGACTCTCTGATCATATTAGGTGCAGTTTTCAAAGTAAAGGTTTATTAAAACAAATTAAAAATTGGGAACTCACCTTAGCTTTGCTGTCTTGTGCAGACATATATCCGACACACATGCTCTCTGTGGTGTGACTCCATAGGAACTCCACTGAAAGAAAGCATAAAAGGATAACAACTTTACAAAAACTGTCATTTACAGATTATAAGCTGCCAGTTTTTTCATGTGCTTTGAATGTCTCAGCTAATTTATACATTTTCCCAGCGGGGCACAGACATTTTTGAATTTTTGCCATAATTTCCATTACATTCAGCATAAATTAAATACATTTTTTTGTCTTGTTTTAAATAATTTTTTCACAGTTTATTTATTTATTTACCGTTATTTATTTAACCAGGCAAGCCCCGTTGAGATCTCACATCTCTTTTTCAAGGGAGGCCTGGGCCTGAAGGCAACCTATCAAAAGCGGGACATTGTATGTGTGCACCATGGCAGAACTTATTTGGCAAATGTGTTTCCATCTCCCCTTTTGCGCATCAACTCTTTTTTTTTTTAAATCCAAAAACCCCTTCAAGCGAGTGTTTACATTTTCTTGCAAAATTGAGGAAATTTTGGCAAATTTGACCATTTCCATCCAGCTTTTTTTATGCAATATTTTAAAATGTGCATTAAAAATGTTGATGGAAACACAACTACAGACAAGTGCGGTCCATATGTATAATTTTATTTATTTAGTCTGAAAATTACAGTAGACAGAGTTAGAAGTCTTTTTGTTATGATGTAATTATTCGAACTATTAAAATGGCTTTTATTGGCAGTAATAAAAGAGGGGAGAGGAAGATTTAAAAATATAAACACCACAACAAATCACTATTCTTATGAAGGAATAATCTAGTTATGATGATGGCTGAAGTTTAATGTTAAATGCAGGAGATCCGCAGTAATGAGGGTGTTGTTTCGGTCCATTGTGGTGAAGTAAGAGTCAACTCGAAAAGTTTTTTTGATTTTTTTAAATTGAGATTTACATAAAAGAAAATATAAAAACTTAGAACTGAATCACAAACAGTGAATTTTAGGTCAGACTCTGTATAACTGAAAGCTGACAGTTTGGAGGAACCATTTCCATCAATACAATCAGTGAGCGACATTCACAAGGAGCTGTTTTTTGTCTGATTCCATGGTGGGAGGTCTGAAGGGTGTGAAACAAGAGCCTGATTGCACAAATTAAAACACAAGACCACCTGCCAGGAAAGCCACGCCTCCTCGTCATTCATCTAAAGATACATTTCTTACATTTTCACAGCCAAATCTTTGCCCGTCGTCAGCAGTAACACGAGGCTTTATCTGAAGTATTTAACGTCTTACCCAATATTCCCTGAATATTAGGAGATGGCTGTGCTTCCACACATCTGCAGCACCTCAACACGATGACTCCACCCAAAACACGATCCTCACTGGCCAGAAAGGGCGAGCCTGGACGCACAAAGAAAACAACACGCTGATTAGTAAAAACAGTTTAACAAGACAAGAATAAAATCTCCTGAATGTTCTGTACTCTAGACTCTTAGTGCTCAACGTTCGTATTTATTAAATGTTCTTTATAAGGTACTTTTTACTCAACAAAAACATCTACGACCTGTTCTACAAAACCTTACACTTAAATTTATGTTATTTAAAACTAATAAAGCTGCAAAATAGATGATAAAACTAAAGACTTTAATTCGAGCTTAACGTGTGCTCGTCTTTTGGACACTGACATTTTGTTTGGATGTAGCTTTGGTTGGTTTTTGTTTCTTTCAAGACCAGAATAAAAACCATTAAAACGCTTAAATCTGTTTTTTATTTACTTTTAGTTTGGAGGCATTTTTTCCAATCATAAATAAAAGTTGTAATATTTGGCTACATGACCTTTAAAATTGCAAATTTGACAATCACGTCTAAATTTCTTGCCTCCAGAATTGGATTGAGTCCTTTGGTACTGAAACTTAGAGCCAGTTTCCTTCTTTCTAAAGTCTTTTGAAACAATTACAAAAACCTGCGTTTCATCCTGGTTGGAATACACCGAACACGAGTCTTTTAATCAATTGAAAGGGATCTTTGGGATATCCTTTTTCCATTCTAGTTATTTGCATTCAAAGCCAAGTCAAACAATTGGAAGTGATTACTTTGTTCGGATGCAATTACCTTCTTTAGTAAACTGCCAAAAATCATTTCAGTACCTTCATGTGGACACAAATAATGAGCTAATGAGGGCTAGTGCAAATGTAAATCTCCATTGTATTACACAATATTAATAAAAATTTATTTTACCTTGCACGAAAAACAACAAAATCATGAAAAAAACCTTGTTCAGTGATCAAACTTCAAATGAATGAGGTGTTGTGTGTTATTCAGCGTCAGCGCTGTGCAATAAAACAAAAAGACTTGGCTCGGATAGGAACAAACTACAAACAGCTGTAGAGTGTCCTTGTCTCGAAACGGCAACAAGAAGAAAGAAAGAGAAAAAAAAATCAGGACCAAATGGTGTATTTGATGAAAATATTGTGTCTGCATTCCATTGTTTCTTTAAAACAGATTTTGTTTCCATCTAAAAATAATGCTTCCTTTTTACTCCGTGAAACATTCTTTGTTTGCATAGCCTGGAAAACATTAATGCAGAATTGTGTGTACATTTTAAAATGATTCTATATTAGCTAAATGGACTGCAATGATGCAGATATCTTCATAGTGTTTTTAATAATAAAAAACAGATTGTGCAGCGTCTTCATATTGGGTTCATGTGATTTCATTTTAAATTTAAAGTATTATTTAATAACAAAAACTGCTGATTTCCTACTTAATCGCCATTAAGTCACCGACTGTCGCTGCTGCTTCTGCTAAGGCTGGAGCTACGGCGCTTTATTTAGCCTGATGTGTGTTTTAAAAGGAACAAGAAGAAGAAATGACTTTTTTTAGTCCGTCTTCTGCGTTGTAAATAATCATTACCGAGCCAAACTGGGACGGACTTCTAGAGGGCAGAAGCAGGCTGAAACCACCACACGTCCTCTCTTTTGTCTTCTCTCAGCTAGGCCCAGTGGTCATTCGCTTCACAGCAAACACACTTAACAAGGATTTCTAAAACTGACCACTTATGGGAACGTAACAAAATTACATCTTCAAATAAACATGCGACGAAACAATTATGTCTTTCTAAAATTATCCGTGGTCGTTGCTGTGATGTGTGGAGCTTTTTAAAGTCCTATTTTAACAGTGAAAATAGCCATAAATCAAAAGTTGTCTCTTCTGGATCTATTTTTTCTTTAAGTTTCCTGTGGGTTCACTCATTCCTCATGTTAAATAACATCTGTTTGTTTAATTTTCTCTACGTTCTTCTTCCAAACACACACACACAAAAAGCGTTGTATGGAAAACAAGAGTTGGCTCACTGATGAATTTGTTTTGCATAGCCTCCAGCAGGGCTTGGTGGGCATCTTCAGACTGCATGGCAGCAGAGCACTCCCGAGCCAGCATGGTGCGAATCAGATGCTCTCCACACCCTGGAACAAAAACAATCGTAAGAGTCCACGTTGTCTAAACAGGCTTCAAACAAGAACTCCAGGAGGGATTCAAAATACCTGCTTTTAAAGTTTTCAGCTGTGATATTAGTTAAACTTCTGAAAAACCTTCTGAAATCATGGGTGGTGCAGGATGTGCCTCTAAACCCACACTACATGGAGGGTTCCCTCTGGTATTTAGAAAAAAAATTCCATGACCGGTGGGGACCCTGTACATGATCACCTTTAGCTTTGATAATGACGTGGATTTACCCTGAAACCATTAGAGCTGATGGATGGATGGAAGGAAGGAAAGGAAGGAAGGAAGGATGGATGAGTGGGAGAATGGAAGGAAGGAAGGAAGGAAGGAAGGAAGGAAGGAAGGAAGGAAGGAAGGAAGGAAGGAAGGAAGGAAGGAAGGAAGGGTGGATGAGTGGGAGAATGGAAGGAAGGAAGGAAGGAAGGAAGGAAGGAAGGAAGGAAGGATGGATGAGTGGGAGAATGGAAGGAAGGAAGGAAGGAAGGAAGGAAGGAAGGAAGGAAGGGTGGACGAATTAATGGATGGAAGAGTAGATGGACTGACACATGGATGGATAGACTGACTGAAGGATAGATGGATGGATGGACTGACTGAAGGAGGGAAGGAGGAATGGAAAGAAGGATTGATGGGTTTGTGGATGGACAGACGGAAGGAAGGATGGATGGATGGATCAATGGAAGGAAGGGTGGATGGATTAATGGATGGAAGAGTAGATGGACTGACTGAAAGAAGAATGGATGATAGACTGACTGAAGGAAGGATGGATGGATGGAAAGAAGAAAGGATGGATGGATGGATGGATTTGTGGATGGACTGACTGAAGGAGGGAAGGAGGAATGGAAAGAAAGATTGATGGGTTTGTGGATGGACAGACGGAAGGAAGGAAGGATGGATGGAAGGAAGGGTGGACAAATGAATGGATGGAAGGGTAGATGGACTGACTGAAGGAATGATGGATAGATGGATGGATGGAAAGAAGAAAGGAAGGGAGGAAGGATCAATGGATATGTGAATGCATGATGTATTGAAGGAAGGCAGGAGACAGATTGATAAATGGATTGATCAATGGATGGATGGATGGAAAGAAGGAAGGAAGGATAGATGGACGGACAGAAAACCTTTTCTTTCATCCACTTGTTTCCATTTTCTGGTTTTCTAAGAAGTTCTTCAGCTCATTCTAATGAATTTAAACATCTGAATCTGTCCGTTAATGAGGTAAAATTGTGTTAACCATCTTCTCACAATCTGAGCCTGAAAAATCTGATCATTTCTGTTCCAACAGAAGGAAAAAGATTGGATCCTACAATATATAAACTCAATTTTAGGCACATACTGTTGATCTGACCGGATGAAGATCAACAACCCCAACAAGCTCGTACAGCACATTACTTACCAAACTCCAAGTAAAAACACAGCAGATGCACTTTTTTTATTATCCAAAATTGTTTCCCTTTTACAGTTCAGAAGGTACTTGGATCAGAAATCTATTAAGAGAATGTTTCCAAGGAAATTACACAAACTGAATGCATGTTTCAGGTTATCAAAATAACCTGAAGTTTGCCCCATATCCTAATGAAAACAACAAGAATACTAAAAGTGAAAATAAAACCCATCTGACAAAACTCTGGTGGAAACTCGTAAAAACCAAGAATATGGCCTCATTGTTTCTGTAAACACAAACGAATGCTCTCGTAAAACATCAGGTAACAACAACAGGACTGAATGCAAGTTGGTAACTGTGGAAACCAAAAGCCTGGAGCGATTTCTAACTTTTTTTTTGTAAAACAAAACGGAAAGCTGGACCAGCTACAAGACGGAGTCATTCACACCGTTTACCCTGAACCCCTCCGTTAGAAAGAAATCGGATATTAGGTTAACGCAAACACTGGTGATGTGGAGAAAAGAGAGAACAAAAATCAGAAAAGTCAAAAAAATAAAGTGTAAAGTGTAGACACAGTACGAGGCAGCCAGAAGCCGTACAAGTAAACAGGGATGTTTGTGAGTTGTTGACCACAGCAAAGCAAAGACCAGATGAAGCAATAAAACTATGACCCACACTAGCCACATAACACAAAGCTGACTAAAATGGATGAAGGAACAGGGGAGGGAGAGTGCGTGAGGTGAAAAAAGGATGGGTGACACAAAGGGAGAGGATCACACTCCTTGTGTCACAATAAAAACGATTGTTTTTCTGTTTCTTTTGATAGAAACGCCTTCATGTTGGGAAATTGAAAACAGGTGTTGGGCTGGAACACACACTATGCCTCCCAAAGCCGTAAGACTGGCTTTTTGTTGCTTACATCAAAGCACAAAAACCCACAATATAGAAAGAGTGGGTGATGTGAAAATACATACAGAGCAAACATCTACACTTGATCTATAAAGATAACAGATGAACAACAGACGCTAATGAGCATGGTGGTCTGGCTTTGTTTGGTAATGCAACAGGAAAACAACAGATCAATTGAAATAAAACCAAGTCTTGTAGACCCAATGGTAATATCTCACTGGGCTACTACTAGTTGTTGACTTAAAATTGTGAGAAAATTGCAAAAACAAGTGAATTTTTCATTGCAATCTGCCTGAATGCTCTGTTTTTGCAACCAAGCTACTAGCAAGCTGAGCGGACAATTTTTAAACGGGGGGTGCTATGTATTTTCCAGGCACATAATTCAATTCTAGACCACAATCAAGTAAATATATTACCTTCAGTTGTTATGAAAATGCTGTATATATCAAAAATAAATTTGACGCCTTGATATTGGCCTCTGTCTTTTTAAAGATCTCCTACCGTTTCGGACACTCCCACTTCAGCACGTCTTTATAACAATGCCGCGGGGGAGGGGTGCTCTGTGGAGGGCGGGAGCTCGGCTGTTGACGGAGCTCCCACTCCACAGAAAAGGGAGGAGCTTTGTGTAAATAGGCGGAGCTCTGGACCAGCAAGTGTTTAGGCAGCTCCACATGGCTACCACAGGATATTCAAGGATTTCTCAGGAGATTCAAGGATTTCTAAAACATGCATGATTGAGTCGAAACAATATGTTTTTGATAAGAGATTTTGAATACTATCCCCCCCCCCACCCCCACCTATTTTTTTGAGCACATTATTTTGATGCCCACCATGGCAGCTGCACGGTTATGATCTAGTCTACTGGAATACACTCTTGAACTGAACACAGCTGTGCAGAGTTAAAGCATCAGTGGTCACTGAAACACTGTGACCCCCATACTGAGTGGTTCCAACAGATCCCAGGAACAACCTCGAAGATCTTTATCCAAAAGAGCACAGTCCTAAGAACAGCTAAGATACTGCAGAGGCCTCTGGTAGAGGACCCAAGTTTGCCAGAAAAGAGCTAAAGAGCAAAAAATGACTGCAAATTAAAGGTTTAGAATCAATTACTTGTTTGTTTACCTTAAACTCTCTGAGCAATTGCTATGGATTATCTCTCTGCCAAATGCAAAATATATTAGAGGCTCAAGTATGTAAAAGTCAAACTTGAGCCTGTCTGATCAGATTAGTTCATCTGCGCTGCGATGCATTAGGCTTTAGATCTACATCAAAAGCTCTTTAATGTTCTCCAGGAGCTATGCTGCGGATGTCTACACATCTTAAAGAAGAGGCGCTTATATGGCCTCTCCACCTCAAATTTAAACCTGAACAGCCTGCATTGTTGCTTAAAGCTAAAAGAGACAGACACTGAGGAGAAAAGCGAAACTTGTTTTTATAACAGCAGATCAGAACTGAGAGGATGACTTTGTCTCAACAGCTGTTTTACCTTAAACCCAACAAGCCAGTGCTTCAGTTTAAAGAGTTTAAGCTATTATATGTTTGAAAAAATTTATTTTTGTACCTTTTTTATAATAATAATGACTGGCACGAAATGGTTTTGTTTGAATAATTTAAGATATTTAAGATTTTTTTAATCATGTGCAGTAATCATTCATGTCTGATACCTTCACAAATCTAATAGTTGATGGGTCTCTTATCAAATAATAATTCTGCAGCTACTCTTCTTATATCTTACTAGGGGTGGAAGAAAATATCAATACACTGAAATATCGCAATATTTTATTTCCAGATACTGTATCGAGTCTCTAAAGCCCTGTATTGATTTTTATTAAGGTTTAAAACTTCAAATTGTATGGCAACAGTTCAGTTTTATGTTGCAGTTTAGCCTCCGACCTCTAGTTGGCAGCAGTCAGTCAGAGGAGCCAGAGAGTATAACAGTAGCTCAGACATTAGCATTGTGAGTAAACATTAGCACCATGCACCGATGGCTGAAGCTGAACAGATTAGCTACTGCCTTTTAAGCTGAGGTACGGTTGCTCTTTTCAGCTGGATTGTCCGTAACTTAAGGCAAATTGAAGTGCCCGTTCGAGATGCTCATGTTACAGAAGGCAGGCAAGCTTTTGTCTAGCGCCCTGAGCTCATGGGCTCCCCGAGGGAGGGTACTGAAGTGACCAAACACAACGACCATAAAACACAGTGCATTAAAATGACCAGCTTACTTGCACTCTCCCCTTAAGGTGCCCCAATACGATATTGTGATATATCATATCGTATCGTCTCGGTCTAGATATGAATCGTATTGCCAAATTCTTGCCAATACACAGCCCTATATATACTACAGGGGAGGAAATGGGTAGACAAAGTTGTTGCATCGTTTTGGGCACCAGAGTAATTACAAAGCAAAGATATTAGTTTTGAACTTCGACCCAGAATGGCAGAATGTGCCACAGAAAACAGCAAATCACAGCAGTCACACTACTGATTTGTACATGGTTGTTTAAGAGCAGAAGAAAAAACACATGATCAAAGTTGACCAAGAGGATTTCTTTAGCATCGATATAAAACTCTCAGGTTCCTGCTTAAACCAAAAACAACAACCACTAGATGTTAATTTGTGGATTATAACAATCTAAATTGAGATAACTACTTTGCAAATTTCCCACTACTTTGTTTCTTCTCACAGCGGTTCTCTTTCTATTAAATCTGCGGCAGGTGTTCCGTGTCAAACGTGCACCTGGCCTGCAGCTGGCCAACAAAGAGTGAGTAGATGACTCAATCAGCTGAGGAAGTGACTGATGAGGATCGCTCAGCGGGAACGGTTGGAGGTCATCGGAAAGTATTATCGGGCCCTTTTAAGCCTTGACTCACTCAGGCTGATTCATATCAACTCCAAAACTGAAGGAATGTTGGTGGTGAACTGAGGGGGTGCTCAGACATTTATTCACACGTAGTTTAACAGAAATATTAAAGTTAAATGTAGAGGACGTGCAGGTATACCTGAGGTACTCACTGCTGTGGAGTAAGGGTTCGTGTTTCGTGCATTTTCAGCCCAGCAGCCACATCCATAATGAGCAGCCTGGGAAAAAAAAATTGCTTTAGATTTAACTAAACAACTTAACCTAAAGATAATAACTGCACAGTAAAGATTAATAATAATGAATGAATCAGTCACTTGTCGTTTCCACACATCCACAACATTAAAAACAGTTACTAGGTTAAAGTCAGAACCTTCTATAATTTGTTCTGTTTGGCCTGGTGGTGCGCAGACATTTTCCACTTGTGTTACGTTTAGGAGAATCACAGAATTCCTTGTAGCTGGCTGCAAGTGAGAGATTTTCCACACCAGGCATTTTCAATCAAATTATAAACAATAGAGCTCAGTGCATCGGAGGACTCGTCAAAATTAGTCTATTAGAAGAGGATGTTTTCTTATTCTGTTATAGAAAAACAGTGCAGATATAACAAAGTGAGATACAAAACAATAAGAGCAGAAAGATGGGACCAGCTGGTTAATGAAACCTTCAATAAACTTTTCTACACCAACAGACACTAACATTATATGACTTGGAAAAAAAATAGTCAGTTTACGCTAAAATAAAAGCAAAATATACTGAATGGCTGCATTTCTTTGGAAGATTTATGGTAAATGGCTTGAATTTAAATAGCGCCTTATCAAGTCCCAAAGCGTTTTACCCCATTCACACACTGATGGTGGTAATAGTTTGTAGCCACAGCTGCCCTGGGGCACAGTGACAGAGGCGGGGCTACCATGCACCGGCGCCATCGGACTCTCTGACCAACATCAGTAGGCAAGGCAGGTGAAGTGTCACGCCCAAGAAACAGCTAGACTGAGACAGCTAGAATGGGAGATCGAACCGGCAACCTACCGGTTATGTGACGCCTCCCCTGACCCCCTCCACCACAGCCGCCTCAATATATAATATATTAGTTGCCCTGGAGTCCAACAAATTAAACATTAACTGAAAAAACACAGTTAAATACTTTTAATTATCCCTTTTCTTTAGCATTAGCTAGTTATTGTTTAGATGCTTTTTATTTGTTTCTAAAGCGGTAAGAGTAATTTCTTTGTTTGTAGCCTTTTGGCTAACGCTGGCAGCAACACGGTGCTGAGCTGTGGCTGTGTGTTCCTTGCTCTTGCCAGCTGTGTGGGCGTTTATACTTGGCATTTACGTTATTGTAGTATTCTACAAAATCTCAGGTTTCGGTTATCCCAAGCGACCGTGCCACATAAAAACAAACACCAGGGAGTAAATTATTTATTACATGGGGTCCCCAGATAATAAGGCTTTTAGCAGCTAATGCCTATAAGTCTGACGGAGCTTTAAAAAATCTCTACATCGTATCAAATAAAAATAAATCACCTTCATAGATTATTTTTGATGCAAACAACTTTTAAAGAATCCAAATATTTCAACATGTGGTGGTCCTACAGTAGATTAATGTCAGAAAAAAAGTCTTTGCTGTCCAAAAAGAACATTTATGGTCATAAGTAGAAGCAAAGACTGGGTCTGTTTTATTAATGTGCTTCGAACAGATAAATCAAAGACGAATATCTGCCTACAATAACAAGAGACATGTCTGGCATGGACCAAATGCAGCTTTTTGGTAGAAGAACCTCTTTTTAAGGTGGAAATGCTACACTTTTTGTCTGATGCACATCCATCAGGGAGAGGATACCAAACGATTAAAGAGGAAAGATTAGATCAAAGCACTGAAGAAAGAGGGCCAGTAGCTTTTCCTGTGATGTCCTTACTGTGGATAAACTCATGCCAAATCAAAATAAACAGCATTCGTTGAAGGATTGTGCGTGTGTTAACACTTAGTAGGTGTTGAGGATGAATGTCAGCTCCAACAACACCAAATTTAATTTTGATATATGTAAAACTGACATTTTTGTGTTGGATAAGGTTGATTAGCCAACTTTAAAAAAACTGACTTTAAATGTTTTTTAGTTGTAGATCCAATCCAATACTTTCATTAATTAGTGCAGTGAATCATGAAATCTTTGCAAACACTTCCCCACAAACACAGGTAATTTACCAGACAACTATACTGCAGGTGTAATTTGAGTTTTTTTGAGCTGTGGTAACAATAAGCAGCATGATAATTTGACACAGGAGTAAGCTTATTAAGTGTTAAATGTAATTAAGTGTAAACTGTTCTTTGAGCTGAGTACAGTATTGCGTTATAAAGAAATTAAAGACTGTAGTGATGAAATGTTTTGCTACAAAGCTTGATCTGCAGCCTGGTTTCCAAATCTGCTTCTATGCAGCACACACAAAAAAATATATAGATACAAACAGGGAGCCCCTCTACCTGGCCAACCCTGCCGGGGTGTTTCATCGCGAGGCCTCCGCTGGACACAGCTGCAGCTACGTTCCCTTCCAAGTCCACCACCACCGCTCCGACGGTGTCCAGGCATCCTGAGCCGTTTTCCTAAAATCACAGCAGGGGAAAGAGTCGCACGAGCTGAAAACAACAAAAAACTCAAACATTCCTATTCTGAACCAAATGTGTCTTATTAATGTGGAGATGTTAAGAAAACATGAACATTCTGCGTGTTTTTTTTATGAATCCTTCTTTCCTGCTCTTCGTGTTTCATGAAACTGCTGTGCTGTAATTTGGCCTCTTTCCTCCCCTGATTGCAGTTTGCGTTGGAAGTGATTTGTTAGTGAACCATCGTGAGTCAGACTGCATGATAAATAGAAATTTGAATGCTAAACGAACAAATTGGAATCATGAATCATGATGAGGATTGCACTTGTACAACAAACTAAAGAACTTGATTAAATTCTGGACTAAAAAAGGCAAAGAAAAAACAAACAAAAGAAAAACATTTCACCAGACTGGTTCTCATTAATCAAATCTTCTAAAAGCAACAAATGGATGGGTTTTATAATGAAACTATAACATTATCTGCGCCTTAACTGAAAGATTTCACAGACTATAAAACATGAAAACATTTCAGAAATGATGTAAATATGACTTGGACTTGATTAAAGTTTTTAACTATACACCATCAGGATGCAGGTGTCTGTATCACGCTGAAAGGAGAGGAAAAGATTTTATTGCTTGGCAACAAGACGGAGGTATGAAGAGAACATTGTGCACAAAAATTAAAGCTTGGTTGCTTTAAACATTTTTAATAAACTCATCTTTAGAAAAAATCTTTAAACAAAACAAGTGATTTCCTGTAAAATGAATGTATAGCTCAATATCGAAAGGTAAAACTGAGAATTAGGTGATAAAAGCCAAAATTCTGAACATTTATTTCTGTAAAAAGTTAGTCAGAGTGTCAGTCATGTTATTGAAGCCCAGTTTATAAAACGCTGTTTGTAGGTAAAATAGGGCTGCAACTAAAGATTATTATAATTGATTAATCGATTAATCAGAAAAAAAAATAACTTTTTAATTTTGACCTCTTTATTCCCAAATAGAACATTTGGACTGACAGCAAATCACACAAAACAGATCTAATAATATTAAATTAATGCATAAATAAGTAAACATTTGTTAAATAGCTTCAGTAAAAAATTAATGTACACAATAATACACACAAATGAGTGCTATACCCTTGAAAGTCTCTTCATATTTTCTCTCCATGAGCTTCGTAAAATGTGTCCTTGAGGGAAGTGTGTAGCCTAAAATAAAAGTGTGAACTATACTAGTGAAGTCTTTTTCTTTAACCATGGACAGTCTCGTGGACCGTCTCATGGACAGTCTCGTGGACTGTCTCATGGACAGTCTCGTGGACAGTCTCATGGACTGTCTCGTGAACAGTCTCATAGACAGTCTCATGGACCGTCTCATAAACAGTCTCGTGGACAGTCTCATGGACCGTCTCGTGAACAGTCTCATAGACAGTCTCATGGACCGTCTCATAAACAGTCTCATGGACTGTCTCATGGACTGTCTCGTGAACAGTCTCATGGACAGTCTCATGGACAGTCTCATGGACCGTCTCATGGACCGTCTCATAAACAGTCTCATGGACTGTCTCATGGACTGTCTCGTGAACAGTCTCATGGACCGTCTCATGGACAGTCTCATGGACCGTCTCATAAACAGTCTCATGGACTGTCTCGTGAACAGTCTCATGGACAGTCTCATGGACAGTCTCATGGACCGTCTCATGGACAGTCTCGTGGACCGTCTCGTGGACAGTCTCGTGGACCGTCTCGTGGACCGTCTCGTGAACAGTCTCGTGGACCGTCTCATAAACAGTCTCGTGGACCGTCTCATGGACAGTCTCGTGGACAGTCTCGTGGACCGTCTCGTGAACAGTCTCGTGGACCGTCTCATAAACAGTCTCGTGGACCGTCTCGTGAACAGTCTCGTGGACCGTCTCATAAACAGTCTTGTGGACCGTCTCGTGAACAGTCTCGTGGACCGTCTCATAAACAGTCTCGTGGACCGTCTCATGGACAGTCTCGTGGA
>JARVJO010000001.1:22790720-22801520 GCA_031762555.1 Cynodonichthys magdalenae
TCCCACGAGCTCTGGTTTCAACAGTCCATCGATTAGAACAAAAATAAGCAGCACAGTGTTGAAGCATCTTCTGTTTCCATTTAGCCAATGTCGACCTTTCCAAGATGGCGGCCGTATTTCATGTGCCACAGCTGCGTATGCTGGGTCTACCCTTCATGTGTGTGGTGTACCCCACCCCTCACACACAGACTGTGGATATGGGCACCAGTGACCTCCTTGAACCTGAAAGGAAGAAGTGGGTAACTGATCATGGATGGATGATTGCTGTGTTCAGATGCTGTTTTTAGACAAGTGGGGTTAGAAAACTGATGTGAAGGGTGTGTTCACAGTTATTTGTGTACCCTATTAGGGGAAGATATTACTATTTATATTATTCAATGTATTATGTTCTTGTTTTGTTTTATACATCTGTTTTGTTGCTTCATCATGGACAAAACAAAAAATGAATTCCAGAACAGGAGCAGGGGTACCTTTTTAGTCAGAGGTTTATAGTAACTGAGTACATTTACTTTGTTACAGTACTTAAGTATTTTTTGAGGATTTATAATTGTACCAATTATTTTTTTAATTAGCTACTTTTACTTTTATTTTGTTACATTTTAAAGCTAAAAATTATACTTTTACTTCTTTATTTTAAAGTGTAACACCTTGTTACTCGTTACAAAATTAAATATGTTCGAACTCATCATGAAAGAAGATGTTTATGCACTCTAAAAAATGAAGTGTTGAATTTACTCAACAAAGTCATGTCAACTGGCTCATCTAAGCCTAGTCGAATAAACTGAGCAAAGAATATACAGATATTGCTCAATTTACTCAATCTGGCTTAGTGGAACCAGTTTGGTTCAGTAAATTCAACTGTTTATTTTTTAGAGTGTGTAAAAAGTACTTTTGCTTTCCTATTTTTCGTGAAATTGTGATTTTTATTTTTTCTTGTAGTTTTCTCATCAGTGAAATTTATTTTTAACAATTTTCTGTCCATGTAATTTTACTTTTACTTAGTTATTTTTTTCAAGTACTTTATAGACCTCTGTTCTTACTATTATTTTACACATTTCCTTCTGTAGATCAAAAAGACAAATCTGACTTTCTATTGCAAAGTGATTTGTGTCATTGAATGCATCCACTGAGTAACCAATGAATCGCTTAATGCAATTTGTAAAAATACCCCAAAACCTAACAAAAAACTTTATCTTTTTCTTGTTAATCGAAACCGTTTCACTTTATTTTTGAACATAAACCCTAGCAGTTTCCTTTTTATGACACTCTTGGAGCACAGACTTTTTCTATTTAAAAAAAAAAGAGGACTTTATCTTCCCTCAGAGATCTAAAAAAGTGAAAGAGGACCTCCTTTTTTCCTTGTATCTCCCCCACCAGGAAATGTGAGAGCCCCTGCTTCTATCATAATGTGCAGTGTTTGCTTTGGATCAAGTCAACAGAGATGAAAGAGTGCTGTTGACCAATTAATGTAAAGAGGGGCCTGAGACTGGGCTGCAGAGGGCCCAGGAGGGCCAGCAGGGCTTCAGGGGGTGGTGTTAGTATTGCATACCATCAAATCTCTGTGGAAACTTCATCAAACTGTTATTAACGGTGTGCAGAGGGAAGCTGCTGGTTCTTCCAGTTTTGTTTGATGTGGACCACACAGACCAGAGTTGAGAGACATTTCTGTTTCTGTTTGTACAATTTATACAAAACTAAATGCATCTTAAACGAAAGGACTAGAATTTAGTGAAAAAATGCATTTTGCTGCCACTTTTCAGACCAGGTATTTTGAGGGCCGCTTTCCTGGACTTGTTTCTCTGCTCTAGCAAACCTGATTAAATGAGCAAATTACTTCTTCAAGTTCTGCAGAAGCCTGTTTATCCCTCATTGATCCAGTATACTGTATGTTGTGAATGACTCTCAGTTCGTACCACATCAAATTCTATATCATAGTTTGTAATATTGACAAAATCACAACCATTTTTGTGCCTCTGCACTTTTCCTCGACCACATGCAGAAAAGTACAGGTTGAGGTTAAAATGCCTGTGCCATCACATTTTTGTAATAAATATGAATGCATTTTTGGAAAGATAACATTTTTTTTTTCTTTTCCCATATTTATTTTGATTTTTCAAATGTATGCATTTATTTACTCACACATAACAGTACAAACACAAAAACAAAACATTGGACATATCTATTCCAAACATTGGTGCATCTTTTACCAAGTTTATAAATAAAATAATGCAAGGAAGTGATGGTCAAGGTGTCCATCATATCATATCTGAATCTCTATGTGTAATGTCCCAGACAATTCTGAAAGCCATGAAATGTAGGCACAACTTCTCTTTCCACAATCATAAAATCAATCTTTTAGCAATTATCACTCCATACTTAAAAATACACTGTATTGAGGAAATACATTTTACAAGAGAGAGTGTCCAAATAAAGCAATATTATGATCCGGCTTTAATTCGCCCCAATATAATTTGGAAAACCACATAAATATATTACACCATGTCCAGAAAAGATGGACCAGAGAGCCTTCAGCCAATTTACATCGGTCACATAAAGGAGAAACTGTACATTTTATGTAGTTTAGTTTTTGAGTAGTGAAGTCTGTGTACTACCTTAAATTGGATTAACTGGTGTCTAACATTCAGAGAAGCTAAGAATCTCCTCCCAGACCGTATCATCAATCTGTGCACTCAAATCTCTTTCCCAGGCCTGCCTAATAAATTGATAGAAGCATATAACAAGCATATAACATCTATTATCATCTGGAATATGTTCAAAATTATTTATATTTTGACAAGCATAGTCTCTAATTTGTAAGTATTTAAAGAATTGATTGGATGGGATAACAAACTTTTCTTGTACTTGAGCAAATGAGGCAAACTTGATTAAAATATAAGTCTTTCAAAGAGTTGATGCCTCTGAACTTCCAGTTTTCAAAAGTTTTATCCGAAAGGGATGGAGGAAAGGCATGATTATAACAAATCGGAGCTTGTATGGCGGTATCTGGCAGTTTACAAATCTTTTTAATTTTCTGCCATATTCTAATCCAATTTAAAATTATTTTATTCTGTTTATTTGTATTTGTAAGGAATCTAGATGATGCAAAAAGAAGTAATGAACTGTCAAAAGCATTTTTTTCCTATTGCAACCCAAAATTGGAGTGTCCCTCAGTACGTCTCTTGTGTAACCTTCCTGCCAATAAACTAAAGCCTGCAAATTTGCAGCCCAGTAATAATGTAAAAAACAAGGTCAACCTAGCCCACCTTTCTGTTTGAATTTGTATAAATGGGCTTTTAATATTCTATGAGCCTTAAAACTCAACATAAAAGGCATAATAATAGAATCTAAAGTTCTGAAAAATGATAACATTTATAACATATTTATAACATATTGCAAAAAATATTTTATACCGCTGAGACAAACACTTGTTGAGATGTTCGCATATGAAGTAACAGGAAGTGATGTCACAGGGGAATGTCTGAATGTAAACAGAGAATCACTACAATGGCCAACAACACAGACTGTAGAGAAAAATCTGATGTTTCTTTAGATCATTTTGAGTCACCATCAAAGAGAGATGACGACGAGTCATAGTTCAAAATGTATTGTTTTAATAAACAAAAACCAGAGAGTTTCCCATCTTAAAGAGTTCCCCTTTGATGTCACTTCCTGTTTCATTTTAGTTGAGCCAAATTCAAAAGAAAATATGCCAGTTAAGTGACAAAATGGGTAAAATCGTGTTTTATGCAAAATTTCTTAAATATAACGATGTTTTCGTTGACTTTGTATTTGAAGGACATGCACGTCACAGACACTTTAAGCTTTTTAATGTGGAATATTCTGGTTAAAAATCTGGCAGGAGGAGGATATTTACTTTTGCACGAGCAGCTCTGGGAATTGTTGCACAATAAAATGGAACGTTTCGCATTTTGTCCTGGTTTTAGAACCAAACCTGTGGAGACCGACACCAACATCCTGACATGTCTTTTGTTCAAAACACAAAGGAATTAAAACTTAAACTCCAGCCGTAAAACACAGATTGTGCTCCGTGAAAGACGTAAAGTGTCAGATCTCCTCTGCATGAGCGTATAAATCCAAAACCCAGCATGCATGCTTTGTACATCCAAACATCAATCCGCACTAAATCCACTGAACTTGGGTTCACCCGGCGATGAAGAAGGAATTCCTGCTGCTCGGAGCGGGAGGAGAGCAGGCATGCTCTGCTGCGAGGAGACACGCTGGATGGGGGATTTTATTAAATGAAGTAAAATAAACATGGGGAGTAGTTGTTATATATTTTGCCAACGTTGGAACCCACAAGAATCCTAAAGGGAAAGAATCCTCACGATGCGGTGCCTTTTTAACACAACCTCAAACCCATTCTGGAGATGTAGACTAAACAAAACAAAGCACTTCATTCAGGAGGACATCACTGGGCTCATCGAACGAAAGGTGCCAGAAATTAGAATCGAGTTTGAATTATGAATGAAACAATTGTTTAAGCTAATGAATCTGGAAACCATAACAGTTTCTGTCCGTTTTCGACATAAAGTTACGCAAACGTAGTGATTTGCAGATAGGGGCCAGATTAAGACACAAAAATATCAACTTCACGAGTATTTTTTGGCTATTTCAGGTTAAAAGTTGCTTTTCTCATCTGTGGAACAGATGAGCGTGACATGCTGGACAAATGTTTAAATTGAAATGGATGGATAAACTACCACACTGTTGTGTTTTCACGGTCAGAGAAATGACAGCATGGAGGGATTATATAACACAAAAATCACTTTTATCTATGAAGACCATAAAACAAAAACTATAGCGTTACTTTGCAAGAGTGCAGCATGTAGAAGTTTTAAACAAACATTTCTAATTAATCTAACACTCTAAAATAACATTATTATACATTAGATTTGGAAATAATGATCAAAAGACAGATTTCACTTCATGGTAATAATTTAAAACATTTATTATTATTATTATTTTTTTTTTTGCTTTTTTTCTTATCTTCCCTCCAGCTTTCTGAAGCTCCATTAGCACCTCCTGGTGGCCACTTTGAAAAACACTGCCTAAGAGGACATACAAAAAGTAAGAGAATTTGTGTTTGGTAGATTATTTCTTTGCTTCTTGCCAATAAATCATTGAAAAGCCTGTTAATTTCCCTTTTAAATGGTGTCACATTTGTAAGGATCGTGCATTTGTGAGATGAGCAGTAGAGCTGAGTTCGCCAAATCGTCTCTACCAAACAGCTTATTTTGCTGTTGACTCATGTTTTGAGCTTCTGCCGCCAGGTGATGCCAATCAGGTGCCAATAATAAGATTTATTGCCAAGAGGTATTGTTACAACAAAGTAATAATCTACCAAACCCTAATTTTGTTTTGTATGTTTGACTTTGTAAGAAATGTGACGCCTTCGGAGAAAACAAATTAAATAATGAGCCTATGGATGTTGACATAAGGAACCCACAAAATTACTCAATTTTATAACTTTAATTCCTAAAGCCCATTTTAAGTGAGAGATAATCACAGATAATTATTGTTTTTTTGCTCAGGGAAATGAAAGACACGTATATGAAGCCAGCTGCATCTTAAACCAGGCAGCGTTTTTGCAAAGTGACTTGTAGGTGCAGCCGCTGCCTTAATCTCCTTGTAACCATGACAATAACAACAGCCTACGCAAACTCACACAAATAGATCCTCCTCTGGTTCTGGAGTACAGATTACTCTGCAGAATCAAGCCTGCCATGGGATGAGTCGCTTCAGCATTTGTTCTTTTGTTTCTCCAGTGGTCTCCTTTGTACAGGAACCTGTTGAACATTGATGGAAACAAATCAGATATTTAAAAACTGTTTTTAATGGCGACTGGCTGCTGCAGAACTGTTTTACATCTACATCAAAACAACAGCAGAACTGAGAGAAAGTGCATTTAATATGAAAATTCATGAATAATAGGAGCTGAATGGTTGCTGAAATTAGCTGAACCTGAGTTGGTAAAGCTAAAAGCAGAACAAAAAGCTAAAAGGAACAAAACACTAACTAAGATTAAAAATAAACAAACTCAGAATAGAAAAACAGTAGCTAAAAGTAGTAAAATGCTAGCTAAAAGCTAAAAAAGCAGAATAAAAAGCTAAACACTAACCAAAATTAAAAATAAACAAACTCAGAAGTAGAATACAGTAGCTAAAAGTGGTAGCTAAAAAGCTAAAAGAAGCAGAACAAAAAGCTAAAAGAAACAAAACACTAACCAAGATTAAAAATAAAGAAACTCAGAATAAAAAAACAGTAGTTAAAAGTAGTAAAATGGTAGCTAAAAGCTAAACATAACAAAACAGCAGCTGAAAGATTAATATAGCAAAAGATTAGCTAAAAGTAGCATGGATAATAGAACAATGCTGAAGCTGGATTTTTAAAAGAATGTTTACGAAACTGAAGAGATCTCACCGTTTGTATGTGAAAATTATTTCAAAATAAAGTTCAATATGATGAAAAGTATAAAAGTTACAAAAACAAGAAGTAAAGTCATGTAAAAACAAGTTTTAAAAGAGGATTAAAATGAGGATTTTGTGCTTTAAATCATATTCCAGGGATGTGAAATTTTTTTTTAAATTTCACTCCAGCTGCTTAAAACAATAAAAGGTTGACATCTAGTGGTTTCAAAAGACAACACACGACTTCTGCTTCATTCAGATCTCAAGTTGTCTTGTTTTTAATTTAAAACGATACGCTTTTGATAATGGAAAAGAAAAAGGTGAAACTTTGCATAAGTGTGTAAATAGATAAAACATTTTGTAATTTTAACATTTTAAAACTTAAGCCTTAGCATCACACTGATATTGTTTTATTCAAAATATTTCCTTATGTTACCAATAGGTAATTCTGCTTAAACCTGTATATATTTCACTATAAAATTTAAATGGAGTAGAAAAAACAAATGTTCCTCTCTGGTAATGTTTGAGGAGCAGATGGGTTTGGACCGGAGCGACGCTGACACAACAGATGACAGACGGTGATCTCTGGAACCAGACGCTGACTTACTGCTCTGGTCCGGTCTAACCTGGGGGATCCAGCTCCCTGCCCTGCAGATGGACCATAAATCTATACCTGTTAGTATTAATTATCACTTAACAACAATAACATTTAAAAATTCTCTGGTGAAACAAACAAAGCTAAAACATTTATGTTAAGATTCTCATCTTGCAGATTTTTTTGGTCTTGGTCACATTAATGAACAATGCCACTTCTTTTTAATAAATGTGCAAATGCATAAACACTAATTATCATTATTAATATTTTGATTAAAAAAATGAATTGTGCTTCTCATTACATAGCTTTGAGAAGAAATCTGCAAATCATGCATCAAAATGTGCAGCTTGATCAGGAAAAGTGTGCAATGACTTTTTTGTAGCGGTGCATTGTACAATGTAGATAAAATCTGAGTTTTTTCTTTGTTTATATTGCTTTTGTTTTCATTTTTATTAGTCTTTGTACCATTTACTACCTCTCCACGGTCAGTGTTTGTGTCCCCACCTGCCACAGCTGCAGCCACTTCACCTCATCTTGTGCAGCCTGTTCAGTTTGTTTGTCCACACTCTGTTTTCAGTCGAGCATTACTGGTTTGCATGCCACGTCCGGTTTCCCCCCGAGCGTTCCTGTGTCCTCGTGCCTTCCTGAGTTTGTACGTTTTGCCTCATAATAAAATAAGTTGATAAGTCTGCATCATTGGGTCCAAAATCCCCCGCTAAAATTGTGGCAAACTCTAAACCCCCCCATAAAAAAAAATCTAAAAATTAAGCTACTATTTAATTTGGATGGTAGAGGTGTTCTATGGAATGTTCAACTTTTGAGCTGTCTAAAAGCTTTGCAAATAAACACATTGTGTTTTTGTTACATGTGTCATGGTCTTCAGGAAGGTATGACCTAAAAATGCAAACAAGAAACAAAAAATAAATACATATATCCTGATAACATGTTCAAAAGTTTTCATCAAAATATAGGCATTTTTTCCCATCCAGGGTGTCTCACACTGCTACAGGACATGCACAAAGTGCAATATATTTTAGTTCATTAAGACAAAAAGTAACACTTATTATTATGTTATATGGAAAACAATAATATAAAAAGAAAATAACACAAAACCTTACTTGTTTTAAGGTTTTACAGACAAATTTAAACAAACTTTCAGTTCTAAATGAGTGAAGTCAGGGTAGGTTGTTCCGCACATTGCTTGAACGTTCCATGACTGACACACCAGACGGACCTATCAGACGCCGACCTTTCCTTTCACGGGAGCCAATCAGAAGACGCGGACTCGTACAACGAATTCTACGGCGCAGTCAAGCTAGTTTGAGCGGCCTGAGGTCCATAGAAATTTGACAGCTTCACAGGTGAGACGACCGTCCAGAGGCTGTTTCACTTTACATTTCTGGATTTATTTTCTCCTCGGGACACTCCTTACTGTGAGCCTGGGGTTGTCACATTCAAAAAGCGACCCTTCTCCGAAGTCTTTTTCCTCCGGCAGCATGAGCAAGAAGAAAAAGGACTGGAAGACTGAAAAAGGTAAGGGTTGTTTTGGGGGGTGAATAAGGGGATAAATCCATGGCATACCCAGCAGGAATCATAACTACACAGGAATATTGACAGACACTTTGTCTCTTTCCTGCTTATTACTTGGATAACTTATTTTCTAGGCTGTGTTTTGCAACCTGAACGGGGTCTGAGTAGATGTTACTGTTGCGCCTTACCGCAATTAAATGCTTGACATTCGGAACAACACAACAATATTCAATATATTGAATCTCTTCCTAGCTGTTCAGCTCACATTTTAGGTGCTCAGAGTTGTCCTCGGTATCCTTTTTGTATCTGTCTGTTAGCCACTAACAAATATTTTCTGTTTTTCTACCTGTATACACCTGTAGTTTATGATGGCTCCATTCATTCTCCTGCAACCTTGGTCTCCAACTCTCACTCACACGACATGTTTGATAAAAAATAAATGATATAATTTTTAGGTTACAGTATCAGAAGACAAACACTCTGATGTTTTTGCTTCAGAGACGCAGAAGTTGGACCTGTTGACTTTTTAAAGCAGTTATAGGATGTTATTTTCTTATTCTAATAAGTTCTAGACCATTTTACACAGCTTTTTATTTCCAGGTGTAACTAATTAGTCATTAATTAGCTGTTACTGTGCTGAATCTCTGCAGCCGTGTTTGTTGTTATTGACTTATCAATAGTTATCAATGGATTTTACACTAATCAACTAAGAATAAATATTTATTGTAGTCTTTGTCCTCTGACTTATCTGTTGCTTTCATCCGTGTATAAACATGACAATAAATCAGTTTATGATCTGATTTATGGTTTTGCAACTGTTTTGATTAGTTCCAATGTGGGGGATGGATCGACAGATCTGGATCTTGTCTTCAGTAATGAGGGCGTTGCTTCGGTTGGTCGCGGTGAAGAAAGAGTTGAGTTTAAAAGGAACTACATTCCAGCCCTCTCGTGTTTGGTCTGAATCATGACCAAAAGAACGAGATCCTGGATACAAACAGCTGAAATAACGCTGCGTCACAGTCGCAGTGGAACTCGAAATTGTAAAGTCGGACTGACGTCTGTTCCGAGTTGAAAGCGTTCCAGTTCCAGCTTGTCACAACGTCGGAAGAAAGCTTTTCTACTTGTTGCTCTGACAGAATAATAACACATAAAGCAATATCGCTCTATAGGGCTGGGCGATAATTCAATAATAATATATATCGTGATAGATAGATATATCGTGTTCCGTATCAATAGAAAACACATAATTTCACAGGTTGTTAACTGCAACAGATGGATAACTACCTTTCAGCTAAACAACACCTGGAAAGCTAAGATTCCCCTTTAGCTCTTAATAGACGACCTATTCCAGCAAAAATAAATAAATAAAATCGCTCGCACTTTATTTTGAAATGTGTAAACCGGGGTTTCTTTCTCCCTCCTGTCAACACATTCGAGCGACAAAGCGCTCACTTGCTGGACAGGTCCAACTCCGTAGGGTTAATATGAAATTAATTATTGATTTAGGATGCTGTTACACTGGAATAAAGCATCTAAAAACAGCAGATAAACATAGTAAAGTAGCAAAATACCTGTGAAGTAATGTGTAATAGCAGTTTTGTGTTTCACCACCGTTAACTGTTCAAATTTAAAAAAGAACAGTGTGAAGTGAAAGGAGAAAATGATGCAACAGCTGGAATTGGAAATGTGGATAACAGAGGAAAGGTCACATCACCAGTTTGGCAGTATTTCAGATGTTTTAAGAGGCAGACTGATGTTTTCTGAAACTGATCAATGATTATATTGACCGATATGTAAAGCCTATTTCAGCAATATCGCCTAGCCCAGGCGCTCAACAAACAGCGTTAAAACATATCTAGTAATCGCTATAAAGTACTACAAGTACGACTGATTTGATGTAAACAACACAGAATTCCTTTATAAAGTGGTCGGAGCTCGGAGTAAAGCTGCTGCTCCTCTGCGTCAAAAAGAGTCCGATTATGTGGTTTGGACATCTGATTAGGATGCCTCATGGACTCGTCCCTTTTGGAGATTTTCCAGGTTTGTCCCACTGGAAAGAGACTCCAGAACTCGCTGACGGGATTAGGTGTCCTCTCTGGCCTGGGACCACCTTGAGATCCCCCCAGATGGAGCTGGCAGCGTCACTGAAGAGAGAGGTCTGGGTTTCTCTCCTGTGACCCGACCACAGAGAAGTGGTAGAATGGGTTTTATTTTTTTTTTTTTTTTTTTTTTTTTTTTTTTTTTTTT
>JARVJO010000001.1:22819568-22830038 GCA_031762555.1 Cynodonichthys magdalenae
TGATTTATTTATTATTTAAATTTGTTAATTGTCTGAAATAAAAAAGTCATTCATTCATTCATTCATTCATTCAATGTCTGTTATATCTAATATATCTGCATGAATTTGAGTGTGCTCTGATATGAAAATAAGACAAAAGTGTAGGGGACAGCTCTTCTCTTGATGACTCTGGTAATTATGCACTGTGTTTGACTCCTGTTCTATTACCTGCTGTAAACCCTGCCCATATTTCTGTATTAGATCATTTTTACAGGAGCCAATTTTATTTGCACACAGAATCTGGTAATGAATGCTATAAAGAATCTGTAGGGGCGGAGATGAGTTCAAGAAATTCAATTGGTATTGAGTCGAGTGGAGCCACTTGTTCTGCAGTCATCATGGGTTTGATGAGAGCGCTGACCCACAGAGGTTAGAATATCATGATTTAGTGGGGATTGAGTTTTTATTTTTATGTCTTTTGTTTTTTTTTTTTTACATACGCACTCAGTTTAGAGATGGTTGGCCTGTATTGTTCAGCACAATACCTGTGTTTACCTCAGTCCTGGTCCTTTGGACCCACAGTCCTGCATTTTTTGAGGTTAATCCAAATAATATATTTCTTTAAAATCAGGTGTGCAGAGCAGGGAACCATCTGACCCAAACAGGACAGATGATCTAAAGAGACTCGACTTCGAGCATCAAAATAATATGAGTAGAATGAAGGGGACATATCACGCTATATCCACTTTATTTTAGCCGTTAAATACGTTTTTTGTGTTACTTGGAGTCAGAAAAGTTTAATTTAGTCTCTCCTGATGCTGCGTAGACATCTTTATATTCTGTTTGGGTCAGATTATTCAACTTGTTCAGTTTTCTCTATTTTCGATGATGTTTTCTGAATTATTACATCAAATTATTTGGGACAGAACTTCTTAATAAGGTCTGGACTTACCAGCTAAAACTTGGTTGGTGTGAAGCACCAAGAGGTCTATAAAGTACTTAAAAGAAATAACTAAGTGGACTTTGGTAAAAATTTATTTCACTGATAAAAAAAGTTCTAAGTAAAAGTCAAAAAACTGCTCACAATAATTGGGAGAGTAGAAGTACCTTTACCCACACGAAGAAATGAAGTGTTGAATTTACTTTAACAAACTCATTTTACTAAACCGAGTTGAATAAATTACATTTATTCTGTCAGCCAGTTGACATAACTTAGTTAAGTAAATTTAATAGGTCATTTTTTAGAGTGCATAAACAACTCCTTTCATGATGAGTTTCGGTTAAATTTAAATTTTTAACATGTAACAAGGTGTCAAATTTTAAAGTAAAGAAGTATCAATTTTATGTTTTGAATGTAGCAAAATAAAAGTAAAAGTTTCGATTTTAAAAAATACTTCGTAAAATTACAAATCCTCACAAAAATTACTTAAGTACTCTAACGAAGTAAATGTACTTAGTTACTATACACCTCTGGAAGAACCTCGTTTGTGTTTAAAGAGACCGCCTCAAAACGAGTTGATCTGAGACACGCCCCAGAAAAGTGGCGGGGCTTGTAGAGATACAATAAAGAGGAGTTCAAACCAAAGCATTGCAGTTCCACTTTATATAGACCCCAACTGAAGGATTAGGATTTAAAATCATCACGTCTACTATTTTTGAACTTTTATGTGAAACCACAACAATTTTTTTTGTGGACCAGCTGTCCTTAAATAGTGTTGTAGTCACCAGGGAGCAGACTTTGAAATTTAAATTGATTCCCAGTAAACCTTTTGCTTTGTCATGCTCTGGCTTTTCACCAGATTTTGTGAAACCTCGTTTTTGAATTATCTTCCTTTTCAAACCAACAAATGGCAGCACAGAAAACCCTCTCGCCCCGACAGATGAAGAAACCCCACGTTCTGAGCCAAACGTATCCCGTTAGAAGTCGTAACCACCAGCTGGTAACTTCTTGGACAAACTTGTGATTGTTACAGTGTCACACCAAGAGGGAAAAATCGATGTCCCCAGCTGAGAGAACTTGCTGCTCTGATGAACAGTGAAATGACTCCGGTGAGGAGGTTTGCACCGGGTCTTCCATTTAAAGGTCCCGTTAATCGGATTGCCTTTGAGAGAGCTACAGCATAAGGAAAGGGTTTCCCCTCATCTCTTTGTAAACGTGAGCCAAGGTGATAAACCAGCTGATCACCTTCCTCTTCTTCAGTGACTGAACATACAGTTCAGGCAGCCTTTTGGTCTGCCTCTCTCTTTTTTTTTTTTTATAGTTTTTATGTAAAAAGGCTAAATATTATTTCTAAAGTGTTGGCAATGGAATGTAGGAGTCTATAACTAATTATTGAGCTGACACAATTCATCAGCAGTAGCTTGGATTAAAAGTAGTTAGTCAGCAGTGGTTTCAGTTTATTTACACATACAAAAATCATGTTTACATAGCACACACCTACAAAACAAAAAAAAAGCTTTAGAAAGCTTATAGAGAGAGCCTGTGTACCTACAATTTTATACAGTTTTATATTATACTTATAGTAACAACACAAGAAAACACATCAGACATCCTTTGTACATATCGTTACACATCAATCAATCAATCAATCAATCAATCAATCAATCAATCAATCAATCAATCAGTTACAGGTCCTACAAGTGGTCTCAGATATAAAAAGAAAGCGTTTTGGTCTTTATCTGTGTTCTGATGGTGGAGGTGAATTTCAACCCTTTTATGGTCTCGTTGAGCTTAAAAGTGTTCCCAGAGTTGGACTCCACTATGGGCTCTGAAAAGCTAACATCTGCAGACTTTATATCGGGCCTGCTCAACTGGCGGTCCATGGGCCACACCCGCCAATTGGGTAATTCATCTCTTAAGTCCAAACCCTCCGGTTTCTACTTTAATTACTATAATTTCTTTTAGTGAGACAGAGACATGTGTGGTAACTACAGAAATGTCAGAATCTTGGCTAGAAGCTGGTAAAAACCATTTATATGAACACCCGAGACAGTTAAAACTACAAGCAGTTGAAGATAAAATTATGAAAGTGAAAATAAAATTGGTTTAAAAATTTGGCAAGTCAGAGATGTCAAAATAATACTAAATTAGAAGCATAATGTGTTATTTTTGTTTTTTGTTTTAAATACAGCAAAATTAACTATTTCAAAGGTAACGGATCTTTCTAGTACTTGGTTTATTTACATAAAGACTTTAATTGCTGGATGTTCGGCCCCTGAGCTGTTGGTCTGCAGTAACTGTGGCCCCATCAGCAATTTAGCTGAATAGCCCTGCTTTTGATTAACTTAAAAAATGATTGTAATGACACATTTAGACTTATTATTACATAATGATAAAAATGTCTTTTTAGCAGTGTTGATCTCCAATGTGCCAAAAGGTGAAACCACTTTTCGACAGAATCATTTGATTCAAGCTATCTTGTAAGTCATATAAATTTAAGCTTACTACTGGTTTTTAAGGATTGCAGTACTTGGAGAGCTTCTAAGGTAATATTTGTTCCATCAGTTAAAAAAACCAAGAGGTTTATGAGAAATGAGACATGATTATTTCTTTATGGGAACATGCAGATGTCTCATTTTGCTCTTTTTATCTTTTTAACCCTGCCTGAGGGTGCAGATCTATGTGTGTGTGTGTGTGGTAAAAGTACACACTTATCAAACACAGGAATACTTGTACTGAACATGAATCATTGCAGATCAGTTCACTCTGAATTCATGTCCAGGAGTTTGTCCACCTGTCATCCTGCAGGGGGCGCTGTGGCTCCACAGAAGAGCCACTGATCTCCGCCTCAGCAGTAGAGGTGGGGATGACGGTGCTGGTTTTGCATTTCAGACGGATAAATCTGCCTTTTTCTGCTTTCATATCGCAGATGTTTCTTTAGAAAATGTTTGCAATAACAAGTGTAAATTCCAAGGCTTCCTCCCAGATTTTTCAACAGCTTCCTCTCTCCAGTCGCCTGGAGTCTTTAATGTCACGCCGTTTAGGAAACAAATGCTTTTAAAGTGCTCATTGCTAAGTTTCAGCTGTTGTATTATGTTATTAAAGAAATCAGAACACTTCTTCTTTTTTTGCTATAGTTACAGTAGATCAGGTTAGAAGTTGTTTTATTCATGTAAATGTGTTCAAAGATTAGAATAACTCGAAGTAAAAGTGAAAGGAAAGCCGTGTAGAAAAATCTCCACAAACTGCTGACTTTTCCCAGACATTCCTCAGGCGCCGTGTCTCACTGATCTCCAAATTATCCTACTTTTGACTTTCACTTCATCTCTGCTCCCATATTTCCCTCAGCTCTGTGATTTGAGCTTCAGTTTGTCTGAGTAAACTGTAAACTGTGCAAGCTTCGTTCAATATTAACCTCTAAAGAAACATACTCCTTAGCAGAGATAAGGCCTGAAGTAGCAAGGTTTCAAACAGTGGTGAGATAATAGTAATGAACAACATAGTGTTGCAATAAAATGAGAAGATATGAAGCAACTTTTGGCAAAGAATCCTTCTTTTTTTCCCCACCTCACCAGACAGTCCATTTGATAATTTCATGCTCGAGCATCACAATTCTAGTTTCCTCAGAGGGGAGGCAGTCATTCAAAAACAAACACACACAAAAAAAGATTCTGTTCAGCATCCAGAATGTTGTAGCATGAATAAAATAATTAGGTGTGGAGTTACTGTGACTAAATCTCTGTCAAAATTCCACAAAGAAAATCAGCACTTTATGGAGATATAACATGTTTTTTCTCCTTTTCTGGTGAACCAAAACAAAATCACTCGGTACGAGAGGAAGCTGAAATAAAAGAATGCGATGTTTTTGTGAGGAACTCCAAATGAGAATACAATTCGTCTAACCCCGGGCAGTTCATTCAATATTTGTGAGCATGCACATGTTTCTCTGAGGACCCAGGGGCCATGTTCATAAAACGGAGCTCTCAGCTGGCCATTTTGTGGCTTTTAAAAAAGAACGATCGAGACTAATTCTCAACGGGAAATGGCTGCTACATTTCCAGAGGCTCTTTCACAAGTTTTTTTTTTTTTAAGTCCAAAACTATTGAAAAAGAGACTCTTATCCTGTCCAAATTAAAGATTGCTTTTTTTCAAATCTTTATCACAACCTCAGAAACACTCGACAGTCTCTCCAAAAGAACCAGCTTTAAAAAGCTTTTTTGTATGTTTTTTTTTTCCCAGTGATTTTCGATCAACCGTTTGATCAAATGGCTGCACCAATCAGTGGGAAATTTGGCAGGAATGGAGATGTGTCCAACTTACACTGCACCAGCCAACGGTTTTACAGTAGACCCCATATTTAAGGAGGGGGCTCCATCTAAAAAGGGGGTGTCTGGACATACAAAAATGCTTATAACTCAAAAACTATTCAACCTAGGAGCTTCAGTTTTTTTTTTTGGTTGTTTAGTTCTAAAGGGCTATCCATCGGGCCCACCAATGAGACCCCCCCATCTGAAAAGGGGTTCATATATGCTACCACTATGTGGTATCTAGTTAGCTATTTTAAATACAGTGTCAGTAAAACCTCACCATCGTTTTATTTGAATCAGTGGTGTTTTTAAAGCTTGAAGACAAACAGCTGTCCTTTTTGATAATGGCCAAAAAGTATTTTTGAGAAATTTTACACTTAAAAATAATAAATAGAGAAATGTTCTTCTAGCAGCTGCTCAGACATGGCTGATTGACAATTATTTTTTATTTATATTTTGAAAGTGGCTGATTAATTGGTCTATCTCTACTTGTAATAGTCTGTTTCATATTCATTATTAGCTCTTCAAATCTCTTTTTACTTCTGGATGGGTCTTATTTTTATTCATTTCTGTGTGTAACCAGTATTTGCTTTCTGACTTATGAGGCAATTACAGGACAATAATTTTAAAAACACAATGAAAAAAACAAGTTGAATATGTTTAAGATCATTCAAATCTTGTAAATGTGTTTGCATAAAAATAATTATCATTTTTTCGTATTTTTTTTCTGTCGTCCATGAATCCAAAGGTACATTTTTAATAGGATGTAAAAACTAATTGGACTTTAGTTTCCGTGACATATGTCTGACAGCCATCAGCAATCTGTAAAACTATTAAAGCCATAAAGTTTTGGAAGTTAATAGCTTGAGTAGGTTAAATCACTCATTGACTGTTTGTACTCACAATTATATTTTATAGCAGCACTAGCCAGAAAACACACATTCTCCTTGACTGTTACCTAAGGCTTCATGAAATAAGACTCTTCCATCTTCTGTAGTCTCTTTTTTTCAAACATTCAGTCTAGAGACTCCAAACAACAAAATACCCTTAAAAACCAGTGCAGAATACTTTGTAATAGACATGATTTTATTTTATTTTTTTACACAGGCTTAATGGCAGAAAGGAAACTCTTTAATGAAATAAAACCCCACATTACTGGGAGACATTAAGATGAGCTTCAGTATCCTTTTTATGTTTTCTTTTATACCATCTAGAGAAAAACTTATCCTGCAACATTTTTATTGTCTTTGTTCATTTATAATGAGTTTTAAATTGAATATCCGTTATCTACTGTACCCTGTCAGCAAATATAGTGAACCTGAGCAATTGGCAGCGTTGCTCAGGGGCTACATGGCTGCACAGTTGTTGCCCCCTGTGTATGATAATGAAGCTCTGACTGGACATCCTGATGAGATGGATTTCCCTGGTGTTGACAGAAGTGATTGTGTGGTGACTGCAGGGCTCAGAATGTGGACTCATTATACACAAAGACCTTTTGTCAGTGGAATGGTAATAGAAAACAAGGCGACGTTCTGTTGACGGTGATAAACTGTTTGTTAAATGTCCCGGAGATGTGATTTTATTAGGGATTGTTGACCTATTATTTTTGAAAGTCCTTGCAGCGTGCGCGCCCGCGTTTCATGTAACAACTCTGCAAACAACTGGAGCTAATGAACACCATTTGTTTTCTAAAACCAGGACCCGTTTTGGCCCAGATGTGCCAAAAATGGTTTCAGGACTATTTATTGCAGACTTCGCAAGGAAATTCAACTGTATACTTCAGATTTATTTATTTTGTTAGCCGTTTAAGATGGCTGTGAGAACTTGTACAAGAAATTTTTTGTCAGATGTTTGAAAGAACTGGATTCTGGTTTTATAATTTTGCTTCATGGGGAAGAATTTCTGATAAAACAGAAGCAAGAGAGTTAAATGCTTCTGCTTTAAGTAGCATCCAAGTGCAGAGGTGGTTAATGCAGTGGGCTCCTATGGAGTTACATACATAAAGTAGTTCCAGACAAGCTGATGATTTGTTGTGATGCACGGAGAGCAGTGAAACCTAACTCGGAGGTAATGCGACCTCAAACTGCATTTGTTTAACCTCGCTCAGCTGTGCAGCTATAATGGGATGATGGCTTCTGCCATTAGCATGATGAAATGGACAAATAAGTGACTTTAGTGAAACCCACTCAAGTAAGGGCTGCAATTTTGCTGGCCTTTGATGCATCAGTTGGCTACTGCAACAATTTTATCTCTTTAATAGAATCTCGGTCCCCGTTCCACGCACAAAGAAAGTAGATTACGGTTTCCAATAAGGCAAAGCCCGCGTAGTGATGCAACTGAATTCCCTGTTCTGTGGGTGGCATTGTTATATTTTCTCTGTCGGGAAGAAAATTCTGGAAACAAGTGATGCTGAAGTCATTTTTTTATAGCGTTGCTTAAAATCAAACCTTTTACTTTGCAACAAATCCAAGTACTTAGAAACAAGTTAAACAGATTAATAAATGCACCTAATAAGAGGGCATTACTTACAAACAGGTGACATTTCTATGCACTAAATGTCACATTTTCTTGTGCTTATCTTGGGATTTGCTACTTTAGTCGTACATGAAGTCAAAGCAGATAGATGCTGTATTTTTATAGAAATAACCGAAAAGCTGTCAGGAGAAGGAACATTAGCAAAGACGAGGAGAAGAATGCTGGTTACTCTGAACAGAGTTTATATTTTTATGTTCCCCAAACTATCAGGCAACACATTTCAAATGTGTTTCAGGACTGAGTGGGCAAAATAAGGTCTCCAGTTGGAATCATTTTATTAAAGTGTTTGTGAATATCCTTACTTAACAACTATGCAGCTTTTAAAATAAAAGCTGTAGCTCTAGTATTAATATTCTTTTGCTAAGGGACAACACATTAAGTTACAGGCGATGCTGTATATTACTTCTTTGCACATTTATAGTTGTAGATTAGGGAATATGCCCTCAATTAGTCAGACCAATAATTATTACAACAGTAACAGTCTGCGCACCAAAATTTAATTCTCCTGTGACCTAATAAACAAGATTTTACCGCAGCCGTTTAGGCACAATGATGTGATGATTTTCCAAATGCAAATTCTTCACCTTGCATTTAAATATTTTCCTGACGTCTCAGTTATTGTGACTAATTGTTAGCTCACTGTCTTTGCTGAATAATTAGCAAATTAAGGTATTAAAGTTGAAAAATATTTAGAATCCCTCCTGTGTTGCAGATGTTACTTCCTCTATATGTATAAGAATGGATTTTTGAAAGCTTGTTACCATTTGAGTTTGAATATAGGTCTCTCTTAATCTTTATCCTCCTCGGTGTGGCTCTAATAGAAAAAGAAACGCGTTTGTGTTCAAATTAAATATGTTTTCCCAAAGGTTTTAATTCCTGCTCTGCAATACGTTTTGAGATTGAGTAGTTTGAACTATGTTTACCACAGGTTCCCTTGCAGAAACTCAATAACAGTCCTTTTAAAACTGACAAACAGGCAAATCAGTCATTAATTAAGTTCACTTTAAAAATGTGTAACATGAACACAAGGCTGCCGGGCATAAATTGCTGCTCTAAGTGTCTTTTTACGTCACACAGCAACACTTGTATGTTGATGAAGTGAAGACCTTAAAAGAGCCGCATGTTCTTTTCAATTCTGAAGACAACTCAATTAACTGCCGGCCAATTAATGTCTCCTCGGCTGCTGAAATTAATGAAGAAGCATGTCCACGCAGGCCTGCAGGAGGGGAGGAGAAAATAAAGGTCAGGATCTGAGTGAGATCTAAATTTCTTTTATATTTGTTAGCAGCGTGCGTCTCAAAGGAGTCTGAACAAGGAAAGTTTTATGAAAATATTTTATTACTGGTGTAACTGCAACCTCTCCTTATGTATCACATTTCTGTTTGTTCAGAATTTAAATGGTGTACCGTGATCTATTTGTACAAGAAAATTGGATTTACAGAGTTCCAAGTGGAAAAACTAGCTGGAATTCCTGCCAGAATCCAAAAAGGCGAATTCCTGATCAACTCAGAAACTTCAAGTCCACTCACATGAAGTCCTGTGATAACTTTTGCTACAGTGTTAAAATGCAGAGTAATATATTGTATCGGCTTGTGTTACAAATAACAGTTGGCCTAGTTACTGAGCACAACAATTAGCAGATCCTTCTGGATTATAAAAATAAATAAAAACACAATCAGCTGGGGGTTAGATGTCATTCCCAGAGCCGACTTTTTATTTCTGAGCTAAATAAATGCAGCAGAGAAAACAGGGTTTCTGCAACTTTTTGTAAGTTAAACATAGGATTTTTAAAAGACCCCATAAAGATCGTTATGGTTCAAATTTTAAGACCTTCTTATTTTACACGCACACACAAAAAAAGCAAGTCCTTATAAAAATAGTTGTTTTCTAAATAAAAAATAATTATTTCCTTGCATTCAAATTTCATCAACATCAGTCAAAACAAAACACCAAAACTAGTTTCATGAACCAGATTTTTTTTATTTTGTGAGGAAGACTAAATGTCCATGCTGCTGCATGATTGGCCTTTTACTTTTGTTGGGCTGCAGCGTAATAACACCTGAAATCCTCAGACAGAACTAAAACAAAGAGTAAATGCCGACAGCACTTACCACAAAAAATAAAATAAAATGATGGAAGAAGCAGTGAGTGAAAAAAGTACAAGTTTAAGTCATAACAAAAATGTATTTTAGGATCTAAAATATAATCTGGACACATTTAAGACTTCTTAGTTCCTAAAATTGAGATGATTAAATTAGACTTATGACTATTTAAGACCCCACAGTCACCCTGAGAAGATGAGATTGAGGAAAGAGGCTTGCAAACACCTCGATTTTATTGCCTTTGCTTGTAGTGAATTTTAACTTTATTCTGTTTTTCTGTATAGAGGAAAAGGATTTCACAGTTGGCCTTAGGGAGCTGATAACAAAGTCTTTCAGATGTTTCTGATAGATACTGCTCTAGGATTTTGTCAGTATGAAAACCTAGAGATATTGTGTCTTCAGGGACCCAACATCTAATTGGCAAAAAAATAAAAAAAATCTAAAAACAAACTTATCTTAAAACAGTGCTGTAAGAAGCTAGGTTTACTGGATTTGTAAACAATGCCTAAATGAGAGACTTGGCCTTGGGCATCCTAAACTCTGTCTGCAGGATGGAGTTGAACAAAAAGCTTCACTTAACTTTGGCTGAGAAACAAGTTGAGTGTCG
>JARVJO010000001.1:22836302-22846481 GCA_031762555.1 Cynodonichthys magdalenae
CTGTTAGTACCCTACATGTACCAGGACACCCTGTTAGTACCCTGCAAGTACCAGGGATATACCCTGTTAGTACCCTGCATGTACCAGGACACACTGTTAGTACCCTGCAAGTACCAGGGACAAACCCTGTTAGTACCCTGCAAGGTCCAGGGACATGCCCTGTTAGGACCCTGCAACGTCAAGGGACATGTTCTGTTAGTACCCTGCGTGTACCAGGGACATACCCTGTTAGTACCCTACATGTACCAGGACATACCCTGTTAGTACGCTACATGTACCAGGGACATGCCATGCAATTACCCTGCAAGTACCAGGGACAAACCCTGTTAGTGCCCTGCAAGGTCCAGGGACATGCCCTGTTAGGACCCTGCAACGTCAAGGGACATACAATGTTAGTACCCTACATGTACCAGGACACCCTGTTAGTACCCTGCAAGTACCAGGGATATACCCTGTTAGTACCCTACATGTACCAGGACACCCTGTTAGGACCCTGCAAGTACCAGGGACATGTCCTATTAGTACCCTGCAACGTTAAGGGACATGTCCTGTTAGTACCCTGCGTGTACCAGGGACATACCCTGTTAGTACCCTGCAAGTACCCTTCAAGGGTCAGGGACATGCCCTGGAAGTACCCTGTGTGTGCATGTTACCTATATATACTGTATATATATATGTATATGTATGTGTGTCAACAAATCATTTAGTGGTATGTACTCTGTACCAGGCAGGTATCTGGTACGTACCAGCTAAGTACCATTGTAGTACCGAGTTTTCTTCTGTTTACTTACACTTACAGTAGTCAAATAATTCTTGTTCTAAGCTTAGACAGCTGTGTGTCTGACATTTGGTACTTTGTCAATGAGCAAAGTTTTCTGAAACTTTTGCTGTAAAGAAAAAATCAAAGTTTGGTTTAAATTCATTAGTTTAAGTTAAAAACATGCTGAATGCTAAAGATGAAGGTTAGATGGTGTAAATGATTAATAATGTGTTTCACAGCCCTTTTAGTACAACATTTACCAAACTGCTGTCTGCTGGCCTCAGTTCCAAATAATTTAATTTATAAGCATGTTCTTAAACAAATATAAAAACTGTAGTGGGACATCTGACAGTTTCTGACAAATGCAATGTGATTATTTAATCTTCCAGAGGATGAGAAGCAATAAAACTTTTGACATGCAGTAAACTATACTGAGTGATACTAAAACTAAAAACATAATTTGTTAGAGTTGTGAAGTGTGATTTCATTTATTTATTTATACATTTACGACTGTGAGGCAGCATCTTCTCAGTCAGGCCAATAGCAAGAGGCCAGGAGGTGGGAGATGAATACCAGATAGATACACACCCCAGACACGACCAAATGAGCAAACTGGCACTTTACAGATACCCCTCAATGTAACCTGCATGTTTTATAGATGAGAGGAATCTCACTGTCAGAGAATGAAAGCACCTCTAAGGATGGGACCATAATGGCCTCTGTAAAATGAGACAGTGCGTAATGAGTGTTTATCATTGCACATTTCACCAACTTTATTTTTACAGACCGGAGGGAGGAAGCAAGAAAGCTTGAGAGAATGTTGAAGCTTTTATTTCATTAGCCACTGTGTCAAATTGATCAGAGAAGACTAGAAATGTTCCGGTGCTTTGATTCACACAGCAATTAAACTGAGAGCACTACGGTGAAAGGCAAAAAAAAAAAAAAATAGATCAAGTAAATACCTATAATCTTTAAACTATTCCCCTTTCTGCAAAACTTTTAATGTTATGCTTTTTTTCACATGCTGTTTGCACGTTCTTTTGATGGGAAGCCTTGGTGTCTTTTCTGTCCTAAATTATGTTTATCAGCTGTCTCAGATCTCAAAACTATTTTTTTTCCCCCCTCATCCAAGTCATAACCAAGAATGTTGGTGTACAAGCAGTGTGGGATTTTCAAAGGAACCCTGAAGAGTTTTTATTTTAAATTCAAATGTAGCCAATTTTTTTTTGTCTCTGATTAAAATTTTTCAGTTTTGTTTGCATGTCAAATATGCAGATTTAGTCCCTGAGCCATTTTCTTGCCAAGGTGGATAAATGGAAACTACATTAAATCTCACAAGAGCCCTGTCAGTCTGAAGTAATATTTAATTTGTTTATTGAGTGTGTGTGTTACAGAAGGGTATTTTACATAGAAGAAAAGTTGATCCTAATAAAAAAAAAATCCTGAACCCTAATTAAACATGGAAGAAATCTGAAATTTGCACCATCCACCACTAAACAACACCGTACATGGCCACAAATTTTCAGACAAATCAAAATGGTTTGTTAAATTTTACAACAAGTAGGCCATTAGTGGCTTCCTTCCCCCAGCATGATGGGCTGTTAGTCTGCCCTGTAGGGTGTTGACGTAGTTTTACAAGAACTAAATAAACTAACAAATTACTTTGGTTAGAGTGACATTCACATGCATAACAGTTAAAAAAAATGTTAAAAAGTCCATCGTTTTTGAAATCTTGCTGGATCTGGCAGTCCAGAAGTTCAAATAAACCTTCAGTGCAAATAAACAGGAGAATACGAGACAAGATGCACTTCCACTATAATTCAGTGATTTAATATGATGGCACTTAATGCATTAGCTAACGTTAGCATAACTGATAGCGCCTGCTTCCAAGACGCACTGTTTTCTGATGGTAAACTGATAAAAATGATTGAATGTTGGCTTTAGCATGACGTGGTCAGTCACTTGGAGAGGACATAAATCACGGCTGCAGCATGTTAGCTCTTCAAGTGATCTTGCTTTCATTGCTGCTGTCCTGCCATGGAATGACCGCATCTGAATTTTACTTTCTGTGGTTGATTTTTGAAGTTTAACCTGTTCAATATGATTGACTTTACATTCTGCCTCTATTATCACTCTTTGATGTGCCTGCGTGCGCCACCTTCTGTGGTTTGCAGGTTGGCACGTACTTCTTCATTAGTAAACAATGCAACCACTGACAGTAGAGGCAGTTCTTCCCCCAGCAGTTCATGTATTGCATTGCAGCTACAAATGAACAGTTACGTAGGTAAATAATACAAATGTTAAGAAAATTCTGTGTCAACTAATTTTTATAATCAACATAATCAATTATGTCAACTAATCGTTGTGGCGCTAGTAAACGGAAATGTGAATATTCAGAGTAGGAACCTCATGATTTGATTAGAGTCAATTCTGAATCAGAGTACTGCAATGTGATCGTAAAACAATACAATTTGATGTTTCCATAATCACGCATCAAACAAACTTCTAAATATCTCTCAAACCTAAAAAAGATATATTTTGCTCAACAGTGCAGTACAAAAGGTGTTTTATTCAACTTTTTGTGTATCCATTGTAAAATGTGAAAATGACTGTGGATCATTTTTCATGGCACAAAAAGATGCAACACAGCTCAAACCCTGGACTAAATGCAATAAATTCTTAGCAATAAAGTTGCGAAGGACTTTTTGATTATCTTCATCTTTTAAAAGTCAGTCGGAAACGTTGACACTGCTTGCTCGATAGTCCTCTGTTAGCAGCAGCAGCTAGCAACTACCACTGGCTACTTCAAATTGCATACAGTGCATCTTTTTTGTTCATAGAAGCCAATGTACTTCCAGACATTGGATTTCAATGCAAACGGTGCCATTTTTATGTGTCGGACTCATTTTCTCTCTGTTTCATTCACAACGTAAACTGTCCAGGTGCTGCAGTTCTGCACTTCAGAGTTCTCTGCATAATTTAAATAACAGTGCATTGGAAAAAAAAGATTATAAACCCCACCCATAATGAACATTCATGCTTCAATCTACATTTTATTTATTTATTTTATTTCATTTGTAATGTTAAATAAATTTAATAAAGAAAACACTAACTTGATAGTTAGAATACTCGAACTCTAAAAAGGAACTCTAACTTACAGAAAATGAGCTAAAATTCGGTGTTTGTGGCTGAGCATCCATCCATCCTTTAATCTACTCATCCATCCATCCATCCATCCATCCATCCATCCATCCATCCATCCATCCATCCATCCATCCTTTAATCTACCCATCCATCCATCTATCCATCCATCCTTTAATCTATCCATCCATCCATCCTTTAATCTTCCCATCTATCCATCCTTTAATCTACCCATCTATCCATCCATCCATCCATCCAACCATCCATTCATTCATCCATCCATCCATCCATTCGTCCATCCATCCTTTAAGCTACCCATCCATCCATCCGTCCATCCTTTAATCCATCCATCCATCCATCCATCCATCCTTTAATCTACCCATCCATCCATCCATCCATCCTTTAATCTACCCATCCACCATCCATCCATCCATCCATCCATCCATCCTTTTAATCTACCCATTCATCCATCCATCTTTTAATCTACCATCCATCCATCATCCATCCTTTAATCTACCCATCCATCCATCCATCCATCCATCCATTCATCCTTTAATCTACCCACCCACCATCCATCCATCCATCCATCCATCCTTTTAATCTACCCATCCATCCATCCATCCATCTTTTAATCTACCATCCATCCATCATCCATCCTTTAATCTACCCATCCATCCATCCATCCATCCATCCATCCATCCATCCATCCATCCATCCATCACCTATGTTCTTTACAAAAATTAAAGTATAAAACATTACTGGTGAACTCAAGTACAATAAAATCCACATAAAATAAATTAAATAAACTTGCGCAGTAAAACCAATAGTTAATTTAGTTAAAACTCTTAGTTTAGTTTATTCAGATTTCATTCACTAAAACAAAACAATCTAGTAAGATATAAATAAAAAGCTGTATTAGAGCACATCATTAAAAAACGACAGTTTTTCGTGTGATATTTTGATCAGACCTGAACCAGTGTCCCATAGTCAGGTGTGAGGGATGCAGGTGTCGCACACTACTCATAGATACCAGGCACAACTGGCAGAAAGAGGAGAGCTTCTGGTCCCCATGATTGTTTTATAAATGCCTCAGGCCATCGAGTAAACATGCACCTCAACCCTTCCTATCAGAGTAACTCAATAGCCCTCTCCACACCACCCTTCAGTGTCTCAACACCTCTCTGAGGTTCAAAAACACCTCACACCAGTTAGATCCCCAGGATGTTGACCCGGCAGTGCAGGTCATCACTTCGAGACAAAGAGATTCTTATCGGCCCAGCTGCCCCCCAGTCCCCACTCACCTTCTTCCCCTGCCTCTCTCACGGTGAGCGATGACTTCGCTGAAACTTAATATCTGTGATATCATCAAGGTGCTTCTTTACTCCTCTCTCAGGATTCAGAGAGGTGTTGTGAAAAAATACAATCAGGCACTTGGCTGACAGAGGACCCCTCCAGGGAGCGTTGGTTAGTTTGGTGCCATTAAGTGGTGTGTAATACAAGACAGAGGGGCTAACAGAAAACCAGAGAGAGGGAGCGGTGCAGGAACAATTGTGAATGAAGAGGTTAATGCTCTATAACCTATCTTCTCCACCCAGGAATTCAGCAGCTCTGAGAAATCACAAACTGCCCTCTTGCTTAATCCATTACTTTAAATTTGTTTTGCAGTTTAGTGTAAAGCATCCCTTATATCTGGTAGATAAAATAGGAATTTGTGCTCTTTATGGCAAACTCTGAAAATACAGCTCCCAATTTTTTGGATTATCTATGATGGCTTTTCCAAAAACACTCAACTTTCTTTATACACGAGTAAGCAAAGTTTTTAAATTACCACAGTAATCACGCTGTAGTGATTATAAAACACAACAGTAAATGGAGTTAAGTGTTTACACGCCTCAGTATACCAGATAATAACCCAGCTCTTATAGTTGGGATTCAAACAACTGGGATATGATCTTAACTGGGTTATTATAAACGGGGCATGATGGTTGGAATACATGAGCATCCTGAATATTAAGCAAAGCCTGCCTCGCATATAAATGCATTCACCAAGGCTTCAATTAAATTTCATATTTACTTGGACTTTTCCCTTGTGGTGCCACTCAGATGAAATGACTTCAGTTGGATTATAATCGTACATGACTAAGTGGAATCTGTGCAAATATATCAAACTCTTTAGAGTATTGTAGTGCAGTAAATTTGGTCTTGAAATAAAGCATACATTGACGTTTTGCTATTTTGATACCAAAGCAACATGCATATTGATGTTAACTATGCATGTACATAGTTTCTTTTTTTAAAGTTAAATAGAAATAAACCTTTTTTATATTTACTGCTATGAAAGGCAAACAATAAAAACTTAAACACTTAGCAAACATGAGAAAATGATCACAAATCTGATGGTTCTATGGATATTGAGCTAAAATTTGTTGTGGTTGTAGCAGAGAGTCATCCTAATCCCATAGTCTGAGCTCAGATACATTGGGCTGGACCTTTGTTTGAGAACTTTGACATAAAGTTTGGTATTTATTAAACAAATGCTACTTTAGACAATGTTAATACTTTGTAATAAAGAAAACATGGTGCAACAATGCTTCACTGTACACTTTATCTAATTTTGAGCTGAGTTCAGATTTGATAAGGTCCATGATTGCTAACTTGATAGTTTATTTCCGATTTTTAAAAAGGGTTTTCTGTTATATCTCTGTTGTTCACATCCACTCACCTAATCACAAGAATCCACGTTTTTTCCCAGTCAATCAGTCAAGCTCTAAAATAATGTCCAATATCCACTCTTCTTATCAGCTAATCACAAAACAGAGCTATAATCAAGTAATCAATGAGCCATTTGACAAGAATCTGTTCAACCACCCAAAACTGTCAATTTACTTTTCCATTTGTCAGCCTGAGACTTTGGTCAACAAAACATCTTTTCATGCTATTTATCCTAACCACATAATCAGTTTGTTTTAGTCTAGATATTTTCTGGCAAACATAATTGTCATGATGATTCCAACTTATTATGAGGAGCATTTGGGGAAAAATGTTTATAGTGTTTTTTTTGTTATTTTTTGAAGGAACGCAACAGTTCAGACTAAAATACTTTGCCTGAATTCTTGGCAACGTATCGAAGCAGTGGTCAAAGCCACAACTTATAAAATGAAAAACAAATAGTCATGTCTAAAGCAAGACTTGATTAGTGAAAAAAATACACAATTATTTTGTTTTTATTTGTAGTGAGAAAAAATAGCATTGCACATCAAATGAAAAAAAAAATAATGACATCATTCTATTTTCAAAAGCTGATGCAATTATGGCTCTTAAGTTTGCTGATAATGAAAATTCTTCAGTTGTGGGTCAAACCGTATGGAGGTGGTTTTATTAGATGGATGGCCAAGTCTCAGGTCTATGACAGATTGTGGCATCCCAAGCAAGGTTTTAATTTTGGGCTGCACAGTGCCTGAACTCTGCAGGGCTAAGTCACTGTCGGTCCAGATGGGGTCTAGCCACAAAAGATTACTGGTCTTTTACTCGACAGCCTTTGGCCCTGAAGAATTATTCAGAAAGTAATACAGTGTAATCCTTAACTTCAGCATGACATTTGCCATTCTTAGTTCCCAATCCCTCTGACACCTGTCAGTCTTCACAACATCAGGCTGTTGTACACAAAATAACATTTATAATGGATGCAGTTGTTCCTGTTGTGATGACATTAATAAAAAGGCCTAGCTTTCCAATGTAAAGCCAATGGTTATTTTCTGAGAATTCAACTAACAGCGGTCCACTGGATTAAGATATTTTACTAACGCTAAAGGCAAACACAGGCAAACATTTTGTTTGAAGGCTTATCAAGCATTCACACTATAATTTCTTCTTTTGTCTGTTATTTTGGCACATATCTTGTTCTGTAAATTTAGCGCTATTTCAACAATTCATATATCAAAACGAGATATTTAGCTTTTTCTGCTATTGTTTTCTTATTGAAAATTATCTTCAACGTCCCTAAAATCTTTCAAAATGTTCATGTATCTTTACTGAACTTTTTTATTTTGGTCTAATTCTGCTTTTCTAACTTATTTTTGCTAATTTCAGCTTCCTTTGGCTTCTATTTTGTTGATTTTAACTTCTGCTTCTGCTTCTTTCAGCTGCTTTCTGCTAATTTTTGCTGTTTTCTGTGTTTTTAGCTAGTTTTTAGCAAATTTCAGATTATTTGAGTTGTTAATTTTAAAGTTTTTGTGCTTCTTTCAGCTGCTTTCTGCAATTTTTTGCTGTATGATTTAAACTACTTTTTAGCTAATTTCAGCTTATTTGAGCTGCTAATTTTAACTTTTTTGTGCTTTTTTTCATCTGCTTTTTGCAATTCTTGCTGTTTTCTGTGTTTTAGCTACTTTTTAGCTAATATTAGCTTATTTGAGCTAAATTAACCATTTTGTTTTCATTTCAGCTTCTTGCTGCTTAATTTGTGCTAACTTAAGCTACTTTTTAAAATCTATTTTTAGCCTATTTTCAGCTTTTTTCCTATTTCAAAACAAATTGAAAGTTGTTTTTTTTTGCTAATTAAAAATTTTTAACTCTAATTTTCTGACCTGTCTGTTAATTCAAACATCCTTCATGTATTTTAGCTTCTCTTTCCTAATTTTAGCTACTTTTTTGCTCTTTTCAGATTTTGTTTAACATTTTTTGCTGTTTTTCTACCTTTTTTCACTTGTCATACTTTCAGCAAATTTAACTTGCATTAACAGTTTTGCTATTGTCTTTCCAGCTTGATTTCAGCACCTTTTAGCAAAAGTCTTTCAGCATATTATTAAGCATTCACAAGGCATTTTCACATGAAATGCAGCTCCTCTAGTTGCCTTTTAGCAGTGGGTGATAAACACAGAGCAGTAAAACGAAAGCTAGATTGTAAATGAAGGTTTAGATTAGAAACAAACACTGACACACAGTCCCTTTATGTTTTTTTTATAAGTAAATCCTTGCCGTCTGATACAAAAAATAATCAATCACCTCTGTACGGCGACTTAGGTCAGTGGAATGTTGAGTTCAACAGCCATGTTTAAAAGTTAAAAAATGTTCTTGGATCACTGTAGGTTTTATTTTATTGGTTGACCAGCTCATCACTGAAACTCTCACTGCCCAGATGGTCCATCCCGCTCTGCTCTGAACAAAATTAAACAGGACTTCTGAGACATATGGCTCATCTCTGCTGAATGCACTAAGCAGAGACTGGAGCAAGAGCTGAACATGCAGCATTGTTCTCTGCTTGAGTGCACCTCTTTGGTTTGTCTCCATGTCCACACGGTGGAGGACTGTCTGAGGTTAAGCTCTTTAAAACAGATGGCTGAAATCTGCTCAACTCGTTGGGTTAAATACCCTCTTTATTTCCTCAGGTACCCTAAGTGCTGTTCGTGTTTTACGTAAAGCTGGGGATCATGGGGTCAATCTTTTAGTAAACATATTGATGCCTCAAGTTAAAATTAACATTTTCCTCCACATTTTTTGGTGTTCCTGGAACCATATGGCCAAAAAGAAGAATAATTTGAACTAAATCCACAAATCGTACGCGAGAGCACACATTGTACTCTCATCAAATACCACCTATAGTGTTGTAGAATTCAAAAAAGGCTTGATTGCAGGAAATTGTGGGAATGCTTCTTTTCTTAACAAGAGAGGAGCATGGAAGAGTGAACACCTTAGAGACCAAGAATGGGAGTAAGTTAAGGGGGTTTCAGTGCACAGGGGAGGAGGGAAGTCATGGAGGGCGTGGATGGGCTTAACACATACCAGCCTGGAAGAAAAGAACCTCCAGGATTCTGAAGAAACTCCTCCACATTCTGTGGTTCAGTGCCCCTTATTGCAAGTCATTGTCATTCACGTGGCAGAAAGAAGTCAGCGGACAGCTGGGTTTGGGCTCAGCCAGTTGTTGGAAATGAGATGGGTTGAGTCATAATGCTGTGGAGAGAAAACACAGATAAGTAGAAGAATTATCAAGCCCAATTTAACATTTAGTTTGCCTGTAACAATAATTGTGTTTTGTAAATCCAGTTCATTTAACATCCCTAAAGCAGGGCCCTTTATTTTATTTATTTTTTTAGTCTGAGCTGTTAGCTTCTAGAAAAATTACACTGTTTAAATACACTCACCGGCCACTTTATTAGGTACACCTGTCCAACTGCTCGTTAACACTTAATTTCTAATCAGCCAATTACATGGCGGCAACTCAGTGCATTTAGGCATGTAGACATGGTCAAGACAATCTCCTGCAGTTCAAACCGAGCATCAGT
>JARVJO010000001.1:22852489-22869106 GCA_031762555.1 Cynodonichthys magdalenae
ATCATGTCAATATGGACCAAACTCTCTGAGGAATGCTTCCAGCACCTTGTTGAATCCATGCCACCAAGAATTGAGGCAGTTCTGAAGGCAAAAGGGGGTCCAACCCGTTACTAGCATGGTGTACCTAATAAAGTGCCCGGTGAGTGTATACTGGCAGTAATAAATGCCAGTATATGTGTCTGTAGAGTAAATACTGTCTGATAAGATTTTAGCCCATGTCTTGGTTTGTTTGTAACTTTAAATAAATTTAATAAAGAAACTCTAACTTGATAGTTAGAGTACTCCAACCCTAAAAAGAAACTTTAACTTACAGATATTGAGCTAAAATTTGGTGTTTGTGGCTGAGCATCCATCCATCCATCCTTTAATCTACCCATTCATCCATCCATCCTTTAATCTACCCATTCATCCATCCATCCATCCTTTAATCTATCCATCCATCCATCCATCCATCCTTTAATCTACCCATTCATCCATCCATCCATCCATCCTTTAATCTACACATCCATTCTTTCATCCATCCATCCATCCATCCATCCATCCATCCATCCATCCATCATGTTCTTTACAAAAATTAAAATATAAAACATTACTGGTGAACTCAAGTACAATCAAATCCACATAAAATAAATAAAATAAACTTGTGCAGTAAAACCAATACAGTTAATTTAGTTAAAACTCTTAGTTTAGTTTATTCATATTTCATTCATAAAAACAAAACAATCTATTTACAGTTAGATAAAAATAAAAAGTTAATCATGCTGTGAATAAAAAGGGTGCAGAGTAAAGAAAAACTTATCATATCTGCACCTTTATTAAAAGAACAACTTTAACAAACTCAAGCTTCAGTAATCTCCATATTTACAAAAAATAAAACAAAAACATCAGATCTCTTCATACCTTCTTTCCACTAGATACTACAAATGGTATATTTTCCCAATAAGTTTGACTTTATCATCTTCTTTTAAAAATAAATATTGTTTGAAGTTTTCATAATAATAGTAAGACTATTCCACAAACTTATTCCATGAATTACAGTACATCAAAAATTAGTATGTTCTTCTCAGCTAAACCTAAAAGCCTTGAAAACAAACATGCTTTGAACACAACAAATTTCAAGATATCGCTGCTCAAAACATTGCTATTGCTTGTTACATTCAATCTGTTAGCAAAATATCACATCAATCACTGGATGTAACCGTTGGACATGCATCCATGTTCTTTGGAGTCAACCCATTTCAAGATGGATGCCACAGCTAAACAGTGTTAGCTTACACATGCTGAAATTCGATGAGTAGTAGCTGACAGTTATACACAACACATATTCAAGGTTTGACAAACAGCAGTAACTCCCACATTTCTCAACAGAAAATGATCTTAGTTTAAAGCTCTGGCATGAAAAGCAGCCAGTGACCTTTTCTGTTATTCCTACGTTCTGATATATCTAACACTTTTGATAGTCGATAATTCTTATCCTGTGATCAAAGCCAACAGAAGAGACTGATGTAACCGATGTCAGAGAGCAATCCGTCACGGAACATACATCATGATCCTGACGAATGTTCGATTAGCTCAAACGGGAGAAGTTTTAAAGGTTGTCTGAGGAGCTCTTTGCCCGATGATGAATTTAATAACAACAAAAAAAGTTTCATGAATTTTAAACAGCTTGATGTTTGTCCTCTGGTTTTTAAAGACCAAAGGTTTAGAGAGAAAAAAAAACAAAAAAACAAACAAACAGTACAGGCTGATAGAAGGAATCTGCATACATTTGCATTCGTTTTGCTTCGCTTTAATTTCCTGCTTCTCTTAGAGGCGCATTTACAGTATCTGGGTGTCTTGACTTCCCTTTTTTTCCCCGTTGCTTTTATTTGTGGAACAAAAATTCTCTTTTGTGATGTTCTTCTTTTAATTTCAGGTTTTTTTTATGTGTTTAAAAAAGCAAATCTTCATACTCTTTTTTTTTTTTTTTTTTTTTTAATTTGGCGGTTTGATGGTGCAGTTTTCTTCCTCTCAGACAAGCTGAAGTCCTGGTTTAGTTGTGGTAAAGTTGTTATTTTCTGCTTGTTGTTTATTTTTGCTCTGGCCACATTTCTATATTAAACTATGCTTTGTGCCCTGATTTTATAAAACGTTGAGAAAAGTTTTTCTTTTAAACTAAAAACAAATGTCTAAAAATGCAAACATTGTGCAAGTTCCAGAAACCTTGCAGACAATTATTGTGGATTTTTAGCCTTAGAAGCAAAATCTTCCTTTTTATGGTCTGAGCTCAGTCATTATATCACAGTTTGCTTTTAAAGGAGCTCTCTATTCCACTATCTGTTCTTTATTAAAGCCCTGTGACCCTTTTTAATTTGAGACATTACTCAAGAAGTGGAAGTTATTAACTTTTTTGGAGACATTTCTTCTTGGCTACACGTTTACTTCATTAATAGTAGGCTTTAATTAGATGTTTTAATTTCATTTAGTTTGAGTGCGTAATAAAAATAAAACATAAATCACCACATGTTGTGTTCCTGACTGAAGATAGTAAATCTCTGCAACCTGTGGAGGTTCTGTTTGGAAACACATTTTGTTATTTAATTTTTAATGAAATAATCAAGTCTGAACTATCAAAGCACGTGTTCTGTGGTCGTCCTTCAGCTGTAACAGCTGTAGCGTCAGAATAAAGGAGGCTGATTCTTGTTTATAAGATCTGCTTTGATCCTATAATCTTCTAACCCCTTCTGCATGGTTGCACTATCAGCAAAATATCTCAAGAACGATAGGACGGATTTTGAGGAAACTTTCAGGAAGTAATCATTGGATGTGCCTCTATGGCATTTGGAGTCTGAAGGTGGCCATCACACAAATAACTTCAACTTACTCAAAATTGCAGCCATTGAGGGAATGTTTATCTGGTAGTACCTGAAAGTTGCACTCAACAGATACTCCGAGCATCACTAAAAGATGCAAAATGTGGCTGTGGTTGTTGTCTTGAATTAAAATTCTTTCATGAAAAGTGGTGAAATGACTTTTAATCTACATACAGTATTTAAGAAGAAATGAGAATTTAAACCTTTGTGCTTATAGTCTCAGGAACTGTCATATTTAGGAACAATAAAAGCAGTATTTAGAGAACTCTTTCATTTCTTATTCAACAGACTTTATTCAAATGTTTGCACATGGTTTGATTCTTAATTTATGGGAACTTTTTTGTTCAAAGCAAACCATTTAATTTACTCTTTGAATAAACAACTTAGAAATTTCTGCTTTTGTGCGGCTTGGGTAGATGAAACAGTTGTTTATATAAATACAAAATGTATTATTTAGAGCAAAAGCATTGTTTTCAAAAACCAATTACTAACTAGTTACTGTAACTACCTTTTTTCCTCTTTTTTGACGGTGGTTATTTCCTTTGTTTAGTCTTTAAAATGCTGAAGTTCCTGTGTTACAACATCTGGCACATTGTGTTACACGAAGTCAAAGTTTCACACAGAGTAAGGATGTTTCTGACAAGCTGTCAGCGTTCATAAGAAATCATGGAGATTCTTTTTAAAATGCTGCATGAAAAATAATATCTTGCAACAGGAGCAATGAGTTCAGTATAACAAAATGGTTTTTGAAGTATTTTGTGAAGAGGTGGTCTCTGTAATGCTCCTAATGCTTCTGAATCATTCATAACATTGTGAGGGCGTTTTTAAGTCGACTTTATGCACCTACACAGTCCATTCAACAGATAAAAAAGAACATTTATTCATTATTTCAGGCGTAACATTTTTTAAACGATTCCATACAAGCTGATTTGAATTTTTATTTTATTTTTTCTAATCTGTTTGTTTTCTTCTTTGCCTGAGAGTCAAAGGAAACGTCCAAGGCAGCCGTATTGAACTCTGACACATCTTACTGACTGGGTAATGCCATAAGACAGACCTTATTGATCCATCAGACTGATGCAGCCCCACAAGGTTTTCATTACAGACCATCCACCTTATTTAAAGGTCTTTTATGTTAACTGGGACTTCATCTCTATTATAGAAACACTTTCATAACAAGTGTTTTCAGGGAAGTAACATTTTTTTATTGAACTAAAAGTTCATTAAACGGCTAAATTTTCCCAAAACCTGAAGCTTTCTTGTTAATGATAACCTGACATAATGTGTTATACCAATTTAAATTTATTATTTTATTTAAGAATTAGGTAATTATTGCCAACTAGACCACGGTCCATAAACAGACTTAATATGTCTCCAAGTCATACAAGAAAATAGGTCACACACTCTAATATTTCCTTGGACCACCTTCAGCTTTGATTTATGGCATGCATTCAATGTGGCATTGTTTGGATGAGCTTTCTAGACCAACTGCAGCAACCCCAGACCATAATACTGCCCCCACAGGCTTGTTCAGGAGGCCCTAGGCATGATGGGTGCGTCCTCGAAGACAAAGGGTCCCCACTATCCTTCCAGTTTTTAATAATGCGTTGGACAGTTCTTAACCCAATGTTAGTAGTTTTTGCAATCTCCTTAGATGTTTTCTCTGCTTGATGCCAATGATTTGACCCTTCTCAAACAGACTGACATCTTTTCCACGACCACCGGATGTGTCTTTCCACATGGCTGTTTCAACCAACCAACCAACCAACCAATCAACCAATCAAGTTTATCTGTGTAGCACATTTCAGCCACAAAGCAGTTCAAAGTGCTTTACATCATAAAAAAAATACAAAGTCATAGAACACACAGTTAACAACTGAATCCTTAAAGTTTGTCAGGTGCCATCATTACACATCAAAATGTTGATTAATGTTTTATTTATATCGTTTTATAAGCAACTCTTAACAGGTGGGGTTTCAGTCTTGATTTAAAGGAACTCAGAGTTTCTGCTGTTTTACAATTTTCTGGAAGTTTGTTCCAGATTTGTTTAAGAAATGAGAAGCAACTCATTGCATCAGTTGGGGTTAAATAACTTGTTGCCCATTGAAAGATAATCGCCCGTGCAGTAATTATCCAATAAGAGGCTTGTACCTATTTGCTTAGTTAAATCCAGGTGGCGACTTGTTTTTTGTTTGGCCAGGCAGTGTATTATCACAAAGATTCAAAATTTAGAAACTCAAAGGAATCGTCAGATGGGCAACTGATTAACATTGGAAGTGAAATGGATTCAAGATGGTTGCCACATCTAATCAATCTTAGCAAACACAGATATTGGTAAAAAAAAAATAATATAATAATATTTATATAATAATATTTGATGCTCCAATAGCTGAAATACATCCACTTCTCACATGAGCTAAAATTTGGAATGCAAGGTAATGTGGATTATTTTATTATACAAGTATTAGTGAACTTAAAATTATTTGGATCTTCAAAATTTTGAAATTTGTTTGGATGGTTGACATGTTCTAATTCTTACCCATAAGATTAGTGCTGAACAATAATTCAGTATCGACATATATCGTGATAGAAAAGGTTTCAGTAACGGTGAACATATATTTTAGATATTAACAATCAAATTAGGACTAGTCATAAAGTCCTAATAAGATATCTTTGAGATATTTGAGATATCTCACTTTTTGTTCTGAGTAGTCATAATTCCAATAAAAGATATGTTCATATTCGTTTTCTTGGCTGTTTGTCTGACATCATTATTTATGTCGATATAGAAATTATACTGACCAAAATTAAGAGTTGTATCGTGATTTAAATTGTAAAAATAGAAGAAGATTGTTGGAGAGGGCAACATTACTCTGAGATGCGCTTCAACGTTCCTTCTTCAAAACTTGTCCAAATTTTTCCATGTTAAAAAATAAACATAAACATATTTTCTGTCAGTTGGTCAAGTTGTAAGGTTGAACAAAAACGTCTCAAGAAGGATGAGCTTTCATTACATTTGAGGCTTTGTGAGAAATTATGGTTCAAGATTGAATGAGTTTAAACTAATAGCAGTAATGACCTAGAGTAGTAGATTGCAGATTAGTTATTTTATTCAAGCACATATTAAGCACAAGTCTTTTTGTTGGCCATGTGTATACATGAACAGGCCTTGTCAGCCACAAAACAAATAGCTTTTTTACGGTTATTAGCTAGACAATGTGCAGCATGTCATGAGAAAATGCATTTCTCAGATGGGTTGTCTTGAAAATATATGGCCTCCTTCTCTCCGCAGCGATGAGTCAGTTAGAACAGTAATGAAGTTATTTTTCCTCAGAGTGAGAAATGGGAGAAAGAAAGGGAAATCAATAGTGATATCTTGAAGCTAGAGTCTGCCATCTAATCTCTCAGTGGTACTGGAAGTGCTTCATTTGGCCTTTTTGATGCTTCCCCACCCACACTTTGCTCACAAAAACACCTACTCCCCAGTGTTCCTCCGACGTAAACATGCATAAATGGACCTCGTGCACGCTCAGAATATCAGTTCGCCCATGCAGCAGAGATTTTAAGAAAGTGCAGAGAAGTTTCAAATGAAAGTCCTGAAAGAATTCAGCCCAGACTGAGTGCTAAAACATTAATTCTTTTTCCCCTGTGTTAATCATAATTTATTTAGCTGCCACTGTATGTTTCCACTTTATCTATTTTGGTGCTCGGCTGCAGAATTACTGTGTTCTCTTATCAAAGGCTTTTTTACACATGGAAAGAACAAGGGTATAAGTGGTGTTGTGGAGTCTAATTGGGCAGCCACAAAGATGTAGGTCTCGTCTGTGCTACAGTATATTGATTAACCCCTTCCCACACAGATTGGCTGCTTGTGATGAAGTGGCAACTCCACAGCTGTGATTACTGCGCCGTGTTGGCAGAGCAATGCAAATCAGTTAAAAATTGATTGATTGTAACGGTGCATACAATGTTCTTAACATGACACGATCCAGCGTATGTGAAGAGGGAATGTAAGTGCTACAAATAAACCACCTGCTTCTAGCTTGATCTCTTGCCTTTTAATATTCAAAGGCAATTTCTCACCAGGAATACATTCTTTTTAATCCTTTGCTGTTGCAAAAACCATGAAGTGGAACCACAACCTTCGTCTGCGTGTTTTGAGGAAGTTGAATTCAGGCAGGCCGCCAAAACCAGCATAGCCTTTACACACAAAAGACCATCAGATCATCTGTTAATCTTTGTGGCAGCTGTGGTTGGGCGTTTTGGAAGACCTCAAACAGAATGTGATGAGAAGCAATCTAAGAGGCTAAGAATGTATGATCTTTTTAAGACACCGTTGTTCAGGATGCTCTGAGGTTTGATTTTGACTCTTAGAATGACGATCCTTGAGCAATCTATCAGCTCGGGTACTATATCTGTGCTGAACACATGCTGTGAAGGGACTTCATACAGCTTCTTGAGGCTTTATTCCTTAGCTAAAGAGCTAATCTCTTTAACCAGAGCTCATCAGGTAACCTGTGTTTATACTGCTGGGAGTTTGGATTTTAGAGACCTGTGCCAACTGCGTCTCATTTTATACATACTGATTTCAGCAATCAGGCCAAAGGAACTTTTGCAAAACATCCCTTTTTTATATCTGACACAAAGAAAATTAACTTGTTCTCAGTATTTGTCTCTGCCACTTAGTTTATTTTGAAGGGTTTTTAAAGTAGAGACTATGGTCAGGTGTGAGCTCAGCTTTACTGCCATAAAATCCAATGTTGAACCATTGGATCAGTGAAAGTATAAGCTTATAAAGATCTCCAGCTAGCATTTCAGTGTATTTATATAGAGCTGAATCATAACAAATGAGTACTGTACAAAAAGAAAAAAAATGAATCAATGAATCAATCTAAGGAAGGAAGCCAGCTGTTTGTGTTGAATCTTCACTTTGTCGCAGTCTCCCATCCTGAGCAGCACATTGTCATCTGTAGAAAGGAAAAAAAAACTCCCTTTTTAACAGGAAGAAACCTCCAGCAGAACCAGACTCAGGACAGGAAAGAGACACAGACAAACACAGGACTGGTCCGGGTGTATTTTCCTCTGGAAGAGAGACAAAGAAAACATGTTATTAACAGAAGTGATTACAACAAACATGTAGAGGAGAGAGACTAAAGACAGAAGCAGAGTGAGGAAATGTATGCAGTCTAAGCCTATAGCAGCAAAACTAAGGAATAACTCTGGAAACCAACTCTAACTATAGGATTTATCAAAAAGGAACATCTTTAGTCTTAAAAGTAGACAAAGCGTCAGCCTCCCAGACTACCACCAACATGTCATTCTATTTTTAGAAACTCTAGGAACCACAAGTAAACCTGCAGTCTGACAGTGAAGTGTTAGGAATATATGGAACAATAAGCTGGAGCTTGGTTGTTAAGAGCTTTATGATTTTAGCAGGACTGGCACAAGTTTCAGTTTCATTAGAGGCTTTTTCAGCTTCAACTTTGGGGGTGAGTAAATTTTAATTTGCCACACATCCAACCCTTTGGACATGGACGTTTGTATTTCACAGTGTTGATTTTGATGTTGTTTATAGGGTTTATATTAAAATAAACCTATTATATAGCTCAAAGGTTGGATATTTTGCTTTTACCAACAGTCACCCCTACTACATTTAGAAAAAGAAATGTCACAATGCAGAAATGTATTAAATTTGTGACTTAAATATTATATTTTATTGTGAAGCAATGATGAATATAAAATTCATAATAGTTTTTCATCTGAACTTTTGATTAAACTGTCTGCTGGATTTTCTTCACGTTATTCTTTTATTGTATATCCGACTCATTTTGTTTTGCCATTTTCCATCTTCAGCCCTAATGTTTCTATTTCCACAGTTGTTTTGGGTGAGCAGACATCTAACTGCAAAATTGGGAAACACAGGAAATACATCTCTTTACAGAGAGAGAAAAAATATAGAAAAACAAACAAAAACTGTTCTTTATTCCACATGAATGAAGAATCCTGTCCAACATACAGATGGTCATTGTGACAGACTACCTGTGGAAATATTTCTGTTTATGCACACTGCTTTTATTTTGAAAATTTAACACTGTGCCTTATGGTAATGGGTCTTCCTGTACATTTAATACTGTGCAGTTAAGAAAAATCTCAAGTATTGACCAATATTGGGTCAGTCGTAATAGAATAGTTTCAATTACAGTCAGTTTTGGGGTTTATTGTGTGCTTCTATTTCACTTTCAACACTGCTAGAGGAAAGTTTCCAGGAAATATTTGGATAGAAAAAATGTTTAGGCTTAATAAAAATAAACTTCAGCATATGATTGAGCAGAATAATCAATATCTAGATAATTGCAATTAATATATTATGTTCAGATACAGTATTATAAGTATTGCAACCAACCCTTATACAGGAAGTTGCAGGAAGTTAATTTTTTGAAGGAATATATAAATACATAATGTGAATCCATAATAATTGTTGTTTGAGTTGAGGTTTTTAAATAACTTTGTTGTTTTGTAAATTACTTCTGTTTGAATATATTTTGGGGATAATAGAAGCAGATATATGATTTTTTTCTTCTTTCTGCTGCCTTTCTCTTTATTTAAACTTTTATTTGTACATTTTTATTTTCTGTTGTATATAGTTATTTGTTTTTGATGAAATTAATAAATTTCTAAATAAAAGAAATATTTCTTGTCACGTTCAGCACAATTATTTGGCTACAGTGGTTTGGTGAAATATGTTCATTTAAAGCAAAGATAATGTTTTCTTTTTAAAAAAAGGTTAGATTGTGACCTTTTCTTCCCACTCGTGTTAAATGTTGTGTATTGTAGTAAAATCTTCAAACCTGAACATCTAAAAACCCTGCCAGTTTCTTTTAATTCTTTTTTCCCCCCTAACCAAAGCACATTTAAAATGGCACCAAGAGTAGAAAACGAGGACCTTATCTGGTGTAATGTACAATCCACCGAGACAAATTTATTTGCAAAATAATTAAATTCAGATAGTGAGTTCTGGTGTCCACTAGTTTAAAATTAAAGAGTATTATCTCTAACAAAAAAAAAATGACCAACTCAGCTCAGAAGGGAGGCTTTCCAACCACATTTACTGGCATTTCTAATTTATTCCACAAATATTTATCTTGTATTTGCAGCAGGTAATGTTCATTTCAGGGTTACGATTGGTCTACTGCTTATTTCATTTCTTGTCAGACCTTATTGGAAACCTCTCATATTTGATTGAATATCAGGTCCAAGGTGCTGATAGCCACTCAAACAAAGCTGGACATGATTCTGTTAAAATGAATGGATGAAAAAAAGAGCCTTAGTAAAGAGGGTGAAGTAATTATGTAACGAGGTTTGAAGTGATTTGTGTGCACCTTTTTCACAAATCTGTCATATCTGTGAAGTTAGTTTTGTTTTTAAATGTTAGTGGCTGAGCAGGTGATGCCGTAATGAATAGACGAAATGAAAAGAATCAAGTGTAGACCCCTCCTCAGTTATATTTGCAAGCTCATATCAGAGTTAAGTGAAGTTTTCATCCTCTCTCTCCTTTTTTGGGGGGTTCTCCTACCTCTGCGTTTTTTCCACCTACACCACCTTTTCACTTCTTCACTCACTTGCTCTAACAAAGTCCTCAGATTCAGGTCAGAAGGGGCTGACAGTCTGCCTTTGGCGACTATTAAAGTAAGGTTCAGCAGATAAAGGCCTCTGAGGATGGCCATCCATCAGGGACGGTAAAAGCCAGAGCGCGTTTTAGGCTCTCATCAGAAAAGGTGACCATCACCAAAAATAGCGTTGTTAACTTTAAATGCTTTCACACCCCAGAGTTTCAGTTCTCAAGCTTTAGATTTCACATTTCTCATATCATCTCCAACCCATGTGGAATATAGATTTAAATGTCATTAACATTCAATCCATTGAGCTCCACATCCTTGTTTCCTGAGAGCCGTCGTACCCTTTACAATGATTCTTGGGGACTTTGCCTCTTCACATATGGGACCAAGGTGACTCCTTTTTTTTCCTGTAGGCCACATGTTAACTCAGCCTCTCTATCTGACTAAACTCAATTTCTTCCTCCACTGCCTTGGACCGCATCATCAGAACAGGGCGCGGTAGAAGCCAGAGAGCATTCCCAGTGGCCAGATTTGCATACACGACCACTATACAAAAATCCACTCTCTCCAAAAGTCATTTCATAGCTGTGTACTCTTTGTTCCTCTGTACTTTTTATTTCACCCTCCCCTTCCATTTCTCTCTGTTTGTGTTTAGAGAAATACCTCATGTATGAAGTTGAAGTTTTAAATGTTTGCATCTCGATTGCACCGTGTTGGATTCATACAGGAACTGGCAATCAAACAGCAAAACAGGATGTCAGCCAATACGTGTAGGTATTTTAGCATTAGGCTGAGATTGTTGGCCTCTTGCCTGGGAAATCCCCAGTTAACAGTTGGAGTCTAAACATGTTTAGTGAAAAAAAGAAAACTTGCTACTCTAACTGCATTATTTTAACCCTCCTGACTGATAAAACAGGGCAGCTCGGTTGAAGATGCTTTTTTGTCCAAATGTAACGATCTAAGAGGCAGCGAAGGACTTTTCAGTTTCCCTTCTGTTTTCTTCTTCGTCGCTAATGATTTCTAAAGTCATTTTCACTTGACTGATGATTTCATGTTCTACCCTTTATTGTACGTGTCTAATATCATTTCAAAAGGAAGATATCCTTCAAAGTGGCAAATGAGCATCCTTGGAGGCAAAATAAACCTTGATAGAGTATAAAGCGTAATGTGATTTTTGATGAGGAGCTATCAATTTTGTTAATCTCTCTGGGCTCCTGGTTGCGGTCGTGTAATATGCGACGCTGTGATCGGATTGTTTCTGAAAGTCCTGTGACAGAGCAGGGAAGCAGCCGTTGTAGACACCCCAAAACCTATAAACAGGTAAAATTACATTACACAACATCGTGATTTATTGCCTAAAAATTCCAACATGTTATTGGATGTTTGTCAGCACCTTTTTTTTTTTTTTGCTAAATAAGAATTTATGATCGAGACTAACAACAACATTTGTGGAGAAATCACCTAATTAAAAGATAACGAGCTGACTATACATCATAAACTGTCTTCTCAGTACAAGTTTGAACACTTTCACCTAAAGAAAACAGGAGTAGTGTTGTGTTGAAACCAGTCGCAGCGTGTGTATGTCTGTGCGTGTGTATACCATAGTTTGAAACTTATTACGTTTACACTCACTTACACTTGTGCCAACCTGTCAGTTCAGTTCCACTTGGGTTCTTTGATGTACTGACCTTAAACTCACATTCACAGCTGGAGCTGGCTGTTCGCTGCTGTGGTCTGTTAAAGCAGTCATGTGCAGAAGTCAGTATGACTATTCCAGTCATACTGAAGTCATTGGATTTCTTTCTTTCTGTAAAATCCTGTCTACATCAGAGAATACTCATTATATTTAAAGTATAATCACAAATAAAGATTGTGTACTTGATCACTGCTAGTGTTTTTTAGCAATCATTTAACTAATGAATCGTAGTTGGCATAAATCATATGTATTGCCAATCACCATGAAAGGTGGGCAATAATGTAATTGCATGTGTGTTTGTCAGTAAAATAGCTTGTGAACAAGGTACTAAATTCTAATAAAACTCTAAAATCTACAACTCAACATTTTGAACACAGACTAACAATCGACAGCAGAAACTAGCATTTATTAAAACTGAGTGCAGCTTTAAAATAAAAATACAAATTACAGAAAATTAAAAATTTATGCAATTTAATTTGCGTTAGTTGAATCTTAAAGCCGATCTCATATCTAAAAATACATTTAAGATATTTTCAGTAATGATGTCGTTTACAACATCTTGAATTGGAGCCTTCATACAAATAACTGATAAAAGTGACATCATTTATACTAGTCAGAATGTAATTAGCAATATCATAACTACTTTGCCTTGGCAATATTATTAAAAATGTCTTAAATAGCTAATATGCTTAGTCATAACGCAATTTCAGATATCTGTAATGTAAGTGTGGTGAAGTTGAATAAATATAAAATTAACAAACTACAATTGTTAATGCTTTGCTATGTGCAACATACAACAGGAAAGAGGGAGACATATGATTACCTTGTCTCTGTGTTTTTAAATCTTAATTTATTTTCAGAATATGCTCATTCAGGCAGGGATCGGGACACATCAACCTGCCCGAATTTGCATTTTACATGCCCCAGGCAGTCGAGCATCGGTCGTTCCCTGACATAAAATTAACCAGAATTATCTTCATTTTTTAAAAGATATTTAAAGTTTCCAATTGTATTGCTTATTTCCATTACCCCAAATCATTTTAGTGGAATTATAAATAAATAAGTCTCATGTTTGGTTTCCTGGGTTTTAGTGGCATGTTTGCAGCAGGACTTTTATCCTATTGAAAGGTTCACTTCTGGTCCTGCTTCATCTCCTCGAACAGATGGTCCTACATTATCCTAAAAACTCTTTGATATTATACAGAATCCATGTGATCTATCCACTTCTATCCCCAACAGTTGTTGTGGAGGTTGAGACTTTAAAAGCTGCTGTGTGTCTGCACCTGACATGTCTAATGTGGATGTTGACAGACAGTTCTCCTAATTTAATTATGAAGAATATAATGTTACAAAAGGTATCTGTTTCATTTGCATCTGGTTTCCTTTGAAGTTCATTTTACTTCCACCTGTTGTTGTTTTATAAAACAATAATTGTTAGTGCTTGGGTTTATTGTATTTCGGCATACTGTAAAAGGGAAAAAGTATCATTTTAATACGATCTAATAAAACACGACCCTAATTCTAAAAAAACGAATTTAAACTTTGTAAAATGTCAATTAAACACATAGTTCACTGATTTACATACCTTTTAAAGCATGTGATGCATATGAAGCATCCCTTCTTCTTTTAACAACAGTCTGTAAATATCAAGATCTATGGAGACCAATACACTTTTGTGTATAATTAGGCCTTTCCAGATGTGTAAGCTGACCATATCATAGACACTAATGGACCCCCATACCATCAGAGAGGCAGGCATTTGAACTGAGTGGCAATAACATGCCGATTGGTCACTTTCCTTGTCGTATGGAGGATGTGGCATCTGTGGTTCAGACCACAGACTATTTTTTCACTTTGCCTCAGTCCTTTTTAGCTTTAGCCTAGAAAAGATGGTGGTGTTTCTGCATGGTGGCTGCAGATGGCTTTATGGCTCTCAGACAGATACCTGTGCAGTAATGTCTATTAAATTTAAAATGACCTTATTTAAAAATAATGGTACACTTTCGAAACATTTGATATGTTTAGCATGATGAATTATGAACTAGAGAAATTGCATTTCCTGCAAAAATGCTAGTGTGAATGCTTATTGCTGAAAACTGAAAGAGAGCTATAGCAAAACAGTTATTGCAAGTTCAATTTGAAAAGCTGAAAGAACCATAAAAAAGTTTAACTTTGCAGAAAAATAGTTGAAAGGTGTGGAAAGTTAGCTGAAAAAGCAGAAAAATGTAAAATGAGCTTAAAAACAAGCTAAAGGTAGCAGACACATTTTGAAAGTATAGCACCCAAATGGTAAAAGGGGTATAAAAATTCTAATTAGCAGAAAAATGCATAAAAGTACAAAAAGCAATAATTTATAAAATATCTAAAACAGCCAAAATGTGCAGTGAAACAGCTAAAATGTAGCCTGAAATTTCTAAATTAACATAAGGAAGCATAAGGATCACAAGTTTTCTAAACTAAGCAGAAAGAAGCTGAAATAGCCACCAAAATGTAAAATTAGCTTAAAAAAGCCAACTTTAGCTAATAACAACTGAACATTAGCTAAAATTGCAGCAAATAGCTGAATATGCTTGTTGTAGGAAACAACTGTAAAAAGCATAAATAGCTCAAATTAGCAGAAAGAAGTGCTAAAAAGTAGAAAAGAAGCAGAATTATAGCTAATATATCAGAAAAAAGCTAAAATTACCACATAAGTAGCTAAAATTAGCACAAGGAAGTTAAAAAGAGCAGAACCAGAACAAAAAGTGTAAGGCTCTGTAAAGATTTAGAAACGTTTTGGAAGATTTCAAGGATGTTGAAAACAACTCCATTCATTTTTAATGGAAAAAATGTGGCAGAAAAAGTATAAATAGCTGAAATACCAAAAGTCATAGCTGGAATTTTCCTGAAGGAGCTGAACCTTTTGATATATGGATTAAAATATAGCATAAAAATTGCAGAACGAGATACGTGCCAAGGAATGTACGGAAGTAAAACTGATCTCAATAGTGTGAACAAAGGGTTGATGAGATTTACAAATCATTGCATTCGGTTATTTCTTTTTAAATGAAATTTTACACAACGTCACAATTTTTTTGCTGTAATAAGTAGTAGAGAAAACAAGTTGTTATAATTCATTGCTACCTTCTGAGTTTCTTCTGAGTATTGACTTTATGGATGAGCATGAGTGATGACAGTAGTCTTTAAAGTGAGACCTCACAGTGTGAATGTGTCTTTGTATGCATGGGGGAAAAAGAAAGAGGGGGAAGCGACAGGATATCGAAATGGCAGCAACGGGAGTCTCGCAGTCCACAAACACACAATTGTCTGCTGCATGGGTGGCAGTCTTTCTTAGATTTACAGATGGACCAATCCCATGGCTTCCACAGATGTTTTATGGAACTCTTCAAAGCCTCTGTTGAGCTCCCAATTGCATGTTTTACTCAAAGAATTCCTTTACCCAAACCAAACTAAAGACTGCACCTGACTGTATTATTTTCACATTTAAATCCTGACTGAGGTTCCTGACTAAACCGGGATTTTTATCTTGTCCGCTGAATTGAAATGTGCGCTCTCGTATGCAACACGAATACCAAAACTGCTGGATGTTTTAATTAGTAAAAGTTCAAACTGCTTAGTAATGCAAGTGACACGATTAGGGATTTGTACTTTCACAAAATCCCCTGCAAAAATAGGCTTTATCTGTTTAGGTTTATAATAAATCAGAATTTATACCTGGATGAGACGTTCTATCTTTAACAAACCCTCAAAGTCTCTTTCTTAGTGGGATTTGCCTGCAGGCAGGGGCGACTGAGATGAGCTTGTAAGAGATTAAAGTTTGTATATTTGATTGTTTCTCTCTCCTGTGGGACTTTTACGTCTGCTCTGGCCTGAATTAGCCTTAGCAGGAGGGAGAGAAGGGGCACTGAGAGGGTCCGCGGCTAATCCCAGGATATTGAGCAGGATTCCTCGGATGAGGCTTTGCTCCTTTGCTTTTCCAAGTGTGACGATTGGGGGGAGTGTTTGGGGTGAGGGGGAGGTTGATGGAAGAGGGTGGATTTTGGGGTCTTTTTCTCTGCTCGGGCTCCATTGTGAGGAGAGTTTTCACAGTTTAGGGGCACAGTGTCTGGGATTCTGTGCCCACTGAAGTGAGTCTTTTTTTTTGTGGGGGGGGGGCATCCAGGCAGTGTTGGCCTCTGAGGATTAAACCCACTGGGATAATCAGGATCAGTTCAGTGTCCTCGCAGGGGGTCTTAGTCTATGTCCATCAGAGTAGGAGTGGGGACGCCACTGTCCTGTGTAGGTTCTGGCTCTCCTTGCAGCCCCCTCGTATCTTAATGCCATTAGGTTCCCTCTTCTCTGTATATCCAACTCTTTAACTATAGCCGTGTTTCCATCGTTTCTTAATTCGCATTTTGAAATTTCGCATCAGAAAAGCTGAATGGAAACGGCCTGATTCGAATAAACTTCCTCT
>JARVJO010000001.1:22869206-22882139 GCA_031762555.1 Cynodonichthys magdalenae
CATCAAGCTAGTTGATGGAAACACGTCTTGAGTCGCATTTATTATTCATTTCCTTTTTGCGAAATTTTAAAAATTTGTTCTAAATTCTAATTAAATTGGATGGAAACACGACTTATGACTCCCATTCAGATTTATATCTGTAGACTTTAGAGTTAATACAACATTAACACCTGAAAAATAGTCAAATTGAAATAGTTCTATTTTTTATTAAAAAGCTACATGATTATTCCCTCTTGTGTTTTAGAAGTGGACTTCCTATCTCCTTAATAAATATTACACATGCTGCTTTTCCTGTTTTTACCTCTTTTACCTCCCTACCTAAAAACAAAGACGTTATAATTGGTCACATGTGCGATGAATACAGTTTTGTTGGCAGCCACATCTGCTTTTCCCATTTATTCGTTCACTTGTGTATTTTAAGCAACAAATTCTGTCTAAACAAAAGCTTTGGGAAATGGGTGGAAGAGAAGGAGACGGTCACAGAGTTTGTACAATGACTCCATCACTTACAAAGGTGATGTCATTCCCTTCATGTGGAACAAGAATCTAGACGACAGAAGGAGGCGTGGCGTTTAATATTAGAACCATTGTTTTTGTTCTTACCTGAACTTTAAATCATCCTCCACATAAACTTACTTCCATTTTTATTTATTTTTTTAGTTTACAATGGAGTTAGTTTCTATTTAAAACAAAAACATTGGCCCCAGGCTTTGCTGCTTGAATCTGGTGTCCACAATCATATCTACAGTGAGAGCTTCTACAAACGCTGCTTGCCTTGTGGCGTTACTAAGATACAAGCGATGACAACTGCAAGAATGTGTGTGAATAGTGAACAACTCAAGCACGCGCACAGAGCAGTTCGCTTTACAAAGGACAACAAATAAGCGCTTTCACATCCTCTTTTTTTATTTTGGACAGTCAAGGGGGTTGTATGGAAAGAAGGGCCGGGGTTAAAGGGGCAGATTGTCACATGATAGTACAGGAAACCAGTGTTGGAAACTTATATTGAAGAATGTAATGGTTTTTGAGTTTTTGCTTAGGCATTATAATAAAATGAAGCTTTACCCTTATATTTTTAACATTTTATTTATCACTGTTTATCACGTCTCATCATATTTATTTAACTAATTTTGCTAGAAGTCATACGTGTGCTGGATTATGTTTGATTCAACCTTACCATTTCAGTTGATTTCATTAGAGTTTACTATTTATAAAGGATTTTTCATGATATTAATATTTTTTACTATCATGATGGAAGTTCACTTTCATTTTTAATACAAGAGAACCATAAAACAGACATTAAAACTGTGCAAAACATTACCTTGTTTGTCACAGTGCACCAAGCTGCTGCAGAACTTGTCGACGTTAGTTTGTGCAGAAAACTGTACAAAATGGCACAATAAGACAGCTTGTGGTATAAATTTGAAGTAGTTTAGCTTTGGGGTGAGTGTAACAATATATGTTTAAATGGCAGCAGGCTATAGGTTGTATGCTTCTCTGACAGGCGCTCTGTCTCAATAGACCCTCTGCAGTAAGACCCTGAGACTCCTGCAGCACCAGGAACAAGATCTGTGCTCCCCTCTAACACACAACAGTTACTCTTCCCTCTGAAACCAAACCACATCCACTCTATTAGATGCCGTTCGACTCGAATAACATTTTTTAGCTGTCTTTTACCTTACCTTTTTTATGATGAACAACGCTGCCAAAGTCTTAGAAACAAAACGTCCCATGCATGATTTATTACCAGTGTTTAACAATAATAAATTGAACTGCATTTATTTTTTTTCTCTGCACAGCTATGCTTGTTTTATTTTTGTTATAAAATAGAACATTTTATAATTCTCTGTTTTTCTTATTTAAGAGCAACAGACGTGGACAAATGTTTGTCCCCTTTTTGTTAAAGAAAATAAGCCAACAAAGGTCACTGAGTTAACTTGAAATTGACAAAAGTAATAACAAAAATCAGCTAATGAAAACCATCATTTCTCTTGATTTTAATTTGATAGAACTAGAAAAAAAGTCAAATTAAACTAGGTTTGATGAAACCTAATTTTGTTGTGCAAACTGTCGTGGAAATATGTATTTAACAAGGACAGAAATACATGATTCACATAATAGAGGCACTTCGTAGAATGGTCAGATGAGGTTGTTTATTGCAATAAACAAGAACAAAAATTAACACAGAACCATCAGGCTGTTTGTTCAGATCTATGCTAACAGACAGATCTAAAGGCTAACTTTATTTACTGTTTCAACATACAGATCAGATCATGATGTCACACCCAGGCGCCGAGGCCAAAAGAAAAGAAAAATAATGATAAAATTTACAATGACAAGCGTGATTAGTCCCAGCAGATCTTGTCGTAGAAATAAAACATCCCTATCTGTTGATAACTAAAAGAACAGAAAAAAACACGGTGACCTGATGTCATTGGGTCAGTTGAATATCTTATAACCTGACCTAAATAAGAACAGATCTATAAGTATCATTCCATTCCCCAACTTTTCATGCAGTCACTGCGATCAAGTGATTTCTGTAAGTCTCTGAGGTTTCTGAGCCTGTCCAGGTATTTGGGCTCTTCTCCAGCGGTCTGGTTTGAAGGGTTTCTTCTCCAGATGTTTCAGATACTTCCAAAGGTTAGGGCCACTTCAGAACAGCCCAATGTTTGGTTTTGGTTCATTCTTGGGTGGTTTTAGCTGTGTGTTTTGGGTCATTATCTCAGAGGACCCAAGACTTTGAACTGAGACCAAGCTTTATGATACTGAGCAGCACATTTTGCTGCAGAATGCCTTGATAGTCTTGAGATTTCAACGTATCCCGCAAAGATTCAGATGCAGAAAAGCAGCTCCAAGAACCAAGCCTCCGTTGTGTTTCACTTCAAGTACCGTAATTTGTTTCATTTTTGGGTCTGAGAAACATCCCTCAGCTCAGTTTTGTCTTATCTGTCTAGAGGACATTCTCTCAGAAGCTTTGTTGTCAATATTCTATTATTTCAGTGACCATTCTAGATTTTTCTTTCTTTAACAAAGAGTGCAAACAAATTTGTTTTTAAGACATACATGCACGTCTTTTTTATTCTTTGTTGTTCCGTGTCCTTTTTATCTTTTTGTCTTGTGTCTCATATGCATCCTTGTCGCTGCCTCTGTTGTTTGTGTGTGTGTAAACAAGAATGAGATCAAACCAAAACACCCAGGCTACATCATTATATTATAATCAGCCCAAGTTAGATCACAGTGATTCTGAAGAAAAGTAATTTGCACTTAGCATTAGTTGGTTTTCAACTTGAATGTAGGTGGGCTACTTCAATGAGAACACTTACATGTTTTCCTTTGTACCTGTCAACATAATACTGAAACAACCTCTCATCGCACTTATCAGAAATCTTAGACCTCCTTCTCTCCCACAGCTTGAGATTTTATACACTTATAACACTTACTCCCTACATCATATATTTTCAATTAATGTTTGTGGCGTGGAGCTCCTTTCTGAGTGAGCGCTTTCTGTAGGCAGCAAACACAATATTTCATTCTGTTTAAGCAGCTTTGCTTTGTAATTCCATCTCTTCTCCCTTAGTGGAAATAACAGAGACGGCCAGGTTCTGCGTTGGCCACGATGCAATGCACAGCTGTTGCTGTACCGATGCTTTATTAATGAGATTTAGGAGCTCATCTGAGTGTTTCAGTAATGGAACACTGAAGGACCCGGCTTTGACAATCCTTCATCTCTGAAATGCTACAATTGATCACCAATTCAGTCGCTAACTGCAGAAAATTGAATTTCTAACCCTAACATTGTTCGTTAACCACGGTGCCGATGAGATGGCCATCCAGATTAATGATAATAGGAGACTGAGATGGCTTCTGAGACGGCTTGTGAATTTGATTAGCTCTAGACAGCTGTGGAGACAAAGAGCAGCCAGTCAGACTCTTATGTGGAAGTACTTAATGAAAACCTTGTATGGGAGGTAATTGGGAAATGTTTGTTTGGCAGCACTGCACACACACGCACTTACACACACATCTCGGCTTTCTCCATGCAGTCTTTAAAACTATCTCACTGGCTTTTAAGCAAACATACAAATACCAAATTCATCCTTATTTTCTCCAATTACATAATCCTGTGTATAGAAAGTAAAGGCAAGAATGGATACTATTTGTGTGTTTGGTTTGTGTAGATGTGTGTATTTTCTCTTTATTAGTCTGACCCATGTGGAGCAGCAATGACTTTTCTTCCCAGGATCTGTGCTGATTAGGAAATAGTTTATATCAGTGGTCTTCAATTAAATTCAGTGAGGCTTGACTAAAGAACTTCATCTTAAATTTGTTCAGGTTATCAAGGTGAGTTGCTGGACAGTGAGGGAGCATATCTGACAAACTGGGTTATCGCTCGTCAATGAAGTCGGAGTGATAAAGAAATACTCTTATCAAACACCAAACTGGCTATAATTCAGTAAGTTTTACAGATATTGAGCTAAACTTTAGTGTGGTACTGGCTGAAACAGATTCCCAGCTTCTACTTCGAGCACTAATTGATTTCACAAGATCTGTTTTTAAAACTTAACTTGGGTCTGAATCCAGACTGTGGTTTGCTATTTAATGACTTTTATGTCACTCCTCCTGACCCTCATCAGGATAACATTAACTTATTTTGCCCTTTTGAATCAAAAAAATGTGTTGAATATATTAATTTCTATCTGTGTGTTTGATGAGGTCTTGCATCTGTCCAGCATGTAGATGTGATGGCAGGTTTTAGCTGACTGTTGGGTAAAGCAGCTATAAACATTTCTCGCTTCATACTATAAATTTAATTAAACATCTGTACTTCATATCTGTGCATTCATCCCCAAACCCTGTAAAGAATAATGACACTGAACATTAACTGTCTTGTTTAATTACACTTCAGAGACTAGAGGAGGGAGGAAATGAAGTCTCTGTTATGAAATCCTCTGGTCCCTCAAGTCAAAGGACATTTTCAAGGCTAACGTCCTCCTAAATCTGCACTTATTGTCATGTAAAGTTGCAGTGAGTAGTTCTGAGGATAGTATAGGTGTGACAAATTAATGCAAACTTGACTATGACTTGTTATGAAGTTTGCTGCATGCATTTAGAGATGGTTGGGGTGGTTTGCAACTGTCAGGAGAGATGATTAATGAATAATAGGGTGACTGAGATTCACTTGTGAAGTAATCCTTTAAAGATTAACCAAACTATATTATCTCTTATATCTTTAATTATTTATTTACGAAATAGGCTAGCTGTGGTTTGACAATTAAATCCCTTGACTTCTCAAAAGTTACATACTGACGCCATCCATCCATTCATTATCTTCCACTTGTTCTGGAGTCTGGTCGTGGGGGCAGCAGCTTGAGCAGAGAGGCCCAGACATCTCTTCCAGCTCTTCTGGGAGGATTCCAAGGTGTTCATAGACTACTTGAGACATAGTAGGGTCTTCCTGGAGGTCTTCTCCCAGTTGGACATGCCTGGAAAACCTCCCTAGAGAGGTGTCCAGGGCCATCCTTACTAGATTTTTGAACCATCGTAACTGGCTCCTCTTGATGGATAAGATCAGTGTTTGTAATCCAAGTCTTTCTTGGGTAACTGAACTTTTCACCCCATCTCTGTGGAGAAAACCTATTTAGACCTGCCTGTATTCTCAATCTTGTTCTGTCGGTCTCTATATCTAGTGTTTGTAACCATAGGTGAAGGTAGGAATGTAGGGCGATGGGTGAACAGAAAGCTTCACCTTGCAGCTCAGCTCCCACTTCACCGCAATGTTATTATATTAACAGTATATTATATTTTCCTGCACACCTCATGCTCAGCAGACATTTTCTTATGAATGTACCATTACAGAGAACTAACATTACTTATAATGTTATGTTTTGGTTAAAAAAAGACATTCAAGGTTAATTTATTGGATGAGAAGTCTATTACAACCTTCCCTTTAGCAAGTCTCTTCATTTGTTTGTTCAAATCCCCCGGAAAACTGAAGTTAATTAGGAATGAGTGCAACTGGTGCGAAATTCAAGGCGAAACACCAGCTTTCACTGAGGAAAACAGCACAAATACATTTGAAACCACCCTCAAAACTCAGCAATGTGTGTTTTGAAGTGCTTGCCTTGGACAGTGTGTTTTCTGCTAATTCATTTACACGAAGCAATATTAAAAAGTAAACACAATAGAATCTCTTTGTGAGGTTAAACCTGCTTCTAATTAACAAAAAGCAAACTTGAAACAGGAATTAGTGTGTGAAAGGGAGCTTGTTAATGAAGTGTGTGAATAGATTGAAAGAAGAAAGCACTTGGCCTTCCTTGATGGAGAAAGGTTAATGACTGCATAGAGCCGGCCAGGAGTATCTTCTTCTCTCAGCTCTGGGTCCTGATCCTTTGGGCTTTGCCTTTTTGTTGGTCCTTTACATAGAAAACAGTCCTTCTGCAACACCCCAATGATACTAAGTTATTAGTTTTAATGTGCAATTCTGTGACGGACATGATCAGATATTACAGTAAGGGATATTTTGTAATGACTGCATGCATTGCTTTTTTTTAATTTATAGATTAGTTATGCTGAAGTGTGGGTTTTTTATTTCATTGGGTATAGCTGGGTGTTAGTCATGGTTTTGATGATGCACGATTTCAAATAGAGGGCAGGAAGTAAAATATCTATGGAGGAAACTGCTTTAGAGAGCCCTTATTGCACGGATTTAGATCTAGTTTAAAGACCGACACCAGCAGTTGGTTAACAAATATGTCGGCTGTGATCCATCATGAAGACGGAACCTAAAGATTTGACGACACTCCAAGCTGTCGACGTCTCAAACTATCTGGTCCTTCAGACATCTTACTAAAACAAACAGCGGATGAAAGCCTGTAAAAGTCTGGAGGCATATAACTTTTTTGTCCACAACCTCAGTACCAATCGGCTCCACAATAATTATTGTTTGGTTTTCACCAGGTTGAGTATTAGTTCTTATATCCTTTTATAAATTAAGATGCTAGCAGTAGTGGCTACAATGTGAACAAACATGCAACACCAAACAAAAAATAACATTAGGGCAGGCTAAAAAATCCAAATGAAGTCCATATTAGACTACCGGTAACTGAATTACCAAGTAAATGAGTATTTTACCACAACCAATGCTTTATAAACACAGACACAAAAAAGTTAGCTAGCAAACAAAACTTTGACGAAGTGGTACAATGAGGTTTAAAATCCCTTTTTTTGTCGCTGTTGTGTAAGCTTTCGATATTTCTCACCTTTATGTATGTCAATCTTTGGTACTGGATAATACCCCTTTTACTTTCTTTGTAAGAACGACTGGAGCAGCAGCCGTAAGCTACACAAAACATGGGCATTTTTGTAAAAGGAAGATCCTCCAGTACCTCACTTTCTGTCCTCCGTCTACATTTCGTGCTCTCGCTGTACTTTATTGTGACGTCACGAGAACGCAACCTATTGACAGCATGTAATGTTGATCAGAATAACTTTGATCTTTTATCTAAAGTTATTAGTTCAGGGCTCTAGACTAACTTTTTTGCACAGGTGTGCCTAACTTTTTTTCCTTAGGTGCACCAGCACAAAAGTTAGGCGCACCTAAATTTGCAACCGCATCACATTTAACATCGAAGTTTTACAGGTTTATGTTTTAATATCATTGTCCATTAAGGCAAAATTACTCACAAATAATTTGTTAACAATCTAGCAATAATAAAGTTCTATATTTGAACCAGAATTGTAGACCTGTAACTTACTGAAAAGTATTTAAAGTGATTCTATGACCTGATAAATGAAATGAAAAAAATTCTAAATTTTAAGTGCAAATGTTTAAGAGCTGAACAGCTTATAAACATCTTAAACCTTTCATTTAGACTACACATGCCTCTACTCTCTGATGGACTCATGTAGTTTGGCTTTCAGGATCTTTGGCCTTGGCTAAACCAGAACGATGAACAGAGAATAATGATAAACAGCAGAAATATTGCTAATATTTATTAAATGAGAAAAAGTTTTTTTTCTAAATAAAAATAACATGAAAAAGTCTGCAATTTAATTTTCATTAGTTTAATTTGAAGTATCTCTCACTTAAAAAACTAACGTGTAGTCATAAAACCATTTTCAGAACCTGGAACATAACTGTGGTGAAGCTGATTATATGTAAACGCAGCCTGCCATACTTGTGAGCTTCCATGCTGCTAGAATGCTGCTGCTTTGTTGTTTATTTGTAAAACTTAGGGCCTCTTGTTCTGTTTGCATCATCTGTTTACTTCATTGATCAACGACAGGACAGTGTAGGTGGGACATCATTCACCTGTTCAGGTCCTTATTGGGTGGTTTGTGGGGAAAAGCAGAATCTTTTGAGGACTTTTCAGTCTTACCTGTGCTTTTGTCACTTTCTTGTCACTGACAAGAACAGACAAACTGTATTTGTATATATTAAAGGAGATACAACAAATTGCTAACCTTTGGTCCTTCTCACATTGTAAAAGAATATGAAGATATCTGCATAAGACTGGACTGATTACATCATACAGTACTGTATAACTTGGGTCAACTCTCTTGGTGGGGGACGTATAAATTGACGTCCAACAATTTAATATCCTGGTTGCACCAATGCTTCTTTTTACCTACAGTGAATCACGGCAGCTGTTTGTAACAAGAAAGGCAATCTCTTCTTCTTTGCTCTTGTCATTATGATTGCCTCGTCGGTCTAAAATTTCTATAGAGAAGTGCAGAAGTCCAGAATAGGGTCCTGCAGCTGTGCCTTTTCGGTGAAATGCACAATACTGTGTTCCCTCTGCTATGTCCTCCTAAGCACTCTGAGCCTGCACACATTCCCCACAACGATTGATAAAAGAAATGGTTTTAAACTTCGCTCTCCTTGATCTCTGCCTCTCTCCTGTCCTACATCCAAGGTGCCTCCACTTCAACTCGACTGGATTTGGGGTCTTATTTCAGGCATAACTTGAACTTTTGGAAAGCTCGTTCAGCTGCTTCATCATCTAAACAACTTCAAACATAAAAAAGATAAAAAAGAAAGTAAAAAACATGTCAACTCCTCCACATTTGAACTCACATTAAGGGAGCAAAAAGACATTTTAATATATTATTAAGGGGAAGAAGGGTTGCATTACAAAATGAGATTACACTCTACAGATGTTGGTGAGTCACAGACTAAAAGCTTTTTTTATACTTGGCAATGATTTGGAAATTTTGGTTTGGACATTATATAAATTTATCACTCTTTGTACGTGGATGTAAAGACACTAAAGATAAAAAATAAAACTGTAAGATTCACAGTATTATGTTTACAACATATCAAGGATGAAAGCTAAGGCAGCTAGTTTGTTTTAACAAACTAGCATGTTTTTGTTTAATCTGATATAATTAGGATAAAAGTAAGAGTTTACAGTTACAGTTTGTCTCTCTTTTAGACAACATTAGTAAAACTTCAGGTCTGCTGTAAAATTGGGAAAAAACATTTTATAAATGTAAATGTAAGCAATTTTGAGACCATTGTTTGCTGACATAAACAAAGTCCCAAACGCTGCTGTACAGCTTTATTTAGGCACTAGGTTGGGGTTTTGATGGTGGTGGTTTGTTTTTGTGTGGTCAGCGTTTGACATGCTCCCATACTCATGACTTCATCCGTCTTACATCACGCTACAATATTAATTTAGTGCAACCCTACACTCAATCTACTGACTTCAGTGTAGCAGAAACGGTCATTAAATAACTTTAAACATTAACGTTAAAAGCTGTGCTGATGTGAAAACAGGATGTTCAAACTGATTCAACAGTATTTGTAGCTCTAGTTCTTGTAAAATTCTTTGGGGTCAGAGACATTTTGAGTAAAATCACTCATAAGGTTTAAAACCAGGCATTTTTTTGGACCTTTAAGTAAATTGTGTTGCAAATTATTATTTAGTAAATGAAGAAAGGCAACTTTTGTGATATTTTTATAACTGTTTTTAATGCCAGTGTTCTACTTTTAACCCACAACAATGGAAACTCTCCAATTAAACTACAGAAACTCTACATTTGTTGTATCAAAGGTGCTGTCACTGTTTCTAAGGACTACTTATTCTTAAAACTTTATGTTACTCTACCAATTAAATGGTTTTTAATGGTCTTCAACTTTGAGATGAAATTAAATTCATGTTGCTGAATCTCCATCCTTCATTTCAACCAATCAGTTGGTGCTGGTACAAAAGAGAATTTTACTTTTTGTGAGCTATTTTTGCATAATTTTATTTTAGCATGCTTATATAAATCATTAGTCAGAACGATGCAATAAAAACAACTTGACCTTCTGCTACATAATGAGAGTTGTTTACTTGATTATTATGTCATTTACTGGTTGCACAATATATTCACGAAGTGAGGACACCCGTGGTTTTTACTGCGCTTTTGCAGGTCTAGTTATTTTAGGGTAACTGTAGTATTTATTTTTTTTTCCTCCACGCTCCCAAATGATCCCGTCATTTATTTTAAAGTTTATTTCCTTCTTTGGTCTGCGTTTTATTGCCAAAACCTCTGAAGCTCTGCACTGGTTTTCCTCGTCTTTGAGCGTGCCTTGAAATGTTCACTCCGTTCAGGCGCTAACTCTAGTTTCCCTGCTTGGCCCGGGACTTTACCTCTTGCACAAGAGCACTTTCACAAACTACTGTATGGCGTCTGGGGTGCAAGGCTTCTGGGGTTTCACTTACATCTTGGCCTACCTCTGCGTCAACCCCTCTGCAAACCAAAGCTCCCTCCATAATTCATCCCAGCCAAGCCTACAAAAACGTAAATAAAGAACAAAAGTTGCTTGTTCTACACATATCAGAGGGCCTCTTCAGGAAAAGAGCTCTCTTAAAACTGATCCTGCTGCAGGTCTGACCCTGGCCTTTCCTCTTCACTCCATTTTCTGAAAGCAGCAGTACACAGCGGAGCGCCACAGACTGTTTGCTGCTCTTATCTCACATTGGCAGACTTTGGGTCTCCCTATAGTCTGGACTTCTGTCTGAGGCTGAGCACCTTGTGGGCTGACTGTTTCTCTCATCTGCACAGACATCTCCTCCTTCAGTTCCCCTCAAACTAATTGAATTTAATTTGTCTTTTGTGTCCTCTGACAGACAGTGTACTTTTTGAATTTGTTGGTCGTACCAAGTGTCAATTAAAAAGGCATCAGCCAATAAAATCTGTGAACAAGCCACGTTAATTAATATCAGAGGTTCATCGTGTGTGTTACAGGTCTCGGTATGGCTATTAGCACTTGATAACCATTTGGCCAAGCAATTTAAATGCCAGTTCGGAGGCTGGGACTAATGAAGCTCATCGGCTAAAATGAAGCCGGTCCGTGAAATGGCTTCATCAGGTACATTAACAACACAATGAGAGCATTAGCACCTTAATTCGACCACAGTCTTCTGTTCATTTCTTTTCAATACCATTAAAAATCATAGGACACAGAGTTGATAATTAAAATATAATGAATGGTTTATGATTTCTGCATATATGCCGACCAAAAAAGGGAGTTACTTTGTGTTTTTATTTTGTCACTATAATTGCTGCTCATTTATTCTCCTCACTGTCAAATTTTCTGAAAGCCAGTTGATGCATGCTTCATTTACATGCTACAAATAGCAAAATTGCTCTTTTTAATGAATCCTAATATATATTAATACACTCTTTGTGTGGTGCTAAACACTTTCCACTAAAACTGATGTGGAATTGGAATGAGGATTTGACATTTTAACTAGTTATGCTGCACTTATCAAGATGGAGAATTCTAATAAGAAAAAATCTACATTCATAATAAAGCCTGGAAAATAGTTGGAATTACTGCAGACATAATGTGTTGAAGTGGAAGGGCTTGACAAACAAGTCATTCAGAGAATTTACTTCCTGTGTTGCACAAATTAGAAATAACTCCTTGGCCTTGTTCTAATTTATGTGATGAATTTGAAAGGCTTCTTTCCATTTAGCCAAGAATTTCACTTCACTTCTGATTTTTTTATATCAGGTTTTCACAATGTGGCAGTTTCCCATTTTTCAAAGGACAAAGCAAAAATGACCACAATTCCAAACATGCTGTTTCACGCTTTGCTTGATAGTTTCAGGGTACATGACTGTGTGTTTATTTTTGCTGCTTGGTGCCTTTGTTTGAGCAGCGTGTGGTTTCTTTCACTTCCCCTGGTGGAAACGTCTGACACCGTTGTCATCCTTTCACTTCTCTGCTCACTTCATCATATACACGTCGACACTCTTGTTCTTTGATGGGTCACGCTGCAGTTAAAAATTCTTTGATAACTAAAAATCTAATTGACAATTGTTTTTGTCATGTGTGTTTGTTTTGGTTGTTGATACTTTATGATGCCTTAATGATGGTATCAATAAAAGCAATCTAATTGTATTGTTTACTCAAGCACTTAAGCTTTTGAAGCGTAGATGCTTTTACCACAAACCTTCCTTTGTGTGTGTCTCTTTGTCATCTCACACCGCTAAAAGAAAAAGAGAGCATCCTTGAGTTTTCATTTATTTTTTTATTTTTTTAGGTGGGACTTTAAACTGCAGTGAAACCTAATTGCCCTCTTAAGTGACATTCAACCATTGAGGCTCATTGTTTTGGTTGAGTAGCCAATCAATATTTCATCCATTTCTTCCTCTGATTGACACTCCAGCAGTGTTGCTACAAGTTCTCTAAAGAGGATGTGTCTTTCTGCCGTAATCCCTAGCTGGGTTTCCATTGCAAATGTGCGCAAAACTTTGTCGATATTCTGTTAATGTCAAATAAACACAGTTTCGCAACTGCGTTGTTTCCATTAAGTAGGAAACGCTATTAAAATCACACGTGAATACGTTTGTTCTCGCTATAAGTCATTATAAACATGGCGGCAACGGATGTAAACACTTACATGAGATATCTTCATATTGCTACCACGGCACTAG
>JARVJO010000001.1:22884634-22916752 GCA_031762555.1 Cynodonichthys magdalenae
AAAGTGTTTCCATTGCAGTTTTGCGAAATAAACCAATTTCGATATGGCCGAAAAACCACCTCATCCTAGCGCAAAACCATTTTGTCGAAGTTTTTTCGAAATTGACGTGTTTCCATTAAGCAAATTTATTTTCAAAATTTTAATTTGCGCATTTTTATGGTCAATGGAAACGTGACTAGTGTTCCAACTGTACACCCCATGTATATATATCCTTCAGTGTGAAAGACGGACTGGTGGGCCAGGTCGAGATTTTAAATCCTCAATATACGTCCAATCTGCATTTACATGTTTGCAAACCTGCTGCTTCTGATTGTCAGAGAAAACCATAGAGTTATTGGAAATGTTTATTAGAGTAGGGCATATCTAAGTAGTAGTGGGTTTTTATGGGGTCTTTTTAACTTGCACACAGCTTGTTACGCCTCAATGTGCCATTTTTATTATTCGCTACCAACAGGCGAAGGCAGAGCAGTAATATTTTTGCCTGTCTGCTATTGGATGGATATTAGTGAAACTAGAAGAAAGTAATCATTGGATGTTTATCTACTGAACAACTGTTGGGGTCAGTCCACTTCAAGGTGGCTACCACAGCTCATTAACTTTGGCCAACACATAAAATAGCTCAAACTTGGTCAATTTTACAAATTTTGTGCCAAAAATCAGTGTGTTTGTAGCTGGGATTCGTTCACAACACACTGAACGTGGCATCTCAGGATATTTTCATTGTTTGACAAAAATGGCTTCTGCTTCGTTGTTTCTCAACTTAAGACAATCTAGATTTAAACTCATGTTGAAGATAGCGGGCGATTTGAAATTCTTCCAAGAATGCTTATTTGCAACTACAAAAGGAAGTTTCTATTTTGAATTTGAATTATAGTCACCAGTGTTTAAAATTCCAGCTGAACATGAAGAAGCATGGAAGAGTTTTGACTTTCACCAACAATGTGTGCATTCAGCAGCGTGCCCCCCTCCAAGGTAACGGCTAACATATTAAAATGTTCAATTAATCATCCTTAAAGACGACTTGTATTTCTTAAGGTTGTATAAATGTAAGACCAACTTTATATTCAAATCACACTAGGTGTGAGATGTTGGCTCTAGTGGTCATTGAAATGACAAATCTCACAAAGCAAAGAAAGCAGAGGTGATAATACATCTTCTATGCTCTGTCAAATTCACATTAAACCTGCTCAAATAGACTGCAGCTCAGAACGAGACCGGGACTGTAATAAACGAAGAAGAAATACAAGCAAATTACTGTTTTCACCTGATGTAAATATTGTTTTTGCTATTGTACTCATTAGAATTCATAGGATTTATCAAAGTCAACGCAGAGCATGTGTTTTTTGGTGTCTGTTCATTGGGGTTACATTTGTGTTGACAGACTGGTGCTTTGTGTCTTTGGGGAGTTGTAGGGGTCACCCCCCTAAAAAATGCACCTGTTCAATTGCAGACCGGCTGCTAGCTGTGCAAGCGTTTCACTATTATCCCCACTGTATGTTGCTTTTCTCCTTTTTACCCTTTCAGCCCATAAACGATACAAAATTTACCAGATCCTCTCGGTGTGCACGGCAAAGGCACTAAAGGTGAGAGTTTTTAGGCACGTCATGATTTATGATTCAGAGACCTGGATGTGATTTTTATGAAACTATTATTGATGCATTTCCGTTACCCTGAAACCTTAATCACTACGATTTGTAGAATGAATAAAAAGTGATTAAAGCGCACAATAGGTTGTCAAGAAGCTGTTGTACTCACAGGTTGTTGATAAACAATTAGCTCAGATGCTAACCTAGTTCTGAAAAAATGCCCTAAAAGAGCTAATGCAATTAGCATTGGGTATATCACTGTAATATTTACACACAAATAAATGGGAAATATCACGTAAAAAACACTTTTTGAGCCATTAATGGCATTTTTGTTGTGTACTTGGAGTTTCTAGGAGGCAGACAATTATAATTTCGTCTCTGTTTGGATCATATTTTTCAGCCTTTTCAGTTTTCTCTATTTTCTGTGATGCTTTTTGAACTACTACAAGAAATTATTTGCAACAGAATTGCCAAAAAATGTTTGGCCTTACCAACAACAACTTGGTGGTCTTCATTCTCCTCTGGCTCTGGGTCAGATTCTGGTTCCAACATATAAGGCTGGATGGACAAGTGTTCCCTTGTTGACATCTTGTAAATAACTTGTAAATAGTTTTTATGCAGCTATATAGTCTTAAACCCCTCTACCAAACCAGAATGAACCGGACTGGAAGCTGGAGGGTGGTGAGGTGTGAAGCGTTTGAATTTAAAGAGACAGTTTCAAAATGAGTTTATCTGAGACACACCTCAGAAAAGGGGTGAAAGAGAGGGGTTGTGGAGGTACAATGAGGAAGCATTCAGACCTAAGCATTGCAGTTCCCATTTATAAAGACAACAACTGAAGGATTTAAATGTGAAAAATGATTTAAAAGCATTGCATGTCTCCTTTAAGATACGTTTATTCCAAGTTCAGAAAAGAAAACGTGAAAAAAAACATGAAAACAAAATTTTACTGCAACAAACATCTCAGTACAGCAGTTACAGTGCTGACTCTCCTGAATTGGGTTAACATGACTTTTTTACCTTTGAAAATGAATTCAGATTTAATGGACCATGTTTTCCATGTCTCCTAAAAGGCTCAGTATCCCTTTTGGGCTGAAGCATGAATAACTGACACATGTATGCCCTCACACAGACCGTGTCATGTCTCACACATTGATGTTTTGTATCAAACAACCTCGGGGGACGTGTGACAAAATGATCACCTTTTGTGAAGGATGGACAGATGTCCCTTCACCATCTTTTTGTAGATATATTCTCCCCTGGTGCACAGGATATATTAAAAATGGAGACATAATTAAGGCCTAAGTGTCTAAATGAATTTGCCCCAAACTATGGCCATCTGGCTCTTGTTGATGATTTGCATTTGCATAGTTTTTTCTCTTCCAGTGACAACTATGTTGTCAGTGTTCAAAATTACCTTCTTTCATTATTTTTTTAATTCATGCCTCAATTCCAAGACAGACCATTTATTTGAAAGGATTCAAAGAAATTGAGCTGAAAAAGGGGGCGACTTATTTATCCCAGAGCTCAATGATTCCCTGGCAGAGAGAGACAATGGAGGTAAGAGATACTAAATGAATTCTGTTGTCCTGTGTGTTTTTGCTAGCCATCACCATAATTTGATTAGTGACCTGGTAATTATGAATGTATGGAACCTTTTCATTCTGGTCCATTGGGGCTTTGGGGGCAAAAGTGCACGCTACAGGGCTCGGCCCCTTCCGAAGCGACCCTGCCCTCATGTCATGTAAGCACAAAACTGTATGACTGGGTGATTAATGGCTAAACTCGTGGTGCTATTGAGCGGTTCTGGTGACTCCTCACAAAGCCACAACCCCCGTCACATTAGCACCAGTCTGGAAACACATGGCCGTATGCAGCTGACATGAACTATAGGCGGTGCGTTGTGCACAGATGCAAGAGTACAAAGAATGTTTGCCTCCAAATACAAGTCAGTTTATAAGCAGAACAAAAAAAAAATTTTTGTTTGTTGTATTTTTTTCTGCAAAGTTCAATTTTTTTGTTTTATATTATAAAAATCATTTGTGCAGCGTGCATTTCCTGGCATCCTCTGATTTCTTTAGCGCTCTGTTTCCATCAGTATATGTCTTCTTTATCGGTTGTGCCTTTAGCTGATATTAATCCAATGTAATTATAAAAGGAGGAATGGTTCAGCCAGCATTCCTTGCAGTCTTTCTCAGAAAATCGAAACTTCTTCTCACTCCTTTGTTCAGCTCAAGGTTTTGTTTAAATAAGACATCTGCATGCTGAAATAAGTGAATAATTAGTTACCAGAAAAGCTTTTTTTTAATATAACTCCTGAAGAGGTTTAATTTGCTTTAATAACTTGTCTTAACTATAACTTTTTTTATTATGAGGAGAAAAAGCTCACAAAAAAAGGAAGAAAATGTTTATTATAATATTTTTTTACCTGATGAAACAGCTTCCAAAATGAGATCATGTATACTTTAAAGGCTTTTCTCACTTGGTATTAAGATCTTTCTTTCATCTGCAGGAACAGTGATGTGTGAATTAAGAAGCTTCAGTGCTGTCTTTCTTGTTGGCAGGATCCTGCTTTCACCATCTCTATCACCTTTAATAAGATTTTTTTTTGTCGAAGACATTTGTAGCTTTAGTGTAACCTTTAGCACTTCAGCGTGACTGTGCTATGTCTCATTCTCACGGCACTAACAACAAGTGGCGTGTCTTACAAAAACCCCTTGATATATTTTTATTTTACTTTTCAACCTTGCTGTAATCAACTCGCTGAATTTGCACTTAGGAACATGGAATAATTAGAAACCAAATGGCAAGTTGCCTAACCACCTTGTTTTTGTCAGTGTAGAAGATCCTGTTCTGCTAATAGGTTGTATGCACAAACACTGTGCAGTGCCTCCTCCTATAACAGCACAGTTTATTCCTTTTGATAGCTAAGTGTTGCTGAAAAACTGTGTTTACGTACAATTAGGTAACCAAATTTTGCAGAGAAATCCGTATTGTTTGACAGTTGAGGTTCATGTTTACTTCACTGCAGTAACTCTGTTGTAATTCTTTACATGAAGCATCAACTACATCAACCAACAGCTATCAGATCTTGTCGACACCAAACTTATTTTGGAAGCACAGCTCACTGATTCTTATCTGTATGAGTGATGGAACAAACTGCACCCTGACTTATTTTTTATTTTATTTTATTTTTTGCAGAGTTCTGCCAAAGCAGAGCAAGGAGAAAATCAAACCAGTTGCACAGTAAAGACAGTGTGGAGTTTCCCTTCAGCATGTGTTGGTGATTGATAATTTACACTTCTAAAAGCTTTTTGAATAGTTTCACTTTTAGATTTCACCAGTAGATCTTTATCAATATGACTTCCAGAAGTTTATTTATTTGTTTAAAACATAAAACTTCTGAAGTGAACATTGTAAGTCTAAATTTATTCCCTGGTTTGGGGTCTTACATCCTGGCGAATTTACATCTACCCAACATTTACTCCATTGTTAAAGTAGCATTGTAGTCAAGACCACCTAACCCAAGACCAGGTCAAGACCAGAGTGTAAAGAGACTTTTTAGGAGTTGAGACCAAACCTTTCTGTAATGTCCCTCTGGGATCAATAAAGTATTATTGAAATTCAAAATTCAAATTCAAACTGAAGGAGGGCGAGACCAAGTCAAGACCAAAACCAGAGGGTATTGAGACTGAGGCAAGACCAAGACGTTAAGGGGCTGGACCAATCTAGACCGAGAAAGGGAGAGACTGAATCAAGACCGAATCAAGACCAAGACCAGAAGATACCGAGAGATGACCGAGACATTTAGGGGTTGAGACCAAATTGACACCAAATCTGAAGGAGGGTGAGACCAAGTCAAGACCAAGACCAGACAAAAAAACTAAAACTAGTGCCCTAAACATTCAGTATACTGAACACAGGTTGCTAACTTAATATGTATGTTTAATATTGATTAAATCTCTATGTGTGAGGGCCTGGTAAAGCATTTTGGTACCGAGGCAGATTGCTGACATTAGCTAGCTAGTAGGGGTGCAAAGATTTGCAGAATTTACAACTCGCTGTTTGCTTTCTTCTGGGTGTTGTTTACAAATATATTCTTTATGATTTATGTAGCCAAATTGTTTTACTGAAGATTTTGCAGATATCTTCTCCAGCTCACTTTCTTGGAATGAGAGTGAAAGAGGGCGGTGATGGGTGATGGCAGTAACACAAATACATAATTAGCAATGAGTCGCGCTTGGATTTGAAGTCCTCAGTGTTGGAGACCAAAAAAAGACCAAGACCATCAAAAAGTAGTCTTGAGACAAAGACCAGTCTTGAGTACTACACTGTACTGAAGCAACACTACTGTACAACAGTTTTAAGGTTTCTCTTGTTTGTTTCTTGTAATGGTATTTTGAAATGGTCTTTTTGAGCTTTATTTCTTTAAGCTTGCTGAGAATTTGAGTCTTTGTTTGTTTGGTCAGCGGTTGCTCTTTCACTCACTTTGTTTGTCACCTGATCATTTTCAACCTATGAATCATCCATAAAAACACTTTTTAACTCAAGTGATGAATCAGTGTTGTGTTTATACACAATATAATGATGTGTACATGTAGCGGACACCTTGGCATAAAAAGGTCTAAAAGCACTTTGATAAAAGCAGCTTGTCACACAAAGACACAATTTATCCCTATTCCTATAGACTCTACACAGTTGGACACAAAAATTCTGTTTTAGCACCAAAAAAGTGATTCCCAGAGTTTTTAGCTGGGAAATTTAAATACAGCATCAGCTGAAGGAGGATGCAACTCTCAGGTCTTTTCAGAATTTTTGTGAATTCTTCTTCAATTTTATTTTTTGCAAAGACACTTCCTTCAGATGCTGTTCATCTGCTGTAATGTTGAAGCCTGACCCTTCTTTTGTCTTTTACTTTTTACCAATTTCTCCATCAGCACACAGCTCATCACGCTGTCACGGTCTGGTACCAAAATTGGAAAGAAAAAGAGAGGAAAAAAACAAGCTAAGTTTAACGAAAAATTTTGAAAACATTTCTAAAAGCCTGGAGAATTAAAAAATTAAAAAAAACAGTTTGGAAGGACCTCAAAATAACAGCTCAATCACTTTTGTTTATCTGAATCCAAATCAAGAATCAACCTTTATTTTTATTTGAACATTTTTCAATTAAAATTCATTTTTTTATTATTATTATTATTTTCTCTACCCATTTTAGTCCTTTCTGTGGGTCAGAACTCTAAGGGGTTTTCACTCAAGAAGCGACACCTGCTATTACTACATTCATTTTCAGTAAAACGTGGGTGTGTTGAGTGGCAGAGTGGTGGGTGGACGCCGTCTGGGAGGACTTGCATAAATTAGGAACATGTGGCTGCCCCATAATAACACACTCAGCTTCTGTGGAAGCAAGGCAGAACTGTATTTGAATTGGAAAATTTAGTAATGTTTTGCTTGTCCAGGTAAAATGTTACAAAATGTATCATCTTTGCAATAGCGTAGTATCATTATTTTGTATCGTCTTGAGAGGCAACATTTACAGGATAGGAACAGAATGATCTGTACTTGGTGGTTTTTAGGTAGAGACTTTTTTTTACTGTGGTGTTGGTTTCTTTGGTTACTCTGTTACACTTCACTGCAACGAGATTGAAGAAATACAATTTATAATCTGTACAGTGAAGCAGTTTCAAGACTCTGTTGAATTTTTGTTACTCTGTTAGTTATTCCTCCTTGTTCCATTCTCAGATTGATAAGATATTAATTACTGATAATTATTTTACAGAACATCCATTCTTCTTTTAACTTTAGCACTGCGTTTTCATTTATTTGTGTATTGATTTGATTATTGTGGCAGAGGATTGGTTGCAACAAAAGGATTACAAAGCAGGCTGAGAACAAGTGCATATGGTACCATTGCCAGATGTTGGTTTAAGCTGCGTGAGTGTGGCAGCGTATATAGACACACACTGCTAACTTGAATGGGTTTTAAGCGGTGGTGAGTTTAGGATTACAGTGGTTTACATCCTTTGACCTACCCCTCTCACAATCCAGCCACGTCACTAGATTGAAATGGATTCCTCTGACTTATTCTAAAGTAAAGAATTTTACTCCATCCTTCTTCCTCCATCTCTCACCTTTTGTTTTCATTTAGAGTCTGAAATTCCTCCTAATGAAAAATGATTCCTTGGTATTTGGTACAACAGACGGTCCCTTGCCCCCAGCCCCTCAATGGGGGAGGAAATGAGTTGTGGGAGCAGATTCCTCTCACACAGAGCTCTCAGTAATTGTGTGGCTGTGTGTCACCAGCACGCCGCAGTGACAGCAGCCTTTAATTAATCCCACGTCCCCCCACCATGCCTTGCCCATTGGTGGCTTCTCCCCTAAACTTTTCTTAATCCTAACTTTTCTGTCTGTCTGTTTGTTTGTGTGCGTTTGCAGCAGTTGGGGGTATTTCTCTATTTCCCAGCCCACCTCAAGTTTGCATTCAAAACTTTTATATTTCCAAGAAGGCACCTAAACTGATGCGTTGGTTGATAGTTCACCACAGTGGATGTTGGTGGACGGTGAAGTGACTGTAATGTTTTTTGCATCATGATAAATTGTGACACTAGCAAATTATCTGGCTTTTTGAAAAATGGAAAAAACCTTTTCTTCCTTAAACAAAAGTGCTGCAGCTGAAATGTGAAAGAGCTGTCTTATTAAACGGAGTAAATCGACTTCTCTGGAGAAAGACACTCTTGCCTGACAATCAGGCAGCCAAAAGGCTAATGTCAGACCTGCTTTAAAGCTTTTTCATTGAAAAAAAAAATCCAATAGTTTAAGTTTTGAGAAATAGGGTTACTAAATGATCAACAGAACATTTTTTTATATTATGACTTTTTTTGTTGAAAGCTTGAGTGAGAAAGCTCTGAATCATGGAGTAAGAAATTAAAAGTGTAATTTACTGTAATGTGCTGAATATATGAGTTTTTGCCGTGAACTTGTAATCCTGAGCCCGCAGGTTTGAGCCCATTTTGCATCAGGAAGGGCAGCAGGCGTAAAACAATTGCCAAATCTTTGATGCGAGTTTCCTCGCTGTGGTGATCTCTGCAGCAGGAAAACGACTCACATGAAACAAGATAAGTGTGATTTTTCTAAAAGACTTAGAAATTAATTATTAAGCACTTTATCAACCACATATTTAGACACTTTTAAGTGAAAAAATATGGTTGCATATATAGTGAATGCATAATCATTGCAGTATCAATATCTCAAAGATTGCTTCGACTTCAATATATCATGGGTCATTGTAGTTTATCAGGAGTACCATACAGTCATGTTTTGCTTGTCAATCCAACAGACTCTTTAGCCCTGAAGTTTACACCTGGTTTATATGATGGTTTTGACAGAGGAAAATGTACTGTATTGCAGTTTACATCACAATATTAAACAATAATGTTACACTTTGCAAGTGTTGGATATTTTGTGGTTAATTGAATTTTAGTTACAGTCTTATATCTTATACTTTTTAATAGTTTGTAATCATTCACTTTAAACAGTATGAGAATCAACGAGTCTTTATTTAACAAGTGGGATGTGGAGAAATGGGCAAATATAGTGTTTTGATTAAAATGTTTGCAAAAATTACATTTTGTCAAAATATAACAAATAAATGTGGTATCAATGTATCATTTGAATGAACTGTCTGAAAAATAATCCTAAAAAAATATTTTGAAGCAGTTTTTTGAGGATTAGCAACAAAAAACTCGATTTTGAGGAAAAACGCCTTGAAATTTTGAGATTTTCCCTGTGAACTATCAAAGCTTTTCTTTCTTTCCAGCTGGGAAATCTCAATGTTCAAATATGATTTGAGGTTTCTTCTTTAAAATGACATAAACATTCCTCAATAAAATGACATAAAATTAGGATTTAGACCAAATATTTATGTATTATCATAACCAACAAGACAAATTAAATCATATCTCTGGATCCACTAATGATATCAGGATGATCTAAGCATCAAAATGTAGCTTTTAAAGCAGGAATCTGAAAATGTGATTAGGTCATTTTGACCAAATTTGACTTAATCCGCATTTCGATGTGATGGGTCACATATGTGCGCGATTAAACATTCAAAGCTGAGTACTGGACCGGTTTCTTAAACACGTCTCATCAAGTATTGTGCTGTCGTGATTACATCATAAAATGTAGACTTGAGAAAAATAAAAACATGAAAAGTAAATTTGAGGTTAAAATGTAACAGATTTGTTGGGCTCTAAGGAGGACAGGTGCAGCCGAACAGTGCAGTTCTTGGTTTGCTTTCAGTATTACTTGGCTCTAGCAGGCATTAGGATCACAAAGTGGGCTAAACTTGCATGCGATTAGGCTGTCAATGTCTGAAAATAATGAGCTGCAGACAGAGCCACATTGGCATGCAAATACTGTACTGACATTCAAAGCTGGCTTAACATAAATGAGAGTAGCGAACGGATCGAAGCGGAGCTTTAGCCTCCAACTGCAGCGCTGCAAACCTGCTGGGGGTAATAGGCAAGTTTGGACCCATCAGGGCCGTTAGGAATGAAATGATTATTCCTCTGCATCAGACTTTGTAGACAAATGAAAGTTAGGGTCGATTACGTTCTAAGGGGGATGTGGTGTTGATCTCATAAAGGGCATCAGGAGATGTATGGCCTCTTACAAGATCATTTAAACCACTTAATGGAAGACAGGAATTAATGGTTGCCACAGAGAAGAGTCAATTATATGGATATTTTCATAACATATAGCGTATAATTCATAGTGTAATGGCATCGACACTAATCAGCTCCTCTGCTTTTGTTTTGGTTATAGTCTGTTTTAAATGAGAACATTGACTGTATTTTAGTTGGTACAATAAGTTGCTGTCTTCGTACAGTGAAATAAAGGCGTTGTCATTGTCTCATGTCGTCGGGTGGCACCGTCTTGATGGCGGTGCTTCTTGTTAATTTATATTAATGTCAGCCAATTTCGAGTCACGATGGATATATGTGCATGCCTTGTGCTCTCAGGCAAAAAATTGGATTCATTAAGAAGACGGAGGAGCTGGTTAAGTTTTTTGGCCTTGCGGTTTCAGGTCACTGAGTAATGTGAAGCGATGGAGAGGGTCCTGGCCTGGAGCTTAGGGGGGAGCCAGTCAGAGATGGAGGAGAGAGGACAACACCCTCACACAGGGCCACATCACTCACACTGACACGTCTCTCACCATACAGTGTTTTCACCCCCCTCCGCTCTTTTTACTGCCAGAACAGATTGTGCTTGTGACCGAAAGCAGCAATGTCACATGTGACAGTCGAGGGACGACTGGGCGGACGGGCGGGGGCGATGACTTCAGGCCATTTTGTTTTCGTATATATCAATCAGTGTGTTTGAATGTTTATGCTGATTAGACGAGGTGACAGTGCGCACTGGTTCACATGAAAGCACAACTTATCAGAACAACTGTAACAGTCATAACTGCGTAAACAAAGAACGCTCGCAGATGGAGGCATTCGCATGGGTTAGCAGGAGCCTTTCTGTGTCAAATACAATCATAAATGAGCGATGAAGATGGATTTAAGACTGAAAAAATTATAGTAATCACAATTCATTCAAATCTATCCTCTATGGTTATTTTTAAAATGCATGGTAATATAAAATAAACAATAATTATCAAAGATTATGGGACGTTTATGTTTTTGCATGCATGTCTTGGTGTGTTACAAAAATATCTCTTGGACCTCACAAGCAGTTTATCGTTCAATGAACATACAACTGATTAATGTCTGGAGTTAACCTAATTGAAGATGTGAAGATCGGCTCTGACAAACATAAAAATGATTATATCCAAGTTAATTGGACAGATATTGAGCTAAAACTTGGTGTGAAAGTAGCTGACAGTAATTCACAACACATAGTTTGAGCCTGATATGTTGTGAGATCACGCATAATGTTATTTTCAAGGTTGGACCAAAATGTTTTCAACAGTTTTGTCAGCTTTCAACATATGATCTCAGTATAAAACTGGCCTGAAAGTTTAGTTTTGGAGTAATTCTCTACGTGAATGAACTCCACACACTGGGGGTTAACAAAAATAAATAAATCAGTGCATCACATCAGAGCAATCAGAACTTTCTTTTTCAGAACTTTGACATTAACACATTATTTTGAAAGTTTATTTCGTGGCACAAGTACAGATTTAGTGCGAGACCTCAAGGCCTTGGCTTGACTTGTGTTATCAGCATTGCTCATTAATCTGTGGCTCTGTTTGATGTGCGCTCTGTATCCAATTTGACATGAGGGAGAGAAAAACCTCAAGCACCTCTTTTTAGTTCTTGTTTTATGTGTGTGGTTGTTTTCGAGATGCCAGTCTCTGTTAATGAAACATGTTTTTCTTGTTTAAAACAGCTGCTTCCATTCCGGGGCTGAACTATTAGAACAAAATGCTCTGAGGTTTTAAGTTTAAAAAGTTATCCTTGCTGACTTTACAAAATAGCCAAAATTTTACTGTTGATAATGTCAAAATACTGATTTGTTTTAATAGGTTTTATTATTAAAGTAATTTTCAAAGCTTAGAATTCCCTGTCTTAAAGGTATAAAATCATGGCAAACGGACAAAAAACATGTCTGCCAATATTCTTCTCAGTGATAGTTAATGTGTCCTTACATTTAAAAATCGTGGCCAAAACTACCACGAAAACAGCTGAAGTGACTGCACATGGGTAAAAACAAAGATAGCCTTTTACTAGGGGTGTGACGATGCAGAAAATTCATATTTCGGTTCGATTCTTTAGTCTCACGGTATGATATTTTTTCAATACAAAATACATAAATTTCCATGCCCTTCCTAACTTGTAAATTATTGAAATAATTATGAACATTTAACCTAAAAAGTACAGTTTTTTTTAATCAAATGTTGCAGAAACAGAAAGTTTCTCAGTGGATCTGTGCTCGACAATGTGGCCTAGGTGGAGCAGTCGAACACAGATCAACTGATCCTTCAACACAGAGCATCTTCAGAAAACAAGCTGATAAAATAAATGTTAAAAATCTGTATTGTTTGCTACATGGTGTGTATTGAACCTAAAACACTGCATTAAATAATTCGATACAGATACATGGATTATTGCACTCCTACCGTTTACTTACGACCAACGGGGTTTTTGTTGGCTTCAGCCAAGTGTTTTTGTTTACGTTGAGTGTGGACCCACATTTCAGATTGCATTCAGTATTTCAGCAAAACTACTGGGATAAAGCTTTTCAAACTGCAGCACTTGGTAAAGTTCAGGATAAACTTTTTTTATATTTGGCTTCAACATCAATATCTATATAATCAAGGTAATAAATTAAAAATATTGCGTGTTTTGTATAGTTCTGAAGCCCGTTAAACCATTAGGGAAGCATTTGACCTTTTCTTGAAAGTGATATTCCTTTAGTCGCTGTTAAGAATGCCGCATAATGAATGCCAGAGGCTTTTTTCTGGAGTGGAGCATCCTTATGGTGGACACAGGTTGTCTATCAAAATTTCTGATGAGTGGCTTTGTTTTGTGGGCACTGATCAATTTTTCATCTCTTGGGATTCTTGAACTGAGACTGACCTGACCTTGCTGACATCAAATCAGTCATAGCCTGTACTTTCTGATCCTACTAATGGTGCTGATGGAGAAAAACCACGCATGGGCCACTGCATGGGCGAGGTCACCCAGGGGTGCTCCGATGCGAGCATCTATAGGAATGCAAATGTGGCCGACTGCCTGACCAGTAGACTACAATAGGAATAACAGGAGCTTGGGGCAAACGGTGCAGCTGCCCCATTAGCTTTAATCACTGAGTTACACAAAAGAAAAACATAATCAAGCTGTGTGACTGTCACAAAAGAGACAAATGCACGAGGCAGCTTGTGTTGTTTAGAGCACCGTCTGACCTCAGGGAGAACTTGACAGTGATTAAAGAAACCTTTAAAAGGACGGATGGGTCATCGGGTCATGAGTGATAAGTGAGGTCACGGAGGATTGTCAGGAGTTTTTTCATCAATTTTGTCTCCAACTTTGTTAAACCAGAACGCACAAAGCATCTCCATTTTATCTTTGATTTTTTTTTTTCAGTGAAAGTTGGAACAATAGCATTCTCCTTTCAACAATTTAGCGAAGCCGTAATTTATCACTCAGGTGTGTGAATTTGTGGGAAAGGCTCTTTAAAAGGATCAACATGCCACAGTCTCTTCAAGCTCATTTACTTCACCTCAGAAGCACAAAAGGAAACACAAAAGATTGCCTCTTCAGGGAATTGCAGTGAACTCGTGTTTCTGCTCAAAAATAAGTCTTAAAACGTTTAAAAAGGTTCTTAGTATTACTTAACATTGGGATGCTCAAAATAGTGTAATTACCCATTTTAGATTTTTAAAAACACCTCAGTTATCAGTAAGAATCTGAGGCTGTTAAAACAGCTAAAGCCTCTGCTGATATTTTTTAGCTAAGCCTATAAAGTAAATGATAGAAGAGGCTATTGTTAGCTGTAATTTATATGCAAATGTTAGCAAAATATCTCATTAAAAACTAGACTGATTTTAAGAAATAATCACTGGGTGGACATCTACAGCTGATTGACATTTGGAGTAAACCTTGTTAAACATGGCTGCCGTAGCTAAGCACCCTTAGCCTACATCCAGTCAGCATTAGAGATGTTGAGCTAAAATTTAGTTTGGTAGTAGCTGAGAGTCATCTGAGTAATAACAGATAGCAGGATGTCCCAATAGATGAGGTCATTTAAGAAAGTTTGTCTCAAACTATAACTCCATCCCTCCTTCCCATAAGATGACTTCAGACTAAAACTTGTTCCTAACAGGCGACATGTGATCTGCGTTCTTTTCCTTTTATTTATGAAAATGTATTACTCAAACAAGATAAAACTGAGTATCATTGTCAAAGACTTTTACAACCCCAAACAGAAATAGTTTCCAACAGCTGTCAACTATTTTAATTTCCAGTTGGTGTAATAGATAGTTGGTGTGCAGGGAGGAAATACTGTATAATTAAGGTTTGAACCACCTTTTCCAGCTTTGTGTTGTCTTTCTTTTTTAAGTTTTCTCAGTGTTCTGGGTGCATAAATGTAATTTAATGCTTTTCTGGTGCATACTGAGTACTTAGACGATATAAAGCTTTTTTTGCCCTGAGTTTTAGAAGCTGTAACATTTTAAATGCATTTATTTCTATTAAATTAAACAATGCAATAGTTCATATCACAGCTACTTTATGGATACTATTTAATAGGCCTTTGTCAATGTAGTTTTGTTGCCTTGGGCATTTACTGCAGGGTCTGCCTGGGTGCCTGGGAAAGTCATCAAACTTGAGATTCCAGTGTCTCCACCACCCAGTCTCAGCTTCATCATGATGGTTCTCCCTCTGACCAATCTGATAAGTTACACATGACTTACCAGAATTAAAGAACTGCAGCCTCAAGCAGATGTTGCTCTGTACACAGCTCACAGTGTGGAAAACTGGATTTAAAGAATAATGGGACTTAACTTTATTGGATCTTTTATTGTATAAGGGGAAGTCCAGCCAGTAAGGTATAAATGTTATACGTGTTTAGAGGTCTGATTTTCCCATTCTACATTTGTTTTTTTTAGATTAACTGCTGGTGTTTGTAGTTTGAAATGTGAACGAGTACAATTGGTCTCTGGTAGACTTCCTTTTGACTGTATGGCACTTAGATGGTAGTCTCTTGAGTGCAAAATGATTATTATTTTATTAAACTGAGCAGCTGAAAGCACTGAACAAACTTAGAGAAATTATAGTTTGAGTGCAAGTTTTTTTTGTGATTGAGTTAAGACAGAGAAAATGTATGTTTTTTTTTGGCTCACTTTTATTCTTTAATATGACCAATGTTTTCATATTCAAGTGTGTATGAAAAAAAGTCACTGGTTTCTTAAAAAGCTAAATACAATAAGCATTAGATCAAGGCACATACAAGACTGGCCAAAGGGCATACAATGCACTTTGGTTTTCAAATGTAAAGAACCTTTAACTTCAAATTGTGGCAACATAAAAGTGTGTTCATTTGAAAAATAATACAAAATATAAATCAGAACAAGAAATTACTGACACCGTGGAAATTCTGAGAAAAGCCAACAAGTTTTCTTTTCTTTTTTTTGGCCTGAAGACTAGAATGACGTGTGGTACATGGTACTAAAGAATGCCGCCATTGTCATTTGGCCTTTGTTGGCTTTTACAAATAGTTAGTGTTGGGGGGGAGATATCTGTGTCAGCTTGACCCCTACTTGTATAAGGAGTAGAGAGCTCCTTAAGGTCAATGTGCTTTATGCCCTGTGCTGTGGCCTACAATCCTATCAGTAACATTGGAACCCTGCTCTGCTGTGTTTCGTCTTTTTGCAAACAGAACAAAATAATGCACTGAGCAAAGCAGAAACAAAAATCATGGCACCTTATCTTTAGTTATTCATAGCCACATATTAGGTGAATACGAGAGAAAAATATTTCTTGGTCCATAGTAAGTGGTGATAGCTACTGACTGCTCATTCTGTTAGAGGACAGCATGCCTGCTTTGTGAATTAGTCAGTCATCTGTGCCTTTTAGTTTATCATCTCGCCATTTTTTTGGCCTTCTTGTTTTTCTAAACAGCCACAAAGGTAAAATAATGACCTGTGCTTATACTACAAGGTTTCCTAAAGTCTGATTGTTCAACACAGCAATGAAAACCCACTTTCACAGTTGACAAGTCATCATATCTTAATAGAACACAGAGTTTCTTTTGTTGGTTGATAACCTTAAGCAAAGGAAATACAGTACAAATTACTACAAACCCCTAAAATATAGAAGGTAGGTGCAGGTAGTTATTCACTGATAGTTCAGTGATGGCCTGCAACTGTAACGTTCTTCATCTTCATAAAATGTCCTTAAATATAAATTATATGGCAAATGTACAGAACATTGCTTCCTTAGTTCTATATATCCAGTGTTTTGTAAAAGTCTTGCCACTTTGTTTTTTGTCACACACTCCTCATGAATGTTCGTGTGTAATATCATGAATGGGAATGATCTGAATCTGGTATTCCACTGTCTCTGTAGCTCCTGTTGTTAATGCTGTTGTCAGTATGCGGGCTTTTGTATAAACTTAAGCCATTAGGTGGAAAAATTGTGTGTATCACAAACTCCTCCTTGGACACAGGCAGGTGATTTATAGGTATCATTTGAAAAGAAGTTTCTCTTATTTCTAGGATGGAGTTGTCCTTTTTAGTGCCAGCCTCAGCATAGTCGTCCTTTCTCCGGCGGCCTTTATTGTAGGTGCAGTTCCTGGAAAAAAGTGAACCATTCCTGTGGACGTACCAGCACACCAATGCCAACATTATTATTGCCAAAAGAGCCACAGCCCCTCCGATGATGGCAGCCAAAGGCAGACTGGAATTTTTGTAAGGCTCTTTCTCCTGCTCTCGATTTAAAGTTGTAGTCGGGTGGTATGGTTTGTGAGATACGGTCTCCGTGTCAATGCAAACAGGGGTCTCATCTGACAGGTAAATATTGCTGGTCTCCATGGGAACCATGCATATTCTATAGGACGACTCTGGCTCCAGCGCAGTGAGCAGATACTCCGTCTTCTCTCCCTGCACAATGGTCTCGGTGATGGATCCAAAGGCAGGGCTGTGTCCCAGCTTTAGCCAACTGAGCCTCAGGGCAGTCATGGGTTGTGACACTCTCCATGATATATGTATTGCATCTGCACTACTTGATTTCACACTGATGGTGATGATCTTTCTGCCTGAAGAGGTGGTAGTGCTGTGGTAATTCTTACTGATGTCAGGTCCTTTTACCACAGGCCTTTTAGTGACAAATAAGGGCCACTGTGGCTGTGATGGACGCAAATTGTTGGAGACTGTGCTCGTCTCGTATGTGGAGTACAGTTCTGAGTCCATGCACCCAAACATGTCTGTAGTTAGGTCCTTAATTGCCATGCCTTTGACCTTATCGGGACCTTGGCACATGAAGCCACGAACATTCACCTTCGAAGGCAGTGACCGCAACCAGTCACGCACCCATTTCATCCTGCAGTTGCATTGCCAGGGGTTGTTTCGCAACAGTAGTTGTGTGAGATTGTCCAGATCTTCAAACACACCCTGTGGGAGACTGCTCAGGTTGTTACCAGACAGGTCCAGGCGGTACAGCTGCCTGAGGAAAGCAAAGGCCCCAGGTGGGACCCGGTTAATGTGATTATCTTGTAGGTTCAGCTTTTCTAGACTGGTGCCTGGCAAATTTGCTGGCGGTGATGTCAAGGAGTTCCTGACGAGCGAGAGCTCAGTCAGGTTGATCAGGTTGATGAAAGCCATCTCTCCGATCCCTCGGTTGTTGAGCAGGTTACCATCCAGGATTAGTCGTTTCAAGTTGATGAGATCTTGCAGCGATTGCTCTGAGATGGAAGAGATGCGGTTATCATCAAAGCGCAGCTCCTCAATGCTCATGGGTAGACCTGAAGGAATGGCGCTTAGATGGTTTCGGGAGAGAAAAAGCAGTCTCAGGTGATTACTGTCCCTGAATGCCCCTTCCTCTATGCTGACTGCTGATACAGAGTTATCATCCAGGTGAAGTTCCTCAATGTAGGGAATCTGGGCTAAAGAGGCATGGGTAATCATCCGAATGTTGTTCTCCTGAAGGTGGAGCTCTTTTAGCCCAAGGGGAAGATTAGTGGGGAACTCATCCAGATTGTTGCAGTAAAGGTAGATCTTCTCCACGTTTGTGAGTCTGCGGAGCTCAGCAGGAATGCCCGAGCTCTTAATGCGGTTGTTCTGCAGAAAGAGTACTGTAGCATCCTGGGGCATACCCGTAGGAATGGAAGTCAGGCCACGGTCGTTACAGTATATGAAGGTCCCGTCACAGCGACAGGCTGAGGGGCATGAGGCAGAGGTGACCAGAGGGTTCGCAAGACCCAGCAGCAGCCCGATCCTGACCAGGAAGAGAATGAAGGACTTGCACGGACGTACCATCTTGAAGGTTTGTATCCTGGCAGTCTAATCACTCAAGAGGCCCTGGGGAAAAAGAACAAAATAAGATTTAAATTATAGTGAAAGGCCTTCACAGGGGAGCAGAATTCCAGTTTTTGTAATTGCAGAGTGTCTGAAAAGCTGCCTAGAGCACTTTTTAGATACTGCTGAAAGAATCAGTTTGTATTTTTCCATTAGACTGATATGAATTAATGATGATGATGATTACTACAGAGTGGAAGCATATAAACTGTAAAGCTAGGTTTTTATCTAATCAAATATGAAGATCCTAGAATTAAGTGTTTAAAAACATGAAATCAAAACCTGAGCTGTATGTGTATTTAAACAAAAAACTTTTAAAGATCTGTGAATCAAAAACCTTTTCCTTGACTTTTTTGCTTTTCTAGAAATGTTTTCTTGTTAGACACATTTTTCTACATCAAGGCTATTTTCTATTCAGGGCATAAAGGTGAAAATGTTTAATTTGGTTGACGAACTATTATGCAGCTGTTATACCTTAAATTCACTGTCAACGTTTGAATGTTTGAGTATAACTTGAAAGCTTTAAAAATAAATGTGTGGAAAGTGCGAACATTTGTTGCTACTTTTAAATACAAAAGAGATTCTTTAGTTAGCTTTCTGAGGTTAGAAGAGAGTTTTATGAGCCTCATTTTCATTACATAATGTTGATTTGAATCTTGTAAAAGGAACTTGTTTCACTTTATATGGGACAAGATGGGGAATATTCAAATTGCTGAGCTTACGTTCAAAAATAAATCCTGAGTTGTGATATTTCTTTCAATTAGGCTAATGTTATGCTGTATTTTTCAGCTGAAGGTATTAGTAGAAGTAGTAAAATGGAAATAGCATCCATGTTTTTTGTACCTGATTTAGACGAGGCAGTGAGTCTTTTCCAGCAGCGACCCCCAAAAAACAAAGAAAAAAAAAAATCCAATCAAGAATTCTTGTTGAATTTGCTCTTATCCTCTCTGAAAGAGAAAAAAAGTTTGTCCAGAGGGTTTGTGATATCCTGACCTGGTCAGTGTTTGCTGAGCTGATCCTTGTTTGGACGATGACCTCCTCTGTTGTCAAAGGCTCATTCTTTCAATGCCTTTACCATGGCAGATAAGCCCGCACAAAAAAGCATCCCCACTCACCACAAAAGCGTTCCCTCTCAGGTGATATTAAAAAAAAATCCTAATGGCTGCTGCAATCGTCAAGCTCAACAGCCATAACAGCGAATGATTAATTTTATTTTTTTTTTGCGTTGGACAGTGATTCGTGAGTTGGATGGCATGAGCTTCAACAAATGCTCCTTTCTGCCATCAGGCCCGGCAGACATGATGGGTTGACACAAAGCTGGTCTGAGCCATGCCAATCCCACCTCTGCCACAGGCTCGATCCAGACCTGTTTGCTTGTGTCTTCAGGTAACCCAGAATCCTTCGCTCCCTTCTCCAGACTGTACACACATTAATCCAAGGATCTGCTTCCTTTTCCTGTAGCAGATAACCAGGGTTCTTGTTGTCTCCGGGGAGCAAAACGGGGCGAGTTGCTTATCCTTATGGGTCCAACCTGTCTCATACATCTGCAGCTCGAGTCATCCTCGGGACACCTGGGACATTGTTCTGGAAATAAAAAAAATAACACAAACATATTAGTCACAATGCTGTTTTTACGGTCAGATATTTATAATTTTCTTCAAATCATTGAACACTTCACACAAATTTATGAGCAGTTTCATTAGATTCTGGGAAAATGGAAGTTTGAGAAATGTTTTACGCTGGTCGTTGACCTTTTATTGTGATTTTGTATTTAAAAACGCCCTTCCTTTACTGCTGTCACTTCGCCTGTTGACCTTTACAGCCACTTTCCCTGACTACTTTTTTTTTCCTACGGTGATAGAAGAAAGAATCTCTGTGTATGCAAAATACGACTGTGATTTAGACCCCAAACTCAACAATAGCTGAGGGTGGAGCTGCTGTGCCCTTCTTGCTCTGGTTCAGTGCATAGCTGAACCAGAGCTAAACACTTTAGCTATTAAATATAATGGGCCATGCTAGCCAGTTAACAAAAAGCTTAGATCTGTTGCATCAGATAAGAGCAGATCTAATCAGAGTTTAGTGATTAACTCACCAGAGACAAATGAGCAAATGAAATTCATTTAAATTTCAGATGAAACAGACAATGACGGTTGCTTCTCTCCACGTGACCCCCACCCAACGCTGACTCCATCCCCAGCCTCGATTTACACTCAGAATCCTGTTTCTCTTTTGCAAAAATAGATTTTCTTTTCCCTGCCAAAGAAAATGTTGCGTTTCATTTTTAACAACACAATAGCTTTGTGTCCAAAAACGTAAGCATTCATGTGACCTGAATGCTGCCACTGCCTGCTGTAAAACATTCAAGGTAAATTAGGAACAACAGGCCCGGCCGTTTAACAGTTGTAACCCCTGACAAGGAGAAGATTAGGGAATTGAGAGGCTTGTAACTTGATTACAAGTCCTGAGATGCTGTCTCATAATAACACCCCCCCTTCCTCCTGTTCCATCTAAACACGGGCTCTCAGTCCACTATTACATTAGTAGTAGATTAGAGTCTCGGGGAAAAGAAAAGAAAAAAACACACCAGATGCGACCTCGACTAACTTGTCGAATAAAGGAGTCTGACGAGGGGAGGAGGGGGGATTAAATACTGTAATGGAGTTTTTCAAAAATGGTGGGATGATAGAGGGAAATGTTCTGCTTGTCTGTGGGAATGAACTTTTAATGCAACACTTAGGCAGGCTATTTCAAATTTAAATGGCACTTTTTCGCCTCAAACTTAGTAGTAATATTTTTGAATATTGCAAAGTGTGTTTTCAAATTTCATGTCTTGCAATTCTAGCATTTAATAGAAAAATTATCTGTGCTTTTCGGTTTTATCGTGCAACACGAGGAAAGCCTATCTGCTGTGAGGATAATAGACTTTTGCAGTTAGGACACAGACTCCCTTTATTTAATGCAGAAGTGCACTTATGATTTGGTACAGAGTTTTCAGTTATTTGCCTTTTCTCTTTGGCCGCTGCAGCTCTGTTAGATAACAACCTGACTCGCTGTTTAGTCACTAAGGCAGGGGACGGTTATTAAATAACGCGATGAAGCTCATGCTTTTTCACAAGAACTTTGTGTTTATTTAAAAAAATGCACATTTGGGCCTAGATACTTCATTCCTTCCCCTTTTTCTTTTTTTTTTCCTATGCTCATCAGATTTCAGGAGAGTGGCCCCCCTTTTCATTGTTCACTACAAGGCAAGCATGTGGACCCTGCAGTCACAGAGGGGGTTTGGGCTTTAAAACACTTTTGCACAGAAAATTTTAAGCATCTCCTGCTTCGAGCTAGCATTAGGCAAGCCTCTTTACTCATTTAAATTCTCATACAACGTGTGTGTGCAAATAATTATTTAGAGAGCAATAGACGCAGAGTTAAACATTTTAGTGATGGATGTCTTTCTCTATCGCTCTAATAAGCTTCACCAGGAGGACAGAGGATGTCTCTCGCAGTTCAAGTGGATTCTGCTTCATTTAGTCTGAACTGGCAAAGTTAAATTGACCATCCTGGGAAAAAAAATGTCCATAAGTGTGTGTGTACAGCTAGATACCTTTTCAGTGGAGAGAGTGGGACGCTCACACAAAGCTGGACATTGATAGCTATTGTGAGGTGAACACGCATAAATGCACATTAGTCTGCAATAATAGAGACGGAAACTTTGTGCCCCCTGGTCACACGTTCCAAGAGAAAGGCTTTTAGGAAAAAAAAACAAAAAAGACTCAAATAGAAACAATTTCATGCCTGTCAAAAGTACTGCAGAAAATAATGACTTTTACTTCCGTAAAACGCAGAATAATGTTACGTTGACTGCGTTTAGGCAGGAAAGAGCTGTAGAAGTTGTAATGGCTGACTTTTAAATTATTCATGAGCTCTGAAATTAATTTTAAACCACAGTAGAGCTCTCCACAGGGAAATCAATTTTGTTTGTATGTCATGTTCATTCTATAATTTACAATATCATTTAGAATTATGATTGATTAGGTAGAGTTGTGTTTAAATATTTTTGCACAGGTCCTAAAAAATAGTGAGTTAGGCTAGTTTTACTTTAAATATATATATATAAATTGTAAAAGTAACAGGACATAAAAGTTTCTGGTTTAAGCAGTGGTTTGTTTCAGGCTGTTTTCGTGTTCTAACCAACCTTTAATAAGCTGGTCGACACCTGGCAGAGGTCTACTCTGCTGCCAAAACACAAAGGCTCATTCAGGATCCCAGAAAAACGTTTCAGCCCAGGAGAAAACGGACCAAAATCTCAAGAGTTTCACAGATTTGGTATGTGGCCTCCCGGTGCTGTCTTTAGACGGGCTGAACAGATGACACTTTTGCTGGTCCATTAATAACATCGAGGCCCGGGACAGACGGGGGTCTCCTTTTGTAGCAGCCTGAAAGGAGAGATCTGTAGCAGCTGCAATTGTTTTTCCCCACATGGGGGTGGTAGGCACTGCAAGATAAAAATGTATGTGTGTGTGTCTGAGGCAAGCAAACACTAACATGAATGCTTATGTTAAGCTGCAGAAGCCTATCTCGGCGCAGGCCAGACACCTACCAAAATAAAGGGATTTGTTAACCTCCCCACTGAGTTTTATCTGAGTCATTCCCACAGTATTTCAGTTCTGCACACCGTGTGCTTCTCTTTAAGAAACTATGAAATGATGGGTGTGAATATATTATAAAAAGAAGAGAATTAGCCCCTATCTTAGCCTACGGTGTTTAATCTGAAATACGTTTTATAAAAAGTATTTTTTCTCCCTCTCCTGACCCAGTCATCTATATTTTATGCTTTAAATTTTCCAGACTTAGTAGGATCTGTAGTGACCTGGTTAGCTGTTAATCTTCCATGTGAATTCCCTCTGAAAACAAGTGACTGGGGACTTTTAGCCTCAGGCAGCTATCAGACAAGAACTGGGCCTGTCTTCATGACTGCCATGTTTAACAAGCTATTTGTCTCGGCTGAAAACAACGATTTGCCGTCACATGGCCCGCAAACTGAAGTCATACCCACCTCTGCAGTCAGTTCACAGCTTATGTACGACTATTATTTAAAGCCTGGCTGACCTTATTGTCTCAGGAAGATAAAAAAGGTTGTGTTAAATTGGATTAACAACTGTCCCTGCCCTGCTGTTGCCAATAGGGATCCCACTTTATTGTACTGGTCTAATGGGATAAACATCAGTTTGTGTGATGGTGGAGGAGCGAGGAGTTTAGATTGAGGTTTATAGTGAATAAATAATCAGTCAGTCCACCATATAGGCTTTTCTGTACACTGCATTTATTTCTGAGTGCCTATTAATATTACAGCCATATCTGAGCTGCAATTACATCCAAATTCAGTTTTTTTTTCTGTAGCTGAGTGGTTCATAAACTTTTTGCTAAAAATGCAAACAGATATGAAACTCTTATTAATATCAATTAAATTCACAGATGAAGATTATTTTGATTTATTTTAATTTATATCCAAATGGTCCAGACAGACAGAGACACTGGACAGCCCCCCCCCCAGATGTCCCCTCGCCCCTTCATGTCTGACTCCCCGAGATCTGCGCTGCAATTTCAGCTGCACACCGGGGTCTGCTTGGGCTGCGACACACCGAGGCTGCACCACACACACTGATCCCTTCAAGTTTGCATAATATTCCCCACCGATCACACGCACACACACACACACTCTTTCCTTAGGAATGTCAAAATATACAAAAAAAATTGTAACAGTGATCAGATTTTAGTGGTCCTGTGTGTTATCCCGCATGTTCTCTGCAGCTGAGGAGAAATGTGATTAAACAGGAGTTTGATTTGTCTGAAAATGCTGGTTTGTGTTAGAAATGAGAGGATGCAGCGCGATCCAAGCAGCAAGTTGCAGGAAGGGAACGGGCTGCATGACAGAGATTTCTTTTTCATTTTTTTAGCATTTGAACAAAATAGTGAAGAGAGCTTTTTTTGTTTTTAGTAGCTAGTTATTTAAATCATCATCATCATTGTTATTTTTGTAAGCTTAGCCACTTTAGAGAGAACGAAGGGAGCCCATATTTATTTATTGATTGGGCCAAGCGCTGGAGGGGGAACAAATAAAGGGAATGAAACTGTTTTTTTTATTCACTCAGCTCCTCACGATCCCCCAACATTTTCAGTCATCTGGATTAAGGAGGGGAAAAAGATCCAAAAAAGAAGAGGAAAAATAAACACTCCCAAAGACTGTACCAGCAAAGAAAGAACACTTACCTTTTTAATCAACCCTCAAAAAAAAAAAAAAGAAGAAAAGTAACAGGTATCCTTTTTAAATCGTGGCTTAAAGCAGGAAAATAGTAATCCAATCCAGGCTTTGAAGATTTCAAGGCAGATCCAAAAAAATATATAAAGAAAGCTCCTCATTCACAAGGATAGAGGTGTTAGTTTATCTGCAGCAGCACTGCTGTTCGGTAGCTCCATCCCTCTCTCTCTCTCTCTCTTTCTCTCTCTCTTTCTCTCTCTCTCTCACACACACACACACACACACAATCAGCAGGCTGTGTGTGAGAGGACAGAGTGCTGGAGTGGACCTCAGTACAAATGTGGAGTTGTGTGTGCCTCTAGCTTTGCTCCAATAGAGCGATGACGTCACCTGGAGGAGGGGCTTTCCTCTCTCTCTCTCTCTCTCTCCCTCCCTCCCTCTATCTCTCTCTCTTCCTCTGTGTTTTGGAGCTGCACTGCTGATCAGAAACACTAGGTGGAGTGGAGGAAAGAGGAAAAAAAATCACATTCTTGTCAGACGTGTGCACTGATCCTGTAACAGCCCTGAAAAAAAAGGGTGAATTTATAATAAATGAGCCTCAGACACGTTCTGTCCTCTGCTCAGACTTGTCTTGACTGATTTGATACAACTCAGGTGGTTGTCTTCTGAAACATCACAATACGCAATTATATAATAAAATACACTCAAAATAGTGCATGAATTACCTTCAGAACATTAATACAGTTTTTAACTCTTGTGCTAGGCCTGTTCACAGCTATGCTACACCATCACACACGGGTTAGCATCCTTAGCTGTGAGCTAGCGGCTAACTGTGGTTCAACCTCCTCTATTAGCAACAAGGTTTGCAAATATAATCGAACAAATGTATTCAGCAGCAGTTCAATCAACTCTCTTACAATAGTTCAGGCGTATTACTGAATAAACATACCTGAGAGGGGGGATTTGTAATAAAGGAGCCTAGCTAGACCCCCTCTATTGGTCACTTTTGGTAACTACATCTGGTTTCTAAAGCACACATTCAATCTATTACGATCCTATCATCAGAAAAAAACAAAAAAAAATAGGAGTGGAAATGTGCTGAAAGTATGATTAAACTGACAAAAACCTGCACATGTTGGAGTGGTTTGTTTCTGAGACTTTTTTAACAACATTTTTAAACCAGATGCTTTATGAAAAAGTAGTTTTGGTGTTAATGATGCTGATGTTTGAACCTTTTTCAGTCATATTTGTGGGATGTTTTTTTTTTAATCTGCACTGGGAATTAAGTTTTATTTCTAAACTCCAGAGAGGAAATTGAATATTTAGCTTTCTTAACTGTTTACATCAAGATTGAAGATGACGTTTAAAACGCTGTTGAAACTTTGTCATCTTCTTTGTGTGAAACTCGTAGCAGATGAGCTCTTTTAACGTTGACAGTTAATGAATATTGGATGATGTTGTCACAGCAAACCAGAATAATTCATGACAGGGATTTTGAGTTGTGCTAATTTCAGATATGTGGGGCTGTGTTCGCGGTTGTGAACCTGTATGCCGGCGAACAACATCCACGAGTGTATTAGTACTAGAAATGTGCATTTTATTCAAATTCATCCAGTAAATATTTAACTTTAAATATTTGATCAACCTGTGGCCAATGTAAAATAGACACTAGAAAAAGACACTGAAATGCTTAAAGCTGTTTCTCTTTTGTTTTATTATAGAAAGAGAAGTGGGTTGTAGGCTTTTTGTAAAAAAAATCACCCCTACTATAGAAGTAAAAGCACCATTTGGAAACAACCAGGTGTTGGTGGTTTGCCTATTTTAAAAGAGACATTTCCTGCTTTTAAATCCTTATTTTTCACATTTAAATCCTTCAGTTAGGGTCTAAATAAAGTTTCTACTTTATTTAGAATTCAGACTAAAACATTTCACTTCTGTGCGATGTTTTAGTCTGAATTCCTCCTCATTGGCTGTGTCTCAGTTCATGGGCTGGGTCCTCATGAGGGCGCATTTGTCGGCCGAATACGTCACTACCCCTGGCAGAGTACTGTCCCAATTTGAAGGCTCCTCATCATGCGGGCGACAAACTCTCTAAATCCGAGGATGCATGCGAGTATCCTCAACGGCTGAAGATATCCTAGGATTCAATGTGCTGGCAGCAAAATAAACAGAAACAAAAACGGTGGAGTTTTTGGTTTTTTTACCAAGTCAGCGTAGTTTGGAAATTCACCACGGTCCGAAAACTTTCTTTTTAAATGTAAGTTTAACAACTTAGTTGATGAAATTTATGCTGCAATAAGATGCAACTACAGCGCTGATACTGGAGCTAAACTCGATTTTTTGATGATTTTTAAAATTTATTTACGTGTAATGTTTTAACTGTGAAGTTATTCTTCCAGTATAAAAACATGTAAATATTGCCCAACGCATTTTGAGTATGATATGAAACGGATCACTATGGTAACGGGGTAGCACGTGGTCACGCAAACTCACGTAAAGCCGATGTCTCATTTCACAGCAGGTTTGAGCAGCCTACCCCCCAGGGAGGATATGGCCCAGCTGGGCTACGTGCTCATGAGGAACCAGCCCATTGATCGAGACACAGCCATTGTAACTCCACAAGCCCCGCCTCTTTTCTGAGCAATGCCTCAAATCAACTCGTTAAACCCCACCCCCTTTCAGCTTCCAGAGTGGTCCATTCTATTTTGATAGAGGGGTTTACGACTATATAACAGCACAGAATCTTCTGCCAGAGCAGAACAAAGACCACAAAATTGTAGTTGGGATGTTCACAACTTATTTGGTAGCTGACACAAACATTGTGACATAATGGTCACAGAAAGTAGAGAAAATTAAACAAGTTAAATAATATGACCAAAACAGAATCTAAAAGTATCTATACAGCACCAGGAGAGACTAAATTCATATTTTCTGCCTCCTAGAGACTCCAAGAACACAACAAAATGTATTTAACTGCTAAAAAAGTGGATTTTGCAGAAATGTCCTGTTTATTACACAGTAAACCCAAGTTGTTTTGACATATCTGAGCTGTTTCTCGACTCTTTGGTTTCATGTTTAAATAAAGCGAAGCAGCAGGTTTTACTTCTCTTTGGGCACAGATGAGTCAGGCTGTTAGTCAACATCTGCACAGCAGAGCTGACCCAGCCAACACGCACTTGTCCTGCATCATCTCCAGTGTTTTCCCCCTCTGGCTACCTGACAAGTCAGACCCCCACAGCCGTGAGCATGGGGCTGCGATGGAGCAGCTTTGTTCATGGGTTGTTGAATATCATCTTCTTGTTGATGCCGGTGGGGATCAGTTCTGTGTGATGGATACAGCTTCTAGTGTAATGTGCAGACTCCCTTTTTGTACATATTCCTCACTGTAGCCTGTTGATTATTACCTCAAGCCTCTCTTATTATTTTACTTTGAATGCCCCGAAGGGTCTCCATTAATGTTCTGTAAACAAGCAGGTTTATTAGAGAGATTTTATTCGCTTGCTCTGGGGGTGCTGAAATATCCAGCGGTTGGTGTTTTGTCACAATACAGCAGCTGCCCTGTAATAATTGATGACAGTTTAAAAAGGCTGAAGAAAATACCGGTACAGTAGATACTGAGTCATAGTTATGTTTTACTTCTAATAATGTTAGCTGAAAGAGAAAAACTGGACTATTTGCAGAATATTACAGCAATATGCTGCAGATTGTTGTTTAAAGACACAAACAAGTGAAAACTTCAGCACACGATGCAAAGTTGACTGGAATACAAATCGTTGCCAACAACCTGATTTTATATTTGGCCTGGGACAAAATCTGTTCCAACTTCAGCTTCAACACAGCAGCACACGGTTTAAACCATGATTGCCATCTTAACTGGAGTGCCTAATTGAACAGACACTTAAGCCTGGAGCATCTGCCAAAACTACTTAGACCTCCACTGGAGGTTTTCCGATTTGTTTGCTTTCCAGCTGGAGTGACTCTCACTTTTGTTTGAAACACAAAGAGATTCTCAGACAAGCGTTATCTGTCTGCCTGTGTACCGTGAATTCAGCAACACGGCACAAAACTTAACCCGACTCGCCCAGGTGCTGCCTGTCTAAGACTATGAGGTGAGGAAAGGTCAATCTTGGACATCCCGTCTTGATCCGGGTCTTCCTTCCACGGGGACAGAGCAGAGAAACTTGTGCCTGACCTCAACATGGCTTCCTCTCCTAAATCGACTGCAGACACATCTGTCAGCGGCTGCTGATTGACCCTCTCTTAGACGTACAAAGAGCCCCACTGGAGGACGATGGTGTAGGGTTTCTGTTATCTCAAGACCAGGGGAAATCTGTTGCCCTGTTAGTCTTTTGTTCAAGGGGGAAAGGTGGTCTCCTTTCCCAAGGACGTGCTCCAGTCTGTCTGTCTGGTTTCAGTGTTTAGACAACACTAAGATTATTTCCTATGTTGCTGTCCCTCTTCGGTTTGCCTGGTGCTAGCTTAAATCAGTTGTCAAGGTTGCCCTTGGTCATGGTCTTTATCAGACTGTCCTTAGTCCAACTTTAGCCTCTCATCACATTCATTCAAACAGAAAATTGATTAACTTTTTTTTGTTTGTGCTCTGGTCAATAGCTGTGGCTCACAGCTGGCAGGCTGCGGTGCCCTACTTTCTTGACTGTTGGCCAGGAAACATCAACACAGTTGGATTGGTTCTGTGTACCGCTTTGAACTGTTATTTTTACTCGCTCATTATTTTTTATTTATTTTGTAACATAAGTTTAGTGTTTATTGAAAAGCTTGCAGTGGGTTTTGAAACTGTTCCGGGCCTCACTTCCTCCGTGCTCTGACATGAATTCATTATTGACATTTGCATGTTCTCAACCAATGCCAAATTAAAGGACTACGTAAAAAGGCTGCTGCCAAAACTCCTGCTTTGTTTTTCATTTACCTTCTGCTTTATTTGCATATTCCTCCTCTACAGGCAATCAGCAAGGATCTCTGCTGCGGGCCCTTCATTTTTCTGTTGCCATCCTGAAAAGGCTGCTTTTCAATATCACAACAGTTTAAAATTTGGTTTGTGAATGAGACGTGATGTCAGATTTGCCAAAGTATTCACATTTCTGATTTGCAAAATGTGTGTCGTGAATAAAAAAAGAAGCAACGACATTCAGTGAATGAGGGGGAAAAAAAACAGACAGCTGTTTGATTATTTTTTTATGTGAGCTTGTATGAATGTAAATGTAGGTGCCATGATGCTGCGGAATGGGTGGCAGCAGAAAGTTTTGACTGATGGATCCGACTGAATCTTTATGCAGATGTCTGCTACATGAGACAGCACCCTGCCACAGGCGTTATTGCTAACGTACCGTGCAGAAAAGTATTGGTTTTCTGATGCAAATCCCAGATGTTTAGGGATCAGGTGACCCCCTTTCCTGTCTCGGGACATGGCTGCCTGATAAATAATAAAACTAACAGTGGCTACATGGTCCTCAGTTATTCAGGTTTTGTGTTTGCTGATGAATGACAAGCCGTGCTAAAAAAAAGCTTAGTCGGCTGTTTTTCCTCTTTTCCATTTGTATTCTTTGATTGTTTTCCTGGTTGCTGTTGTGTTGTCCACATAGACAGAGGAACTCAAGGATGAGTGAGCTCCAAAGTCTGTAAAGAGGGGCGGGAGCTGACTTGTCAACCTCAGGGACCCCCTATAGGTTAATGACCCCAAACACAATGCTCTGTGATCAGATCAGACGGACCACTCTTCCCCCTCTGCACTAATCAGCACAATAAAGAAGATAAAAGATAGAATTACCATACAGTGTTTTCACAGTCCAACATATGTTGTCAATACAGTTAATTGACGACCTTTTCTTTCTTTTGTAACAGATTTACTATATCTGCACTAAAACTTTAATTTGCCAATTTAGCGCCATTTTTACCATTGTAGTTAAACTGCAGCATTTATCTTCACAATGGACTGAGTGCTGAGATAACCTTTCAAACAACATGTAGCTTTCAAACTCTTTAATTCCTTTAGTGTATGAGTGAATATAATGTTTTAGTCCTTGGAGATCACAGGCATGCATCTTCCTAAAAAGGTCAGTTGCAGTTTAAAGTTGTAAGAAGTGGAAGTCGGGATTAATGTTATCTGGGGAAACAAACCTACTCAAGATAAGATAAAATAATTCTACAGTACCTCATAGTCTGCATTGTTATATCAGGAAGTGCTTTTCTCAGACAATAGTTTTTTGAGTTAACAGAAGTCCTCCTGAGCTGCCAACATAGTGATCAAAGTGTTCACCACTTCTGCAGTGGTTTATAATGTATATTTAGAAAGTGATTGGAAAAAGTAAATGTAGAAAAACAAAATCACATTTATATCCCAAAAACTCTTTTAACGCTTAATTTTTTAGATTTTTGTTCAAACGAAGAGTTAATCGCATCAACGTGGAATAAAATGAATTCATTGTGATGTAGTTAACGTGTTACTCACATGACTGATCACATCAGCAGTCAGGTGAATAAACATGAAGATTCCTCTGTCCATTTTTCTCTTGGGCAACGTAAATGATGGAAGGGGCCACAGTTGTTTGTTGATCCTACCAGAGGGTCACATAGTGCTGCACACTTACCCAAATGTAATAAAACTTTCACTTTAAAAAGGTTTATGTATATGTTTTATAAACCAACATACAATGCAGTAACTGAATATATTTCATGTTCAAATGTGTAACAGTTGTATTTTTGTTTAATAAATATGAATACAAAATGTTTGAAGCAAACACAATAAACACTTTAGTCAAGATGCATGAAATATCAGAATTAACATCATATCGGCTGATGTTGGTCATTTTTTAGCATATCAGTATTGGTCCGATAAGTAAACTGGGCTCTTATTGTTGTCCGATATTGAATTCTGTCTTGTTGCTGTTTGTATTTCTGTTTTGTGAAGGAAAATGATTGGTGGTACGTAATCTATTTGATTACGATAGTGATACCGATGCTGCAAAGGCAGTAATAACTGAAATAGAGAGCCATGTCAGCAGTTGTCTTTTTTTGAAACCGTAAAAAACTACTAAAGTATGTTTCTGAGTATGTATATATAAATAATTTGTGGTTTATGTAATATTGGTAAATATCAGTTATCGGCCATAACAGCAATATTAATGTTGGATATTGATATCGGCTAAAACATTTTACATCAGTGCATCCTTATGGTGCGTTCACACCAAACGCGTTTTGAGCGTCAAGAGCGTCGAGTTTACATACAAAGTCTATGTGAACGGGCG
>JARVJO010000001.1:22916852-22946226 GCA_031762555.1 Cynodonichthys magdalenae
AAGTCACTTTCTCAACTTCATCTGCCATTGTACAAAGACCGGCTAGAACAGAGGCTCCGCCCTACTGGCTTCTTGAGAGCAATTTGGACACGCATCTGACCTCAAAGTGTACAAGCGTCCAACTTCAAGCGTCAGACGCGATTTTGACGCTCAAATCTCGTTCAGTGTGAACGCAGCATTAGACAATGTGCCTAGTTTGTCTTTAATCTGGAAGTTTCTTTCCACCAAGTGATCTCATATACTCATACTTACTCAGAATATTTCTTTAATCTATTGTTTTTGCTTCAAATCAGGAAATAGAAACTAGGCTGAAGTCTAATTTATCATAATAAGTCATTTGGAAATGCTTCAGATTTGTTCAGCAATTACAGTATATTCAAACAATGGCTAATAGGTTTACCTTCATATTATGTATGAAAGCTTTGTTTACCCTCATGGCTGTTTCATAATGACCCTTTTCAAATAATCTTATCTTCTCTTCTCTGTTTTCCACTGATGCAGATATATCGTAACACAAATATGCCCTTCAGAGCATTCTTTATTATTATTATTAGTGGTACCACTTCTGGTTGTCTTTAAATGGAATGGTTCAGTATTCAGTAGTGTTAAAAGTGGGATCATGGAACCAGCAACCCACTGCACACCTACTCACCAACTTAGCAATATGACTACCTCCTTGTCTGACTGAAAGGTGTATTAGTGATGGGTAAGCTTCAAGTCCCCCCCTGTCCCCGCAATGCCCCAGTTATTTCACAAAATTCCATATAGGCAGAAAAATGGCATCTCAGGCTCGACTTGTAAGGGTTTAGTGGAAGGGGTTAGTACGATGTTCCCTGTCAGATTTGGATAGGGGTATGTTGACATTTTAAGGTCTTAACTTCAAGTTATTCTGAAAGCTGTGAAACCTCGAGCCCCCTCTCTAGCTTTAAATACCACCTAAAGGTGTTTTCAGGCAACACCTCCAATCACCCCTACAAAGGAGGCAGCGTCTACGCTTCGCTGTCTGACACCAGTGCTCCAGTTCTCATCCCAAGTGGCTCGGGTATCGGATGTCTTGTCTGCAGCCGGGAACCTCATTCAAGAGGGGCTTAAAGGAAGAGGTGAAGGGGGCAATTACAAGACTGTTGGAAATGAAAGGACGTTTATGACTTTCTTGAAAGAAATATTTGTCAAGCATCCACCCTCCAATTAACAACGGGGTGCAAAGAGTTTGAGATGGAGCTGCCATTGGCACATTTTAGGCAAAACACAAGTAACTGGAGTAGACTCTTTATTTCTCTCCAGTTCTGAGGTGATTTGAGGTTAAATTTTTGCAAGAACAGGAGTATATTTGGTGTTTATTACACTGGAGGAACCTCTACATGTGCATAAAATTAGTAAAAGTTTTGAGCTCTCATTTATTTTTTAACTACATCTTTTAAAGCGTACAACTTACCTGATTTTCTGTTAATATTTTGGTAGTTATCATGTAAACAGTTTAAACAAATTATGAAAAATCACAAAGAAGGAGGGTTCTCATTAGAGTTTTCTGGCCTTTGGTGTTGATTGCGGAGTGTTGCATTGCAAACTCAAAGTTTTTCATAAGTATTAAAATAGAGGGATTCTATAGACTTGGTTTGTTCTGTTTATTTGACCAAAAAATCTATCATTATTTGTTTTTTTTTTTGTAACTTGATGCTTCAATATTGTCTGCATTAATGAGAGATGTTAATAAAGTTGTGTTCAAAAACAAAGCTTTTCTTCACACAAACTTGTAAATATTTGCCTGTTATATTGCAGTAGTTTCACAAGTAAATAATAGAACCTGTTTGGACTCATTTGCTTGCATTGTTCAACTGTGTTGTTTAAACACCAAGATGAAATGAGGAGAAAAGATGCAGTTTATTAACCTTTAAAACCAATATCAGAGGTAGCCACAGAGCCAAGGTTGTAAAGACAAACTAGCAGAATGCATGACTATTTTCAATGATGCTTTTGTCATTTGGTTAATTCTGCAACAACAGCTTGCTGTGTGTGATGCTATGCTGAACCATCTGTGTCTGATTTGTATGAACTACCAAATATGAACTGTGGTGGTTTAATAAATGCATTTTTAATATGAATATGAAGCAACTGCTGCACAAAAATGCCCAAAGAGGAGAAAAAAAGTGATATCTTACATAGAGTAGTGTGAAGAGAATAAATACTCAGTTAACTGCTATTTCTGACTTTAAGCTGACCCATCAAAAACAACTAAAACTTTTGTGAAATGTGTTTTCAGTAGATTGGTTCTTGAGGCAATAGAAGTTGCATCACTGCAGCCATCATCAGTCACAAAAAACAATATTAAGATAGTAAAATATACATTGCAACAGTGGAGGAGAAAAACCGGAGAGCTTTGCTGCCAGACTATCATAACCATTTCTGCTGTTTTCTGTGTCGGTGTGAAAATAGTTGTGATTTCAAACAGAAATGGCCTCTTTTTGGCAGAAAGTATCAGAGGTGCCTTCATTAAATCTCAGAGTTGCATTGTAAATGGCTGCCAAATACACTTTAAAAAGGTTATTCCTAATGAGGAAATTGCCAGCATTTCCTACTTAGTAGCATTCATCATTGTGACTGTATTTTTTTTCTCCAAAACCTTCTCTTTCATGTCCAATTTAATCACTGCTTTACGGCAGTGTATTATCTTCTATAATCCTTCAAACTTAGTTTTAATTACTGCATAGTTATTAGCTGTATTCTCTGACTCTTTTATGTCTTTAAATCAACCACAGAAGTGCTGAGAAACAGTTTTTCTTATGCACCTATGCTCCTACTTTATTTAAAAAATGTTTTGCATCTAATTTTACTCATTTTTTTACCCATTATTTAGTCTTTTTTTAATACAACTTTTATCTCTGGTGTACCGGTGACCTAATTTTCTTGGTGAGATCACTCATTATCATTTTAAGCAGCCTTTCCTTTATTCATGCCCATCACCTGAATATATTCTATGAGAAGATTTGATAGAAACTCGAAGCGATGTTTAAGCAGTGTTTTCAGTGTTGCACCACTCTGTTTAGAGCTGCTATTTTATTTTCAGAGTTTGCAAAAAGTGAAGCCAAAATTCTGCCAAATCCATTCAAGCACAGTGTTCCATCTTGCAGCAGCCGCCCCCAGTTCTCTCAGGATAGGGAAAACCCAGAGGAGGCTCCATTTAACCCCTTAGGATTAGTGCTCATGCCTACTTTAGCGCTAGCAAAAGTGAAAACGTCTCAGCGCATTGAGTCAACAGGGACTCTGGCTTGCTCTGCTGGCTTCCCACACAAAAATGGACAATGGGGAGGGGGAGAAAAATGGAGACGCTTCAGCTTTGACTTGAATAGGGCTAGAAATTTGCCGTACCGTTTGCCTTTCCACAGCCTTCACAGTACATTACCGTACCAAAAAATACAAGGCTGTAATCTTAATAATATATTCAAAGAAAGTGTGTGAAGGTTTGCATTGAATATCTTTTCTGCATCAGTTAGTCCATTTAAAATGCAAGAATGGTTGTCACGTTTATGTGTAGTTCTTTTCAGATTTGCTTAGTCTGCCTGTATTGAAATAGATTTCATTTCTTCTTGCACAATGTTGCTTTTAAACGTTTGTCTTTGTCCTTCTTTAATGTAGAACATTTAGAGGACTCCGTATCGGCTGGCTGTGTTCTTAATATGTTCGTTTTGTGTTTGTTTTTTCAAACTCATGAGTATTTTGCATCAGAGTGCAGTTGTCCTGTCCTGTGTCTGAGTCGGACTCTGTCCCGCTGGTGGCGGCGAGGCCGTCTGGTGACGTGTCAGAGGGCATGGCATCTCTCACAAGGGTCCCCGGCTCAGCCGAGGCTCAGTCTATTGACTTTAGCCCTTCACTGACATTCCCTCGTGTTTGTCTAAGCTTTCATCACAATTCTGTTCAAACAAGCGCCAGCAACTGAAAACACATTTTCTCACCAAGTCGCAGGAGAACACACATGTGCAGATACTGACATACATGGACTCTGATTTAGCTTCATAGCAACAGGTGATGCCCCAGAGCAGAGACACAACTATCACAGCTGTATTATGGGTTCCAACGGCAGTTTTTGTAAAAATAACAGCTCAGAATGAAGAATGAGTAGCATCTCTTGCTGCCATGGTTTATAGACGTTCTTGTAATTTAGCTGATTTAGAAGAAAACTGCAAAATATTTGATTTCATGCTCAGAAAGAAATAAAAAAAATAGGTAGTTTTAGTTTTGCCCTTGTTGCTTTGCCTCGCACATGTTTTGTCTGAGCGGCAGTTGGAGCAGAAAGCAGGAATTTATTTACCAGTCAGGCAGGACGAGTGTGTACTGCTGGTGTGGATTGCTGTCTGGATGGTTTGCCAGCCCTCCAAATTTCACGCTTGCAGTGGTGCCACTCTGGTGGAGGAGCAGAGGACACGGGGTGTCGGTTAGAGTGACATCACAATCGCCAAAAAGAGAAAGTGTTCCCATCTCTCTGTGGCTGCGACATTACAGAGGAAGAATTTTAGGAACCAGGTGCAACCCACACCTGGATGTGTTCCTTCCACCTTGCTTAATTAGAGTTCAGTCTCCTCCTAATGAATATCTTCATCCTTGTCTTTTCTGTGTTTGTGTGTGTGTATGTGCATGTGTGTGTGGGAGCCAATAGGCTCAATTGGGAATTATCTAGCATTCCCTGGAGATGGCCTTGTTTCCTCCTCACTGTTTATCAATGTGAGCATACCTGTTCTGTGTAAAGACTGATATACCAGTGTATTGTTAGAATTGATTTCCTGTAAGCATGACTGCATAATTATACCTAAACTTTGTTTTCTTGTTAAAACGGCAGTTTAATTTCACACTAACTATATGGCGATGGCAATTAGTGTATGAAGTAAGTAAGTTACGATTGCCTACTGCTTTTACAGCTGCTTCCTGCACCGGCAGGAAATCCTTATGCAGTGCATAGCAACACAGTCCTTTTCTGTCACCAGATCTCCGAGTGGGTTGGCGGGGATCAGTCACATCATTCATCAGATCTAAGCCTCAATGTGTCAAAAGTATTAGAGTATAGAGGAAGAGCAATCTGTTTGATGTGCAGTCATCTGCTGGGTTATAATTGGGGCTCAGACCGCTGTTCCTTTCAATGCAGTGACTTGGAATACACAATAGAGACATGGCGTTTGATTCATCTCATAGTCTGATGGGTATTCGAATCTTCACACTCAACCAACCAAGCAGCTCTTTGTCTGTTTGTGTCGGCGTGAGCCTACTACAACCATCAGTCCACACCAAGTAATGTCTGGTAGGTGCTCCGCTTGTGATGTTGGTTAATTACAAGCTCAGGCTTAGGTCCCGTTTACACAGAGCTGTAACATTTTTGTTCCGATCCAGTTACAAACAATAACAGTTACAATAAGTTACAGACAGCAGAGCGTTTTTTTGTGTTACTCACTTTTGCAACTTGTAGGAGCAAAACCAAAAAACATCCTAGGTCCAAAGAAACAGTAGCCACTAGCACCCATACAGCAAGGTTTGGATGGTTTTCTATTACACTTCAGTAAGAGCTCTATGGGTGGGTTCATCGTAAGGTTGGGCAATCCCAGAGTTTGTAAATTGATGTCACACGCCTGACCAGCTGGTGGCAGTTATACTTCATTAAGCTATTAGCCAGCTACCATTAAGCATAGTAGAATAAGACCCCCAAAAGGTACGCAACACAACAATAGAGGACATGGTAGTATTGTTGTTGCAATTGGTTGATTGTGTTGTTGTGAGAGTTGTGCTTGTGATGCAACCAGTGACTTAGCCCTATGACCAATCAGTGACCGGCAGTCTTCTGATGTCACGTTTTCAGGCTAGCATGGTCCACTTGGAACTACAGCAAAGTAAGTTCTGAAAACAGGGTTGGTTTCATAAATCCTTGCTAATGGAAAAGCCTTAGAACCGTAAATAATGCTGTAAAGGCGCTACTGGAAAAGAAACATTAGTTTATTCATTAGTTCGAACGTAACTGTGATCATACAGACACTGCATGATCGGTGCATGAGTGAGACTGGCATCAGGGTTGCCAGATAAAAGCAAAAATTTGTTTTATCCTTTTCTGAGCACATTTTCACCAAACGCAACACACGTCTTATATTTCAAGACCTTCAGTGAGCATATATGACTGAGACATATATATACAACATATCAGCTGTTTTGACTCAAAATACAATCATTTTAAAGGGGCAGTAAAACTGTTTACTATGTCCCATCTGGCAACCCTGCCTGGCACATTACTGCAGTGATTCTATGTAAATGGATGTTTTAAAAAATATAACACATTTTTTTGTATTCACCCTAATAAACATGGAAAAAACACCAGCTTTTCCAGAAAATGGTCTTTTGTAAACAGGGTCTTAGTTGTGAAAAAACATTTAAGCAAAATAAACTTAACTTCTGTTAACCTGTGATGGCTTCCAGTGCCACCTGCATCACACAACTAGTTCACCTCACTCCTTTGTATTTACCATCACTTGTTTGCTCGTTTCCATGGTGACCTAAATGAATCACTCAAAACACCCACCTCTATGGGGTGGGTTGGTCTCGTAAACGTACGTAGTTTTACGGCACACTCGGGGTTTGGTAATAATGTTTTGAGGATGAAACTCATCAAAGTCTTGTAGCCCTGCCTCATATCTTCTGTCTTTGATTGCAGTCTGGAGACCTATATCGTGGTCACCAAGTTGTGTTTATGGTCTACCTGAGATTTCAGTTGGCAGCTTTTCCACTACACATTTTTAAACATTTCTTAAGAGAGGATTTCTTTGGTCATTTATGTGGCGCCTCGGGAAATATGTAACAGGTCACACTATGTGTTTAACAGCCCACTGGATCATCTGTTTACCCACTGTCAGTGTTTTTACCCTCTTTTTTTAATGTGATGTAGGGCTGGGCGATATGGCCCAAAAAAAACAATATCCAATTTTTTTCATCCCAAATTTGATTTTCAATTTTAATCCATTTTGTTTCCCACTTATCTGAGTGCCTCTATTTTCAGGTGTTAAAACAAATTTGTTGTACTCCTGCATTTTGTGGCAAGAGCCCTCAAACAGATTTTGCAGTGAGGTGATTGTTGCTCCAAGTCCAAGTTTGCAAAACCTAACCACTTCCAGATAACTGAAGAAACCGTGCCTTTTTTGGGAAGTAGATCCTCTTTGCTAGCTGCCATATTCCCATGTTGTGTACCAAGCGTCTTGAGGGACAGGTGGGTTGACCTCTGAACTACAAAAGCTCCAAAGAGGGCACTGGTAGGAAAAAAATCTAATCAAAATTACCCTTCAAATTACTTTAGTAGTTTTGTTGTCCATATCTGATTTTTGTTCTATAAGAAAAATAATTACAAATATGGTTGTTCTAATGTTATTTCTGTAAACAGAATTCCAAAAACTTTTCAATTTCACCACAGACGTATTTATGGCCTTTAATAGTGAGAAAGATTAGCTAAGAAAACAAAATCCTAAAAGTACTTATCTTTCTTTTAGTGTTCAGTGGTCTTTCAAATTTGAGTCCTCTGATTGTGTTTCTGCTTTAATTCCACTTAGTTTCCCAAAGGAATTGCAGAAAGGCAGTTCTTTTCTTATTAGCTTGTCACCGTTTGTGAAGCTCCTGAAGGTGTGTTTGTTGCTTCATGGTGGCCACGGTGAGAGTGGATTCGACTGCGCTTGCTAATTTAACTAAAGTGTGGAGAAAACAAACCGAAAGGAAAGCCAAAATGATCAGACTAAACCTTTCTTTTTTTTCCAGCTGCCTAATCTACTTGGGTAATTCTCTCTCAAACCCTTCGAGTCCATACTAGCGATTGAATTTCAATGCATCTGTGATGAGATGGAGGGAGGAAAAAAACGCCACCCCCTTAGCACTCAAATGGATTGGCAAGCAGATGCTCGGTCACAGTGACAGGTGATAAGTGCTTTGGCAAAGCTGTAAGTGAAATCTTTATGCGTGTCTTGCTGTATGTAGCCGTGCTGTCAGTGCCCATCATTCATTTGGTTCTTTTCATTTGTAATGCTTCTCGGAGCATTTTCTTAGTTTTAGAGCAAGCTGCTCTCACACCCTGATGAGCATCTTTGACCTTTCTGATGAAGTGTTCTGTTTATTTAAGTGATCTGTACACTGCTGGACTTCACAAGTATGAAGGGGAAAACCTCCGCAACTTTTTACACTTCATTAGTATTGACCCTTCTAGCCTCGAATGGTAATTTCACGTGGAAATGGAGTTTAATTTTTACTTGCCAAGAAAATTTTCGTCACAAAACTTGTTAAATTCATTTGTTGTCAGAATAAATAAAAAGCAAAGTGCCCTTGGACCAAACTGGTTTGAATTTAAGTGCCTTGTTAAACAGTGAATAATTTCAAAGTCTGGAAACAACTTATTTGCATTTAGAAAAACTTAAAAACACTTGCTAATTTAATTTGACAGCACTGGATTCTGTTCAAATTTAGAGAGGATACAAATAATATTTTGCTTTTAACTTGTTGGACAAAGCTTTATTATGTGATGGTAACAATTTAACATGAGTGCTGAAGACTTTTTGTTTTAACTGCCTGACTTAAAACTGGCATTTTTTACTGAACGAGTCAGATAATATAACATTTTCTATACAATAAGGAAACACACCTATTTGTCAATACTCTTTTTGATAGAGCACACAGTTCTTCTGTTTTGATAAACACAAGTTCTATTTGTGTTTTTCCTGAATGCATTGATTATAAAGTGTTTTAAACCGTTTTATTCAACATCATATACATTTTACAAGGCCCTTGAACCATCCTTATAGTATTTGTTGTAGGAGTATAGATCTGTTTTAGCCTTTGTTTAGCTTGTGGTGTATAATAATGTGAAGCTTTCTCCTAATTAAATTGTTGGGGAGAATCTCTTGGAATGCTTTCTAAGTACACCCCCACATTTGTGCTCAGGTCAGAGTGCAGCTCTGAGTTCTACGACAGAGTGAACATTTAAACCTTTTGGTTTTATTTAAAGCAGCAGCTGGATCAGTTAAAATCCTGCTCCATATCTCTTCATTACTCACATAAAGTGGCCTCAGCCACCTTCATTTATTTCCCTCCTCACTTCATCTCACTGTATGCATTTTTCATCCATGTGGATCATCAGTAGACTTTCCATTTGAGACCCCCCACACGCCACTCCTATCATTACAGATTTCTATAAAATGGATGATTCAAGACGCCGTCGTAGCATTTGAAACTAATGGCAATCAGTAAAATGCTGTGTTAAGAGCAAGAGTGGTGAAATTGTAAGGGTTTGTGATCAACACCAGAGCTTAGCTGGCCCTATTGTCTCTAAGGACAAAGCAGGCTTAAAGGAGGCAAGGCGCACTATTCAAGCTGTTTTTGCATCAGCCCAAAGCTGAAGTTTCTCCAAAAGGAAAGGTCTAATCCTCCTTTTCTCAGCGCAGCCCTCGGTCAGCCATCCAACAGGTTTTTTTTTGTTTGCATAGCATCATTAGCTGAGGGTCAGCCCCGCTCTCTCCTCAGCCTCCTGTGAAGTCCCAATTGCTCTTTTTAAGAATGATCACCATTTCCAATCCTATCAACCATTTGGCTGTTGGACTGTAAAACTCTAATACCAGCATCTTAAGGAATTTTTAATCCTTTTGACCAAAGACCCGTGAAACACTGGGATGAGACAGCTCATGCATGTTTCAAAAACAACTGCCTTTATCTACAACAATTATAGCACCATTACTGAGAATTTAAAACTTTAAGTGTTTCTACTACTTTCACCCTTACATTGTTTTCATTGTATTACCAAATTATTTAGTATCATCGTACACAACTTCAAGTAGAATCTACTAAAACCACTGCCACAATGTCATCGTGTGTTAGCTAACTAGAACAAATTAATGCTATTTTAGGATTCCAGACTACCGTCTACTGCAAATTAAACTTGGTAAAAAAGTCAAACCACTTGAACATTTTCTCACAGGTTGTTTTTACTGGCTCAGTTTTACTTATTGCATCCTAAAGCAGAAGTCCAGTCAGGTCCAGAGTTCTGGCTTAAATTGGAGGTCTGTGAAGAATGACACTGTTTATCGCTTAGCTCATGTTTCTTTTTGTTTTTTTTGTCAGAAGCCAGGTGGCTTTGTTTTGGATGAACTGGAGTTTTTGAAGATTATTATTTGAGATGCCAAAAGAATCCAAATGCAATAGTTCAGTCTTGTTTTCTGGATTTATTGGTTCCTCTACAACGGGGACATGTGAGCTCACACTGGACATAAAAAAACAAACCAGAATAGATTTAATGGTAACACATAGTTGTTTCAGGACGATTAACGCTGCAGCCAGGCATGGTGTCCCACCACATTCACCTGTTAAATGCACAATTAAACCACTTAAAACCGCAATTTTATACACTCTTCCTGTACCAACCAGTCTTTCTCTCTCTTTTTTCTTCCATGGAATTGCCCCAAAACTAATACATATTTAAAATTCCAGCAGAAAACTGTCTTGAGACTTAAAATCTGATCACTACTTAACAGTAAACTTGATTATTTATAATGAACTGAACTGTAAATAGCATAATTGAAATGAAGTCTGAACTAATGTCCTATTTTATTAATTCAGAAACTAGCCAAAAGCATAATTTATGTAATGTAATTATTTCAAAAGGACATGGAGTGAGTAGAGCAGATATTGCAAAGCCAAATAAATTATGACATTTATTTAGTTTGTACATTTAGTTTGTACATTGGCCTTAAAACCCAGATTTAAAAAAGGTTCATTAGTAATCGTTCTAACACAGGTGACCCTGTGGTTGTTTGTTAGGAAGTACTAAAAATATGCTTAGATTCAAAATACCAGTTTAAATACCTACACTGACCTCCATCTAATTCAATTTAAACTACAGAGAAGCGATTTCCTCTATAATTAAGAAGAGCATTTGTGCTGCAGATGTGTGTTTGTGTTTGCGTTGCCTTTAAGCACAAACTGTTCCATGTTCAAACAAACCGTAGATAACTGGAGTGTGGATTTGACAAAGTGTACGGCTGGGTTCAAGGGGAACAGGGAGTGGAATAAAAATACCTCCAATGATGCACGGCTTTGTCATAAAAAGTCTGTCACTGTTTCAAGGCAATTAATTGCCAGCAACAACAAAAAAAATTAAACCTGTCCTACCAAAAATACCCAAGTACAAGCTGCAAGATGACAAAGACTAGGGTAAACATGGAAGCTTATGACTTGTTGAGTCATTAATTAGGCAAACTGTCACTACTTTTTTTTTTCTGTGCATGGTATTTCTCGGCTACATCTCTTAAGTTTAACTCGATGCATTTAAACTTATAAACAAGAAAAGTGAACAGTTCTTTGATTTTCATGTCTGATTGTGGTCTCTTGTAAATTGGAAAACACATACTTGTTATGTTTAAGAGCAGCTTGGGTTGTTTGAACACCTCTTTGAGTTTTTTATTGCAGGAAATAGGTAAGAGAGATGGAATTTGTGTCTCCAGTAAAAAACAGTTCTTGCATAAATGTAATGCCCCTGCATCTAATGTTTGGGTCAGGACTGGTTCCTATTCATTGGGTGGAAAACAAATGCATATTATTACCCGGTGCCACGGTGAAAGCAGAAAGATGTGATCATACACTCTGCTACACACTTAAATCTGGTTGTCTCATAAAAACTGGGGCTACATTGCTTGTTTTTTTGGTTAGGAAATGACATAATCTAGACATGACATTATTCTTGTACTTGTATTCTTGCTCATTTTGACAAGCGTGATGGACATGCGTGGACATACTTCCTGTGGAAAGCTGCTGAACTATGGAATTATCTGATCAGATTTGCTGAAGAGAACATCCTCTTGCTGTCATCTTAAACAAATAACTGTCATTTTATCTTTTACTGGACCTCCTGTTCTCTCACTTGGCAGCCCATTTCCTGGCTGCATGCTCTGCTGTTTCCTGTTCCCTGAGTCCGATCGAACTGAGGAGGGATTTTGTTGAATTGACTGCAGACTTATCTGAGTGCATTTGAACTACATTAGGAATCAAAGCTCATTCTCTTATAAGCAGGCTTTAAATTAGATGCAGGACATTTTAGAAATGTTTTATATTTGTATGTCTTATGCTTTTCACATGTGTATGGATGTTTATAGACACCTTCCTAAAATTATTGCCTAGGTTTTTTTTTCTTTCAAGTTTGTCAGGAGGTATTTCTTTAGTGAAATTTTTTGTTTCCTGAAAATTTTCTAAAAAAAAATGACTTGGGCCATTTTTTAAGGAAGGTGACAATATTTTTTATTTTATTGTGAATTACTTTATATCTATGCAAGGTGTTATAAAAATAAAATTTACTTACAACTGCCTATCTACACACAATTAATTTAGGCTTTTTGTTTGGATTTTTTTTGCGCTTTTCATCACTTTGAGTTAAAGTGTTTATCCTGAGTGATGGCGTGATGAGGACATTTCCACTATTGTTTATGGTGAGGGGAAATAACTCAACTTATCGCCTGCTGTGGGAGGCCGCAGGACTTTGTTGTTTGTTTGACTGTTAGCAAAATAACTCTAACAATTAGACAGAGTGAAACTTTCAAGAGATGATTATTAAAAGTTTGTCTGCATCTGATTAACTTCTGGAGTCAACCCGACTCAAGATGGCCTCCATAATGCTATCACTCTTTTTATGCTAGTTTGGCTAAAGCAAAAACTAGTAAAATGCTATTGAAAATTTAACTATTGCAAAAGGCTATTGAAAAGCTAATTATAGCAAAGGACTATCAAAAAGCTACTGAAAAGCTAAATGTAGCAAAACATGTAGAAGCTTATAGTAACAAAAGGCTAGCTAAGAGGAGAAAACACAAGCTAAAAATGGCAAAACATTACTACATTGACTGAAGGCTAGCTAAAAACATGACATGTTGAAAGGCTAAATAAAATGATCTAATTATTTGCTATAAACTAAAAGAAACAAAACAGTAGGCGTAAGCCAAAAGTGGCAAAAGACAGATTAAATGAGCAAAACACAAGCTAACAACTAAACAGTAGCTGCAGTGCAAGCAAATGCTTGCTAAAGTCTAAAAGTAGCAAGTGTTGATAAAAGGAGCAAAACACTAGCTAAAAGCTAAAAGTAACAAAATGGTTGAAGCTAAAAGGATTAAAAGGCTAGATAAAATTAGCAAAACACAAGCTAACAACTGCTAAACAGTAGTTGCAAGTTTTAAATGCTTGCTAAAAACTAAAAATAGCAAAAGGCTAGGAGCAACAAACAAGCTTAAAAGAGCAAAAAGGTAGCTACAAGTACCAAAAAGTTAGCTAAAAACTAAAAGTAGCTAAAGGTTAGCTAAAAAGAGCAAGGCACAAGCTAAAAGTAACATAATAATAGCTGGAAGGTAAAAGTAACAAAAAGCTAGTTAAGAGAAGACACAAGCTAAAAAGAAAAAAACAGTAGTCACAATTACTAAAGGCTAGCTTAAAATAAAAAAAAGCAAAAAGACTAAAAATAAAATAAATGAAATTTAAAATATATCCTTAAATAAAAAGAAAAACATTAAAAGTTATTTGATCATCCAGTTCAGCTGATTTTACGGTTCAGATTGTGAACCAGACATATTTGTCACTGCTGCTAGACGTTACTTGAATTTATTCCACTTATACTACTGAGTTCTTTTAAAATAGCCTTTTATGGTTTTCAAGGTTAAACATCCCACCCTTTTCTAACACTTTATTTGTCATCAGTGATTGACTTCAACCAGTGAAATTAGTAAACAGCGGAGAGAGTTTGTGTGATCAGGGGATGGTGGTGTTGCTTCATCGCTCCAGATGGACAGGGTTGTATGTGCTGTTAGCGGGCCTACGTGGAGCCAAAACAGCTGCTGCTCTTTAAATGAAACTTCTGACATTACCAGCAGTTAGTACACTCCTATGAGGCCTCCCTTTACAGCTGTTCTGAGGCCATTTCGTCTTTTAATTGGGACGGGCGAGATCATGGATTACATTAGTCAGAGACCATGCTCTGAGGGCCAATGGGCTCCCACAGTGGGGCCTGTTCTTTTTTTATATTTCCTATGGGCTGCTTGCTGTAAATCGTCCAAATCTGAGTCCCATACAGATCATCAGTCTTATCCATACAACCTTTATTATTATCCAGACAAACGTTTAAGACTTGTATGTAGATGTTTAGCCTATTAGCTCATTTTCTGTTTTTAAGTTCACATCAGGAATGCATTTGTTTCAAAAGGTTTTGAACTCCATCAGTTACTTATTTCTGTTGTAAAATGTTATTCTAAGGCAGAAATACATAAATAAATATCAGTTTTCTCAAAGCTAGTTTGCCGCCAGTCTAGACTGGGTGGCTGTAACCAATACCTGCTGTCTGGCCAGCAGTGACATATTATATATTTGCAGGAGACAATCACTGTATTTATGTATGAGTTAAATATGCCCAGGAGACACCGCTAGAGATTACATATCTGCAACCGGAGTGCTAGAAAAGATTGACATATGACTGTTAACTCAATTCAAACTTGATTAGGCCTAATTGGAGAATGAATGCTCCCTCTCTTTGAGCAAGCTGGGGGAGGAACACTAAAGAGAGTTATTGACAGGGTATCAGAGCTCCCAGAGCGGGCCACAGACCTTGAGGAGTATGTTTTTCATACCTCAAAGGACTCTGTGAAAGGGGTCAGGCTTTAGAATATACAGTGTATCCGCTGGGGCTGGAAAGTGAACGTTTGCATTTCTTGTTAGATGTGGGGGAAAAAGTCAGGGTTTTTAGTCAAATCGATCACTTTCTGTTGAGTTTCATGCCTCGCTGGGGAGAAGTACTTGCCACCTAACAAACATGCTAACACAACAGGGTATGCTGAGCAGAGGGCGATGACTTTACGCAGATCAATTTTATTTAAATCCTCGGGTGCCTGTCGAGGGTGATCCTGCAGCACTGGCAGCTCTTAAGTTTCCATCCGTTCTGCACTTTGTGCATTTTTTCCCCTCACATAAAGGCTGTGTCTGAAAGACTGACGCAGCTAAACAGAACAACTACAAAAAAAGTTGCACTCAGAATTGTCTCAACATATGACTTCATCACACGCCATCTATTTCTCTGCTGGCCTGCTTTGTGCTTCAGCAGATATCTCAGGATCCTGCTTCATCCTGCATCAGATCTCATTAAAGATGGAAGTGAAGATTAAACCGCATCCTCTTTAGCACACTGTGGCACTGAGCAGGAGGCATCCACATCCTGTGTATTACTCATAAATAAGATTGAACGGGCAGTTCCTGCAGTGGCAAAAATGATGCTTGTTTGCCACGCCAGAGGAGGTTTGTTTCATCAGACAAACTGACAAATGCTTTGGACATCAGTAATGCATCAGACCGGAAAATATGGTAGATTTTGCATTAACCTTTGAAGAATGATAGACTCTGGTAAGAACTGTATGAGTTTACAAGCTTTTCAGAAAATATAATGTCAGCTACCCCGTGTATTTCAGCCAAAAAAGCACATTATGTGAACTGTCTGGTCTGGTTGATTAGTGAAGTATGAGGATATGCTTTATGACACCAACTTTATGGAGCTGTCAGAAAGTGTTCTTCTGAATGAGAGCAAAGCAGAGTTTCTTTTGTACTTTTTTGTGCAGCAGGAAGAGAGTTAAGCCAATTAAATACATTAAAGGTTTGAAACTGCAACCCAGCTTCATAAATGATGAACGCAGTGAGTGCTAGCCACGGCTCCTTACTGGTGGCTCCTCGGCAATTAGAAGTTCCCTTAATGATCCCAAATTACCTCGTCTTTGAAGTGGTTCCCTAATCCAGACAGTGTCACATTCTCTTAGTGTATTGAGGGGGAAAAAAAAGCTCAGAGACGCTCATCTGATGCAGAATTTGAGTTTAGCAGCATGACTCTTATTATGCTGTAATAGGAAGTCTCTGCTGTTTAATTAAAAAGATTGCTTTCAGTCATTTTATCTGAGCTACTTGGTATGGCACAGTTCCAATCTGTGAGTGTCTCCTGTATTGTATAAAATGCGTATAATCTTTGTTTAGATCATGTTATCTGGGTGCAGTGTTTTAATTGGAGGCAATGTGAGACAAATTAAAACCCACAGACTTAAGCCAGTTTACTCAAAGTTTGCCTACCTTTGCAGCTGCCATGTCTTTTTAGGTCATTCATCCATCTCACCTTCCAAACAGGATTGTGTTTTAATCATGTATGCTTTAAGCCATTTGTGGCTTCAGATTTTCTTTTTCTTCTCCGAGCACTCCCATTTACTATTTGGAGACGCACAGACAGCAGGCCTTTTGCTCACAGACTAGATTGAGCTAACGTTAGAATACAGATTGATCTCTGCCTCTAATAGAGGTCACAGAGATATTTCCATCCTTCACATTTCCAGAAAAAAATGGAAAATAAAAATCTCACAAATATTTTAAAAAGATTGTATTTGTCAAATATGCGGCTGACTGACCTTTACGGCATTTTGCCATATTTACCTCTTGCCCTAGGGTTTTACAAAGATACAAAAAAGGCACAACGAGGAGTGCTTTCTGTTTGTGTCTCAGGACCTGTCCCTGCTCATACCCCCTGAGTGGTCGGTGACAGGAAAGACTAGCTAAGGTTAATTCAGGAAAAAAGGATATATCAAGTGTTGTGGCACCCAATGCATTTCAAATGATGTGTCCTTGGGATGCAAGGTTACTGCTGAGTCCTCTCAGAAGAAACAGTCCGAGTAACTATAGGTTTTAGTGAATGAATCTTGCAAAAGAAAAGGTCTTGTTGAATTGTGAAGTTTGTTGTTGCACAGAAGGTCAGTTTTCCCACCGACATTATTTCTTTGAATTTCCCAAAACTCGTTTCTTTGAGAGAAATGTCATTATTAGGACTCTTGAGTGCAGCAGCTCTTATTTTCCAGCTAAAGTTTGGTGGCATATCTTTGAGGCAAGTTGTTCATACTTACAGAAACATGGTTTTATTTTAACATATTTATTAGTTGTGAAATAAGTGGTAATAATCTATAACTAGAATCCATGATTATTGTAACAGACTTTATTTGAAAAACATTTATTTTAATTGTAGAATAAAGGCTGTAAAAATACTGTAAGCTGTTTAGTTTTTATACATTTTAAAAAATATATTGTCACATAGATGGAGCCAATTTATTAACGCCGCAAAGCATATCTGGTAAATGATGACGTTAGCTAGGTTTTCCAGTGCGAGGCTGCGAGTAATCTTTTTCCATCCTGAAGGTTATTCTTCGACAATATCTGATAATCAACACTTTTAAATGAAACCAGAGCACGTTGACAGAGAGGAGAATGTAGAAATGACTCAGCCCGCAACTGAAAATATGGATGGAGGACAACAGGGCTGCTTTAAATATTGGAGAACCTCAGTTTAGTCTGTTATCTTTCACTAGCGCAGAGCTAATACATATACATGGTGATGTAGTGTTATTGCTGAGCTAATCCATATATGTATGTGGTGATATAGTATTAGCAATATGTCAACTAACACCAGATATTTATTAGTAATAGGTAGAGGCAGATGGCCGCCTGTCCTGAGCCTGGTTCTGCTGGAGGTTTCTTGGAGTTTTTCCTCTCCACTGTCGCCACTGCAGCTCAGGATGGGAGACTGTGACAAAGCAAAGATTCGGCTCAGTCTGCTGGTTTCTTCTTTAGCTTTTATTGTTTTTTCATGTACAGTGCTCTGAGACAACAATTGTTGCGACTTGGTGCTATATAAATAAACTGAATTGAATTGAATTAATATATATATATATGGAGTTAGTTCCCAAGCTATGGTCAACTTCTCACATTTAGCTTGGTGCAACGTGTTGTAGTGACGCCTTATATTAAAGGCTTAACAGATTGTTTTTGTTATTTTTTTTTACTTAAAAAGCACTTTTAAAGCAGCTTTTCGACTCTAAGAGGTGCTTTGACAACTTTTTTAAGGTCAGACAGAAGCCACCTGTGGGCCACATATGGCCTGTGGGCCACCAGTTGCCCGTCCCTGATCTATAATTTACTGAGTTTTGGATTTTTATTTTTTTAAATATAAATCACTTGCTCTCTGATTCCATGTATAAATATTTTTACAGATTGTATGGTGCTACCCTTTCATCCTTTCCCAGATCTGCTGGTTTTTCAGGCCAGAGTGGGTTTTTCTCTTCATTTATGTGCTCCCACCTGGAAAGAGGTTGCCTACTGTGAGGATGAGATGGGGATTTAAATGATTTCACTCTGGGATCTGTGTCTTCTGTGTCCAGTTGAGTTAAAAAAATGAATTGTAAGGAGCAGACAGTTAAATTAATCTTTTTTTTTTGGGGGGGGGTTCCTGCTGTGTTTTCTCTTCCTTTAACATTCACTTGTATAATCAGGCACAGAGTTTGTCACTGAAAACCTTAATTTTCTTTAACATATGTAAAAGAATCATAAATTGGCTCTCCAGAAGCGACAGGTCTCTAACAGTATAACTAGTGTGCAAGTGTGATTTAATCAGGATTCACCTCCTTTTAGAGCTTCTAACACAGGAACTCTAAAGCTGGCAGGTTTGTGTAAAACTGTCCTGTCCAGATCAAAAACAAGATTTTTACACCACAGTTTTTGGTTGCTGTCTCTGATATTGGAGATAAATTGTTTATTTCATTCCACTGGGAAAAACACTTTGGGAGGTACTTTGCACCAAATAGTTAATGAACGCCTTGTTTAAATCCTGCCCTTGGCGCATGACTTGACATTAAGATAGTTCGGTTTGTCTTCAGGTTCAGCAAGGAAACAGAGAGCTTGGAAGAAAGCCATTTAACTGCTGCAATTAAGCAGTTCTGCAAAGTTCAGCAGAAGGATTGCAGAATCATTTAGTGAGATATAATCATTGTCTATTCTTTTAGTTGGGTATCCCCAAGACAGCTGTTAGTCTTTCAGCCTGCAGCACATCTGTCAATTACTCAGTTTAATGTGGATGATTGTTGTTTCATTCTCCTGAGTGTGTAAGTGGAAGCCTTTCTGATCGTTGCTCTTTCTAAGACAGTTGGATGCATGAACGGTATGACTGCATGCGTTTTATTAATTTGTTGTAATGTGTTTGTCTGTAATGTGGTTCAGATGATAGTTATAAGTTGGATAATGAGCAATCATTTCACTATAGTCACTATAAATCTATAACTCAAAACTTTTTTTGTTACTCTAGGTGATCTAGATTGCTTTCTTTCTGAAATCAAATGGATTTTAACGACCTTTTGTGAATTATATAATGTTTTTTTAATTCATCATGTGTCCTTTGTTTAAATATCATCCTTAGAGTCTTTTTAATGAACAAATTCAATCTTCATGTTAAGGCAAACAGAAGTTTAAAACAAAATGAGCCTCACTCTGGCAGGTTGTTTTTAGACAGTTAAGTACTCCAAGCTTTAATTGCTGACTGATTGATCGCACCAATTCAGCTGAAAAAGCAAAGGACTCTCCAAAAAGAACACTACGAACCACCGTGTTTAAGTATGAAGTTTTCTGGAAAACGCCCACGTGAATATTTCTGCCCTGCATTGCTGTGTTTTTTTAACTCAAGCTCAGGATCATTTCCCGAGGGGTTTAAAACTTGTTTGCAGTTGTGTTTCACAGAAGATGCATTTAAACCTGCTCAAATAAACATTTAAAATAGATTGTGCTTTTGTTGTTCCAAAAAAAAAAGCAGCGGAAAATTATCCATTGGCATTTAATAAGAGAAAAACAAAATGTTCTTGTTTAAAGATGCACTACACCTGGATCCATGTATCGGCGCAAAGATACTCAAATTAATAGATTTTTATTTGTTTATTTTTATAAAATGTTTTTACTATTTGTACACTCACTCTGCTGATGTTCACAAAACCCAACATTTCATTTAGTTTTATTCATTTACAGTTTGAGATTGATTTTATTTGTAAATTTTATTAACATAATTATATTTGGCATTTTAAAATTTTAGCTTAATCCAGGGGGACAAACTCAGTTACACAAGGGGGCTAAAATTCAAAACGTGATCCAAGCCGAGGGGCAGTTTCTGACCAACAATTTATTCTTATAGAAATACAAATGATGCTTTTCAAATTGTGTTTTTTGTAGCATTTAGAACATACTAAAAGTCAAATTTAGAAAGGCTCATCCCTTATTTTTGATGCCTTAATGTCTCTCTACAAACAACATTTTTTTATTTATTATTTCTTATAGATACATTTTAACACAATCCAGAAAATCAGGTTAAAAAAAGAAAACCCTCGTTAAACATCCAATTATTTGATGTTAAAATAAGAAGAAAACACAGAAAACAATCATTAAAGTCAATTATTTGTTGCTTTTCCACAACGAAATCCAAGATAAATAAAAAATTCAAACTTAATTTTCTTGGCTTGAAACTGTCATGAGAAGAAAAAAAAGTACTGACCTTTGGGGCCTGATAAAATGGTAAACAGGGCCAGATTTGGCCCGCGGGCCTTGAGTTTGACATGTCAGGCCTAAACTATTTTTACGCTGATATAATTTGGGACGTTGTTTATTAATGTACATATTTAAGCAAAATGAATGTATGCATTTTATATGACCTTACTTTGAAAACTTTGCAGCAGTTTTCTCAGTTTCTGAGAATTTTTTACCATGACAAGCCTATATGTTACATATTGTAGAGGGTATTTTCTGAATCATTTGTACATTATCAGTGCTAAGCTGTTAAATCGCACACATATAGTTTAGAAGTAAAAAAGATTGAAGTTGTTGTTGATAAACTGCTTTTAATTAACACACAACCTGTTTCTGGGCTCGACGAGCAGAAGAGCTGATCAATCCTGACTGCAGCCGGTGCTCCGGGGGGGACCAGTGTCTGTGACATAAACCCCTTCCTCCACATGACCTCAACACTTACGGCGCTGTGATCAAATAAACGTTGGTGGGAATGGATTCTCCTGAGTGCCTGCTAAGTGCATTTTGCTAAGGAAGTAAGAGAAGTTAAAATACAGTTAGTGTTAAAAAAAACTGCACTCTTCCTTAATGCAATGTTCTGCACTTAAGCTGTATGGAATTTAAGTGTGAGCATATATACCTTGCCCCAGTTATCAAGAGCTAGACTGTCATATATGCTTTCTACAAAGACGAAGCGTATGCGTCTAAAGGAATTAGATTCAGAAGCTATACTTCAGCTGTGGAGGGTCTCCAATTTAACGCTGTCCTCTTTGCTCTCCTCCATTTGGAAAAAATGCAGCCATGTTATTTTGGTTGTAGTGAAGGGAATTATCCGGCTGCCTGGCAGGTGCCTGGCTGGAGTCAGTGGAATGATGAAGCCCAGGAGGAGCCTGAGAGTCTTTAACTATACTGTACGGTACGCACCATGGAGAAGAGAGGGTGTGTTAATGCGATACTGCCAAATGGGATATATCTTTAATGTGATATATTTCACCAGACCTCAGAAATAATGATCATCTGTGTTTATTTTTCTTTTAAAACTTGTTTAATTTTAACAGCAAAATGAGAGCATTGTAAAGCTCCATGAACATTGTTTGTAAATACCAAATAACACGGTGATGTCATCTTTATGTTTGCATTTAAACTTGTCTGTTTGAATATTTGCACCACAAAAGGCATTTGTGCAACGTTTCAATAGGTGAAAATATTATTTGTAGGGCATAGGGCTGCTAAAATGTAATTGAATCAAAGAATACATTAATTGTCTTACTGACAGATTAAGGCGCAGGCAGAAAAGATATTGGTTCCTCAAAGAATCTGGGATGTAGCAATAAATCCAGAAGCTCTTAATAATAAATTATTTATTTTTTTAGTTTATTTAAAACTTATTTTGCTGAAAAAACACCAAATACATACACAATAACAAAATAAAAAACAGAAAAGTTCTGAATGAAAAGGGTGCAGAGTGAAGAAAAAAATCTTACCATATCTGCTCCTCATTTATGTATTTATATATATATATATTTATATATATATATATATACACACTATATAGAAAATAATGTATCGTGAACTTATAATTGATGAAATGAATCAGGGCTTGAGTGAATTGTTACATCTATAAATAATACATAAATAGTTGTTTATTCTGTTTGTGGTGATTTGTAAACCAGTTGTTGTGACAACCACACATTACAGTACATTTATGATTTAAATGAGAACAGATCCTCACATGAAACAACGCTTTTTGTTTAACCTCTTTGGTAAGTGTCTTATTCACAACGTTAGACTTTTTACTGTTTAATATTAAGCCACATTCTTGTTGTTAAAAAGTTATTGGCTCTATTTTTGGTGTTATTGACGTTTGTTTGGAAGAAACTCAAACTCCTTGCTTATCCCACCTGCAGTTTGATTTTCCTGTAATTCCTCCAGGCTCCTGCCGTAGGACTCAGGGTTGAGCAGATGCAGGTAGATGTATATTTATGAGGGGGATGTGTATTTCAGGGAAAAGCGGTGTTGAGAAAGGTGACCTTGTTAGATAAAAGGAGGGCTTGGAAGCCAAATGATGAAAGAGAATGGGATCATCCTGGGCTCATTAATGTGGATTTGAAGGTCAGGTAATTATAACAATAGATGTGTGGGCTGGTTTTGGCATCTGGTTTTGTTGCTTTTGTTATGATGGTGACAAGCCTGCAGAGAAAAGGGATTAATCACTGTGACACCAGCTTGTTGTCACATTGACACATTCAGACATCATAACAAAAGTGCTGCGGTTCTTGAAAGAAGGTGCAAAAACAACATAATTTCCTCTATAAGTAGTATATGACATGCACTGTTCAAATTATGAATAGGCTTATAAGTAACCAACATGCTCCCTTGATATTGTAATAAGTAGTAATTTTAACTGAGTGATGAGCAGTTTGTTTTTTATGCTAATTTTTGAAAGCACAAATATTTCGGAGGTTATTCCAAAGTCACTCTTTCTTCATGTCCCGACTAAACCAGCAGCTAAACCTAAAGAAAAAGTTTTGTTTGGTCATGAATAAAGGTAGTTGATCCAAACTCCACATGCTGTTGATCTTAGCAAATAAATAATTGTTTTTTTCCTCTCTTTTTAGCGTTGGACACCAAATACCACTGCCTTGTGTTTGCAGTAAATTTACCTTAATTTCTGAACAAGCTCCAAATCAGTTCCTCTCACTGTCCATCTCAAAGCTTTAAGCTACAATCATTTAAACGTTTTGCTCTTGTTGTTTCGACATGATATGCGTTCGGTCGGGTTGATTTCCATGACGTTACTTTATCTACATTGTGTACTCATGTGAAGTGATTTGTTTGTTTGAGAAACATTCTGACTAAATTTGTTTCCATGAGGGTGCCAGCTCTGCCACTAGCCTGGCTCAGTCAGCCTCCTCAGGGACTACTAGAAGCTAAAAAAGAATAAAAAATGCCAGCCGAGTGTTATCGGCCAAGGCTTGCATGTGTGGCGTGACATGCATTTTTAATGTGCCACAAAGTAAATACTACCAAGGCTTTTCTTCTCTTGTCTCTCAGCTGATGGCTCATTTAAGTTTTATTTCCACTGGAATTCCAGCTGATGTGAACAGCAGAAGCACCGCGGCCAATAAATGTTAGATTTACCTCCTTTTAACGTGGAGCTTCTAAGAAATGACTTGCTTTAGATGTCAAATATGAGCCTGAATCGCTCCAGTTGATGCAGGAACATTCATATAAACATGACTCTGTGTGTGTGTGTGTTGGTCTGTTTTTTGAATAGTCAAAACAATTTCCAAACCCTGTGCAGGAAGCCATTTGGGTGAAAAGTGTGTGAAGTTGAAGTAGAGATGAAGGAGGTCCAGGAGGTGCTGCTTTTTATTTTCTGTAAAAAGAAACAAACTGAACTGTTCTTCACTTCACTGACTTTGTGAACTTCAGTGTCCAGAGTTGAGATGTTGGAGATCACAGAACTCCAAAGAGGAAACACCTAATGACCGAATCTCAACCAAATCTTTAAAAGGGGGTGGGGGGTATTGTGTATTTTCCAGGAACCTAGTTTATCTATATCCCAATATACACAATCATGTAACTATGTTACCGTCATACTACATAAATCAAAAGTAAATTCTAAACTCCTTGAAATTGGTCTCTGTCTCTGTAAGAACCTACTACCGTTTCTGACACTCCCACTTCAGCACATTTTCTAACAATGCTTCATGTCATTTACAACCTTTCTTAGGAGTGTTGTATTATGCTGTTTGAAAAAAAAGATTTTAGGTTTTTAGAACTAAGAATACAGTTTACTCAAATGAACCCACGTCAGACCCGGAAAGTACATTTTCTCAAGAACTGGAGTGAGTACAGAGGCTCTCACAGCTTGGTAGCATTTCTCACAATCGTCCTCTCATACATACAAGTATGAAGCTATGTTTTGCAATGAAATCATGAACATCCTCCATTTGTAAGATATGTTCTGCTAGTCTGGTGGAGCTGTGTGGTGGAGGCACGGAAGCAGACAGAGATTCAGGGCTGAGCTTTGTGTAAAAAGGCGGAGCTTTGTAGCAGCAAGGATTTAGGAAGCTCAAAATGGCTTCCACGGGAAATTCAAGGATTTCTCAAACATGCATGAATGAGTCAAAGCAATACTCTGGGTATGTTTTTGATTAGAAAATAACATTACAAATATATCATGATATAACACCTCCCCTTTAAATGATCACTTTTTAGTGCTTTGAGCTTTTTAAAATTTATTTTAATTATTTAAAGTCTTTGTGCCTGTGTGATTGGCTCTAAATATGAAAATATTGTCTTCTTTGTCCTACTTTGTACAGTCAGTTTTACAAAAATCTAAATTTTGTATGTTTGAACAAGTCAGATTAAGTTTAAGAGCAGCAGTGAAGAATTTGTTACAACAGGACATTAAAGATAATTTCCATTTTAGATAGTATAATTCAAATACATTTCAGTTTGAGTCAGCTTATTATATATTATCAGTTCACAGTAAAAGTCCTTGGAAAAATTCACTGAAGATTTGCAGATGCAGATAGGCCGGTAGTTTTTACATTGTCGCGGCAGTTCTAGTCTCTTTGAAAAATTGCACCAAGATTTCTTTGACTCAGCAATAAGAGCAGGAGACCTGCACCAACAAATTTATTAGTTTCTGTACTTCACCTTTTCTCCCAGAGCCACAGCAAAAGTACATCGACCTCTGAGTTTACTGAGAAACGTGGGAGAGGCTGCTGAGGATGAAGGAGAGGGAGCATTGATGAAGCAAGAAAGGCTTTAGTCAAGTAGCAGAGATGAGAAGGTAAACAGTTGATTTGTTTACTGCTTTGGGGTTTTGTGGTTCTACACCAGCACTTCCAGTTTACCTGCAAGATCTAAGACATCAATGCCTCCTCTGTACTCAAAGTCTACATAAAACATTTTAATAAATGCTTTACATGTACCTTGATGTTTTAATAGAATATAATGCTTTTACTAGTTTTTTTCCCCACAATTTATAAAACATACCTGCACACTCTGGTGTTGTGTTCTCAACCTTTTTTTTTTAACTTTTTCAGACTGTTGCATCACCCTTCTTTCATTGTCTGAGGGTTGGTTGAAGTTGCTGTGGTGTTTAAAGGTTTAAAAGGCAGATAGGAAGTGGGAGTTTCACTATGACTGTGCTGGCTTGTGTTTGAAAGTCCGGTTTAATGGAGTGGACCAGTTTTTCCCCATGACCTGTTGTCTCTAAGGCAATCCGTTGAGCACTTCCAGTGAGATTTACGACCCACGTTGCTGTTACTACAGGGCCGATGCCGCTTCAGACTAACTCCAAGTTATGGCCTCCCTGCTTTCCTCTCATTAACTGGGTCATTGCAGACCTTCCAGCTTTTGTTTTAAAGCCACAAAACATATTTGGGGTTCAAAAGGCTGATGCTTTATTTAGTTTTTTGCAAGCAGATTCTTTAAATTGTTGATTTGGTCTTTTCTGTTGTGAAAAAAAAAGAGTAGTAAAATTCCCCGAGGGTCAGACTCTGAAGAGAAGCTGGTAAACACCCATTAACCATGCATTCAAAGAGACATCTCCACATGTGGACAGTCAGCCACTGTAGGAGAAACAGATAATGTTCTTGTGATGATGTTAATTGTTTGCTTTCCCACTGCTTCCCTAAAGGCATTAATGTGTGGATCCTGCACACGATATCCAGACTGAGCTCAAGGCAAGCAGAACAAGCAGCGAGAGCTTACTTATAATTAAAACACACTCCTAAATATATGGATAATACAATAAATGTGGCCAAATATAGATTTAGTTTGATTTTTACTAGGATAATACTCAAGAGTTCTTATTTGTTGTACTTTAATATGAACAAATCTACATTCCTTTTTGAATTTTTTATTGTTTTTGTCTGGCTTGTGCAGAATTTATACAGCTGAGCTCAGTCTGGGTTACACATTTTGTATTAGAGCAGCGTTTTTGTTTTATATGATTAACTGCCAATACATGTTTTATAGTGTTTTGATCCTTAAAGTAGAAGATACAGCATAAAAGGCATAAAGCTATATATATATATTATTTTTTGCATTTCCATTTTTTCACATTTATCAAACCCACATAGATGAGAAGACTCCTCATCACCCTGTAGGTTATTGTCGTAAACATACCAAGTCATATCCCCAAGCCCACCCTGGTTCCTTCCATCGCCGCCCTGCCCTGCATACATATATATGCAGAAGAGTTGTGTCTGATTAGCAACCACGTCTCAGAACCCTGATTAGGTGTGGAGTAAATGAAGTGCCCCCCTCAGGCATGCATTTCCATAATGTCAGGTAATTAAACCCTAGTGTTTTAATAGCTCAGGAATAGGAAGACTCCCCAGGAGACGAGACAATGATGGTGGACTATGCTGAAAAATAGTAGACTGTTAGCTGGCTTTGAGCTAATTCTGAAACTATTCAATTACCCTAATAATTATTACTCTATTGGCAGAAAAGCAACATTATGTTCACATTTAAAATTGTCATGTAAAATAACTAGGAGTTGTTCTTTTTTAATTTCATTTAAAATGAACAATTTACATGAAAGATGTTGTAGGTTATCCTCTTCCTTCTGGCATGTTTTAGTAGTCCAAAAGCATTTTTCATGTTTTTATGTTGGGTTTTCAGCTGCTGTTTCCCTAACAACGTAAACAGGCAACTTTTAATAATTGTACATTTCAAGGCACTATAGTTTTGTTGCCTGCCACCAAAGATGAAAGAGTAATAATGTTTGTGCATGTGTGCGTTTGTTTGTCTGTGCCTTTTTTTTACATTTTATTTTATGTCTAGTGGACAAATTTTAAAGGGGACATATCACGAAAATTCAATTTTTTAGCTGGAGTCTCTAGGAGTGCAGAACAGTTGAATTTTATTTTCTCCAGGTGCTGCGTAGATCTTTATATTAGAGGTGCAGCAAAAAATTGGTTCACATCAGAATCGATTAAAAAAATTAAAGAATAAAGCAAATCCAGTGGTTGTCAGCCTCTATTTCATAACTACGTGGGAAGTCCTGATGTCACCACACAGCTGGTTCTGGAATGGATGCATCACAGAAAACACCAAAACAAAGGTTTTAATTGAGCCTGAGAGATGTGAACAGAAAATCTAGGAATCTGGGTTTCCAGTGCTGTTCAAGAACCAGCACAAATTTGAGTTATGTGCTTTTTTGTTGATAGCTGAGAGATTCCAGAGCTAAACAAAGGCCCTGAGAACACAAGTGTCTTCTTTTTATCACAGAAAAACCTGGAGAGGTGCTATTGTAAACATGACAGTGGCTTGTCACTACATCCCTGCTCAGGTTGCTGGTTTTATGTGTGTGTGCGCACAAAGACCACACAAATGCATAACAAAAGCTCTTTGGTGAGTCCAAATCTGCTGCAGGAGACTTTCCTTTGTCAGGCCCACTCATATTTGTGGGTCTCTGATGAGAACATTGTGGAGCCATAATGGTTCCGCTGAAACGCGTGAAAGCCGAGCGAACTGCAGCAATCACTTCCTTCATACGATCAGGTCGTGAATAAATAAATAAAAGGCCATGAATCTTTAATGTGATTGGATTGCTCTTGCTAATAACTCATGTTCGCTATCCACTGGCAGCGCTCAAAACGTTTTTAAGAAATAATAGGCTTTTAATGGGAGCTGATGCTGCAGCTCAAACTGATCATTAAACGCGTGTTGCGGTGTGCGATACGTCCACCACTTCAAACACCACTGCTTTTTAGTTTGAGTAGAATACAAATTAACTGACATACTTTTAACCCTCTTTAATCCTTTTTTTTTAACATCCCTAACTGACAGGAAAATGAAAATAGCCTAATAATGTGCTAATCTGACAGTTACCTGCAGCTGAACCAGTAAAGGATTGCACAGGTCGCACCATGAATGTTTGAGACACGTTGAAGAGTTTGCATCACTTTCAAATATTTTATAGAACTGCAGAGTGGCAGATAAAAGAACCGAGTTTCACTTTTAGAGCTTTGAGTCACTCAACATGTTTCTCTAAAGTATGAAAGGGTTTTGCATTAAAGGTATTCCTAAAGGAAAGTCATGTTTTTGTCTGGCTTTAAGTCTGGTTTTACCACTAGTTTATTGAAACATTTGTTGTTTTTTTTAACCCAACAACAACAAAAGCTGTAATTTTAACTTTCAGATGAATGAATCCTTTGCTGCTAATGTGTTAATTGAGTAAATTAAGATAAAACACCCTTAACAGTACCTACTTTTGTCTGCTGTAAAGGTGTTAGGATTCACATTAGGATGACTGTAGGTGTTGTTGGAAGGCAGCTAACATCAAAAGCTAACACTTGTTTTGCCAAACACAGCTACTGAAATGTGTAATTACAGGTTTGACTTGGAGTGTAACATTATTGCACATCTTTCCAGCCAGATTTAGGCCCTTCTTAATCCTTTTAAAGTAATTCTATTTATTTTCCTTTTCCTCTGAGTGCTGTGAGAATCTCAGAATATTTGCTGTTAGATGAAGTAATTTACGCATTGGATGTAGAATTATTTGTTGTTTCAAACTATTTTCTGTTTTTTATGAGGCTTTAACTAAAATGGACTTCTGAGATAATAATTCTTAGAAACATGTTTTTAAACTGATCTAACGTTTTCTTTTTCTCGTTTCAGCAAACACCAGTCTTCTGGGAGGAGGAGGAGGTGAGTGATTCATTTGACCAATATGTCATTGTATTTTTATGCACTGCAGTTGTTTTTTTTGGAATCTGAGTAATTAAATCAGATCTGACACAACTACAGCACATCACAGACTTATGTGTCAGTTTTCTTTCAAGAGTCTTTTTCTGCACAATCTTTTTTTAATGTTAGACCAAAACATCACAGCATTTTCCAGAGCAACTTGGGCCACACTAGCCGTGTTTCCATCCAATTTAATTCGAATTTAGAGCGAATTTTTAAAATTTCGCAAAAAGGAAATGAATAA
>JARVJO010000001.1:22948843-22964961 GCA_031762555.1 Cynodonichthys magdalenae
CAAAATGGTGATGGGACTCCATGACAATGGTCTGTGTGATGCCTGTGGCATTGAATTAGAGACCTCTTTGCACTACTACTAATTAACATTTTTCACTTGTTTACCACTCAGGTAGTTTGTTGCTTTTTTTTCTTTTTTATTTGTGAAAAGGCGGCTGTGGCAGAGTGGTTAGGGGAGTCGTCCTGGAAAGGCCCCGAGAGTAATGGGCCCACTTATGAGGCCCCTGCTCACCTGGGTTTTCACCCATCCCCATTTACCAATACCAATACGCTCATCTATGTGACATAACCCCCGGTCAGTGAACCAATTCATGAGAAGCTGATGTCAAATCGGAGCTAAGGCTAACACGCTGGACTTGGACTGACCCTGGCTGGGACCTTGCAGTGCAAAAAGGCTGATTGATTGGTTCACTGACTGGGGTGTTACGTCACACAAATGAGAGTAATTTTACGTGAATTGTTTGCAGTGACTATCGTTTGTTTCACACGTGTTTAACTAGACTAAAACAGTTGCAATCTATCAAACAACAAGCTAACAATGTCTCTGTCTGACAATGTTACCCTTTCATCTTGCCCTCTTGTCTTTAACGTCATAGAGCTGGATGGTCTGGAAAAGTCTTCTGTACTTTTCCTTTGAGTTTGGTATAGTCTATTGTAGTGTCACAAATAAAACAAAATAAGTTTTGTGTGTTTAATATTATGATTGAGCTGGAACGTGCGGAACTGCTCAATTCAAACACAACCAGGGCTGGGGTAGAGTATGGCCCGGTCGACTGGAGCGGGACCGGGCCGAGCCTCACAGTTCCAAAACACCTAATGTAAACAAAACACTGCTGAATCCACTGAGAGCCACGTGAAAAGTTGAGTCACCATTGACCTACATTATGACCTTACTCAGTGTAGGTAAACAAAACTTTATTGTGCAGCTTTCTTAACAACTTTGTAATGAATTCACTGAACATATTTATAGAATCATTGAACTATAAAGTAATGGTTCAGATCAGACACTGCAGGTTTTTACAAATTCATCAATTTGTCCTCTATTTGGCAACATTCTTCTGTTAAATAGTTGTAGAAATTGGTCAAACTTATATTTATATAATTTAGTTGTTTTATATATCTATAAAGATTTACCTTCTGGTGAATATGAACTATTAGAGACAAAGTCTGGACTTGAAAAACATCAAACCCTCAGCTCAGTTTAGTGCTCTGTTCACGTGCTGTCCATTAGTGTGCGCACAAAGCTGTTCACATCTAATCATGCACCTTGGAGTGGCCCTTATCTTGTCTGATACATGTGGTTAAGGCTGCAAGCTTGCAGTGTGGGATCCCAATTTTCAGTCACAAAAATAGACCCTCGGCATACAAACCATTTTAGGAATTTCTGTGATTGAGAGCAGAGGTCACAAACATACATCTCCATTACCAATCGGGCTCTGTAAAGCGGGCTACGCCGTCCTGCTGATTGGTGTCGCCTCTGCAGCAGGCGACCCTCAATATTGATTTGGCACAAAGAGAGAAACAAATGAAGCTATTTTCTTTTCTATTGTATTCTCATTATTGCTACATTGTGGCAAATCACCTTTTTACAGTTCTTTAGATCTCAGTCTTGTTGATTGATCCAGTTTCTTCTCCAACTAATAATAGGTGTTAGGCTATTGCTGATTGCTCTGTTTCGAAACAGCAGTGGCAAAAATGAAGTAGAATTTGTGGCTGTCAACATTGGAACGTGAGATCTTTTGTGTCAATTAATATCATACTTTGCAAGAAAACATTTCACTTGATTGTGACCTGCAGCTGTGCTTATTAACTCCAGAGGAATTCTAATTGTAGCGTGATGTTTTTTGTTTTTTTTTTAGAGCAAAGCCTCTTTTCATTCCTAATTGACTTCCAGTGATGCCATTCCTGCCAAGTTACTAGCACCAGATACAAGGTCAATTAACTCTAAAATGTTAAGACTCACATTTCTAGTGTGAATAATGACCATAATAATTCAAGTTGAAAGTTTATTTTTTAATTTCTTCTGTGCTTTCCTGTGAAGTATTTCTTTTTGGCTATGGTGAAAAAGGATAATTGGGGCCAGGGAGTGATTACTGCTATCTGCAACAAGCTTTTTTTCCCCTTTTCTAAAACAAAGCTTTACATCGTTTGTCTTTTATCTGTATGAGGCTAAGAGGGGCTTTACCTTTCAGTGTCTCGATCGCTCAAAGGTGGCTACTAAACCTGCAAAACTGCTCTCTCTGTTGCCCTGCTCCGTCTCTATACCTCTATCTGTGGCTTGGCATGTGAAGACCTCCTGCCTTGGTGGCAGCGAGGATCGATGGGAAGAGGAGATGTGCTCTCATATAGGGCTCTCCTTATCTCCCAGCTGTCTTCGCAGGCCTCTGCAAAGGGCCAGTTTCACAGCAGGATGATCCATCATGCTGGCCTCACACACCTGAGCTGTGCTTATTTTCTTATAACTCGGGAGGTGGGCCTCCTGCCAGGAAGGGAGAACTGGACAAAGTCTTTACTTTATAGAAGTTACTCCAGTGCTTACACGGCCTTACGAAGGCTTACCGGGTTTACAGGAACTTTTCGAGTTGCCCCGTTTTGTTCTGTGTGGTATGAGAGAAAAACTCATTTATTTATTGTGCAACAAAGCCGCGGGTCGGTTTCAAAGCACATCTTGGCGTTAAAAGTGAATATCTATTTTTTTCTGTCATACATGCCTTTTAATGATATTCCAAAAAGTTCACAGTTTACCTTTTTTATTGGACCTTGAACAAAAATATCCCAGATGTAACGATTCACTCAAGCCCCGATTTGATTATCGATTCTAAGTTCACCAAATATGTTTCTTTACTTTTAACATCAGCAGGTTTGAACTTGTGTCAAACTGTAACTGTTTGTTGTCTTAGTAACAGAATATAACTTTAAAATAAATTAAATTGTCATCACAAATCCTTTTGTTGTCAAATATCAAACTGAATTTGTCTTCGGGTGTATTCACACCTGACACATTTGGTCCACTTTAAACGGACCAGAGTTCGTTTCACCCGTTGGTACAGTCCTTTCATGCAAGTGTGAATACACTCGTGCGAACCCTGGTGTGGATCCATTTTTAAGGTGGTCTCGGTCCGCTTCCAAATGAACTCTGGTGTGGTTTGCTTCTGGTGTGAATACAGACCGGCCTCGAACCGAACCAACTACAGGAAACATGCACCTTTTTGGACTTCACGAGCCACTGGTGCTAAGCATCATGGTAACAATTAGCCCTTCAGTGTTGCTAATGCTAACACTACGCTACAAACAATGAGCCGTCATGGGTCAGGGAACGCAGAGCATCTCGTTTCCTTTGGTTTGTGGCACGCATTTGCCAACGCCGTCCCAAAATTACAAGCATGTCATTGCAAAACCACCTCTAAATGAGCTGTTGTTGAAATTCTAAATGGTATTGAAGTTGTATTAAAAGCACCATCTTTGTCCCACCCCTGTCATTTCTGTCCAATGGGAGCAATTACCATCATCTGCGTGGCTTTGTTTATAAATCGTAGTCCGCTTGCAAAAAGCACAATGGGAATGCAAACCGCACCAAACCAAAAAAAAGTCTGTTTTAATGGACCAAACAAGTGGACCAAAGGACTTTCCTGGTGTGAATACACCCTTAAAGACATTACTTACTGTTATACAATAATGAAATGAATATTTCATTTTTATGAATCTCATACCATGCCTAATCTAGCACGTACTTTTAACAAAACCAACAAGGCATTGCTGTTGGTGGTTTTGTTGGCATGCAGCCAGACCACTGAAAAAATAAAATGGAGATAAGTGATAAATAAAGCTCTGGGTGAGGATTTTTTTCTCCTCTACCCAGAAAACACATTATCATGTTTCTAGCATTAGTTGTGGAGACAAAAAACTCATAAGAGGAGATTCTTTTACCCCGATGCTCTTATTAAATCCTCAGAATTCACTGATGGGAATTCTCTCTGGGCTGTACACCCTCAATATTATGTACACAATGGGGTCAACCAAAATAGTTCTGTTATCTGCATTAGACATGTTGGTCTCACTGGGATTCCAAACTAACATAGAGGGAAATAACAATGATCTCTGATAATAGCACACTAAATGAGGCCTCTGTGAATAGAGGGTAATTATGAATGGTACCAGGTTGCTCATGTGATGTGTGTCACAGCACGGCTGGATGCTGGCACGGTCCCAGAAGCATAGACCCTAATGTAAACATAATGTTGTCTATTCTGCCTTTTCCTCTATTTGTGTGTCCCTCACAAACACATGTATTCAAGCACACACTGAACCATGAAATGATACCATGAAGCCCTGTGTAGCCTGTGTGGAGAGAGGGAGCTCCCCTTTCCTTTGATGTCTCCATCCAGGAGGGGAATTGCCTCATTAGCATTCTAACCAGAACCATTGGCCATTTAGCACTCTGCTTTAACTAGACCACCCAAACAAATCGTTCTTCCAAGGTTGGGCCTCCTTTTTTCTGCCAGTCAAGCAGCGGGGCACATTGCACAGTTGTTTTGTACATCTTGACTTCAGATTATTTAGCCATGGGCTGTAGAAGCTCTATGAATGCACTGGATTTTGTCTTCTCTTACATAACATAGTCTAAAGCACTGAGGACCCTTTGCTTTAGATTTGCTAAGCAGTTGAGTATGTCATGACAACTGCCAACACATTGGAACATGTATGGTTAATTGGGCTTGTTGTCATTATGCCTTGTTTTTCTAGTTGAAGATGTCACAGGGATGTAAATCACAATGAAAACACCTGATCTTTCCTCATAATCTTGGAGCTGTGGTGTCCAATCCTGGTCCTCGAGAGCCACTTTCCATCATTAATGCCTGTCACTGGACAAAGTATAATAAAACTTATAAAAAGGACTCATTGGATAAAACTTATTAGATTTTGGAGTCAACCCAATTCAAGATGGCTTCCACAACCAACCTCAAACACTTATGTGGCTACAACTCAGTCGGTTTTGCAGACATTGAGCTAAAATTTTAAATGATTGTCGAGAAGAAGCCTCCAACACACACTCTGAGGGTGACATTTTAGAATCTTACACTAGATTTTGCGTAACAAAATTTCAAGATTGGATCCAAAAAGGTTAAAATACAAAACTGGACATTTCGCTTCCCGTCCAGGAACTTTTCTCAATTCAAAACTTTTATTCTCGATTCATTTTTGAATTGAGAAAGCCTCCTGGACGGGAAGCGAAGTGTCTTCAACTTCAGAATCAAAGTCTAGTTGTTTTGTTTAAAATTTTTTTGCATTGATCATGACCAGGATGACTCAGAATTTTCACCAGCATTTTTCAATGTTTGATCAAAACAACAAGTCAGTCGTTGCTCAACATACGATGATCCTTCCTTTGAAGTAATGCTAGGTTTTTACTGTTTTCGTTGCTACAACACAAAAACCTGTTAATTACCCATAGACTCAAATCTAGTTTGTTGGATCAAATAAACTTTTAAATCATTCAAGGTAGTGGCTCCTGAGTGCCAGGACAGTTATTACGTAAAGGATGGTGTGGAAATGGTTGCGCACTTTTTGTTTGTCACAAAATTGAATTGGTATGAGTTCCATCCAGTTCTTGGCTTTGGTCCCTCCTCTGACATCTGGATTTAAATAGAGAAGATAGCAGCACACGTTCAACAGAGCAAACGTAGGCCTTCCTCTTACTTAAGCAACTCACACCAATATGCTTAAAAGGAATGTTTCAGTTTCAGACGTGTTTGGATAATCCTTTATCAAGATTCCTAAGTGCTTCACAGTGCTTATCTTTATCTCCATTCGTTATGCAAAGAGCTCTGTTTTCTTTTCCTGTCACCTCCAGGTGAACCATTATCCTCTGTCTGGGTCCTGCCCAAGGCTTGTTTATTGAGTAAATTTGAAGGCATGGCGCTTTGCTCAGGGGGAGGGGAGTAGGTTGAGATACAGGATGGTGTTGTGTGACAATTTGAGCTAGATGAACTTATGGCCCTTACACAACTCCCAGGATGCCCCCACACTAATCAGTCAATAATGACATTTTATTCTCATAAGTCAGAGATTGCACACTATGCTTGACTGATGGTCCTCAGTTCACAGATGGTAGTAACAGCCATTAGCATAACTTATGACGGAGGGAGCGTATGTCCCCATGGAGTAGCCTAAATAATGTAAAATGATAAATTGAATGCAAAGATACTTCAGGCGGCAGGAATCCCCCTGGGATTTACTTATCTCCTCACATTTAGTGGGGAGTTACTTATTCCCTGCAATTTGTCCAGCCTGTATTTAGGCTGTTTTGTTCCATATTCTTTTTAAAGTGTGTTTGAGGTCGAACAGATTTAAATAAGTGTCGGTCCTTTTTCCTTGAGATTAGCTCTACAGATAGAAACTATTCACGAGGTAAGCACACAGCGAAACAATATTTATTCACTCTCATAAACTTTTTTTTTTCATGTCTGACAATATAAGTGCTCTTACTGCTCATTCACTAGGTGATTCCTAGGGCAAGACTCAATTTTAATAACATTCCAAGTGCTTTATACTCTTGATTCTGTGATATTCATGTAAAACTGCAAAATTTATTGCATTCTTACATAAGTATAAGTCATTTAATAGGTTGTAGTTAGTGTATTAGAAAACCTGTTAGTAGTTCCCACATGCTTTAAATTTGTGTTGTGTGCTGTCACAAAACAATTGTTGCTTTTTCTAAATGCGTTGTTTTTTTAAAACAAAAGCTGCAGCAGTCCTCACATCAATGTGAAGCAAATTTCTTTAAAAAATCAGATGTTTGTTAAATAATGTGATAACAAGATGGTGAAAAGGGGTTGTAATTGTTGTCAGGCAATTCCTGGTGCTAAATGGAAATCATCAGTTGTTTTTGAAATTGTAGGGCTTGATATGGCAACTTGATGCGATTTTCAATATTAATACATATTACTTATTGTTCAATGCCACTGACTCAACAAAACCAGAAATATATTATTAAATTATATTATATATTTATAATTATAAAAAACAAAATGTGTCCAAACGTCTGGTTTTAAGGACCAAAGTGCTTCCAGAATACTTTTGGTCATTTCGCTTACTCATCGATCTCTCAAACTTGCTGATCCTCGCTCTGAACAGGAATCACACATCCTTATACTGCACCCTAAGGGTTGGGGAGTGTATCAATATTAAAAAGAAAAATTTATAAAGTATCATTTTTAAAAATATTGATAAATATCAATTTTTTTTAATGCACCACTGTAGATAATTATCTGGCTATATGCTTGTTGCATGAAATCCAGTTGTAAAGATGTCATGGTATAGAGGGTATTTATTTGATAGCAGTTCTCTGTATATAATGGTCAAAACTACACATTATGTGGAAGTTTTTATTATGTCTGCTGCTCCTCTTACCAGCAGGGAAAAGAGTCACCATGTGCACACTCCCCTCCTGTCACCCTCCAATCAGCAGTGATAGATGGACTAATTGATGCAGAGAGAATAGACCATTCATTTTATCCTACAACGGTGGGCTCCATCTTTAGGATTGGTGTATGATAAAGGGATGAGAGAAATGACCAATGAGTCCTAGAGAGAAAAGAGAACAGTGTGTGGAAGTGCTTTTTTTATTTAGAGAGTAAAAAGGGGGCAGAAAAGCCAGAAAACCATCACAAACTGGTCCATTGGGTCATGCTGAGTTTCTGAGACATTAGGCAAGGTCCTGCAGAGTTGATGGAGATGTGTGTATCTGAGGATAAGTGTGAGTGAAAGGTACATACGGCTTCTACGTGTCCTGGTATCCTTGTCTTTGCATATGAATCATTCATCTCCGTCTCCATGTATAAATCAGGCTGCAGGCCGTAGCCTGTGGCGGTGATGTCATGAGTTAGTTGATGGGCATCACTTGATCTCTGGCACTTCAGTTTGAGTGAGGAAAAGGGCCCAATTCTGAACAGCGCAACATGTCTGAGAAAATCAACCTGTGCAGAGCTTTTTGTTGTCTGACGAGTGTCGTGAGCTTTATGAGAGTAACGAGGACCACACGGAGCTTCACTTTAAAGCTCCACTCACATTTACCGTTGCCTTTTATCTGTAAAGAGAACAGTTGTTCAAAAGGATTTGCTTTTCAAGCCAAATAAAGAACTTTTAAAAAGTATGACTGTAGTGCACTTCAGTTTTAAACTAAGAGTTTAACATTTAAAACAATATTTGTCCGGTTTGAATTAGGAGGTGCTTTAGATTTTTTTAACATTGACTGTAAAACTGACTACAAAAGACAAATGCATTTTATTTATTCTTGAAGCTTAAGCTGTAGATGTAAAACTCCCAGAGCCTGCATTGGTTATTTTTTAGGCTTGTTTGTTTCTGTAACAGACAAATGCAAACCTTCAGTTTTAATTTTAAATTTTATATTTGTGCACTGGCTGATATACATTTCTTGATACGCAGCCACAGTGTGATTAATTAAAAATAGATGTGCAGAAAAACAATATGTGCAAAGTAAAAATTATTGTGTGTTTTCACTCAACACACTGAAATACATAGTAAAAATTCAACAAAGCGAAATATTGGTCTTATGTTAGATATTAAGACTAATTATTTACTGCTTTTACAAACAAACACTTACAAAAAGGTCTTGTTTTAAAATTGCCAAACATGTTTCTATAACCTGATTCACACCTAATAAATAAGAGACAAGAAATTAAGCTTAGTGCAAAAAAAGAAGCAGCAGCAGATGTTTAATCTTAACTCAAAGGTGAACAATTTGAATTTCCAACAACAAAAATAATAAAACATAAGCTAACTTTATTTTCCCTTGAATATTATTTCATTCACATCCCTTGAAGCACTTTTTCAGTGTTTGACGCCGTTTACAGCGACGCTGCTGCACTTTTCCTCCTAAACTGTAGGTGTCACTAAGGAGAAAACAATAGTTAAAGAGAGAATATGTTCTTCACACACAAATATAACTACACTTTCAGCCTTTATATATGTATATATATGCCTGTGTAAAGAAGCAAACCTGCTGCTGATTTTTAATTATTAAACAAATCATATTTCATCAGTACCAAGATTTAAAAACCGATTCCTCTGCCTACACAGTTGCATCATGCAAGTGTGCATCTGTGAATTGTTATATTGTTTTTGACTAAGTCTCAGTTGCCTTTTGCCACAAATATCATCTAAGATAAAGTTCACTATCTGCTAGAATCAGTTCCGTTATGTGTTAAACGATTTTGTTTTTGCTTTACCAGCCTTTAAATGTTGGTACATTTTCAGATTAGAAATGACTTTTTTATTTTTTTTATTTTTTTACATAAAACACAAGCAGTGAACCATTTTAAATTCTCTGAATCGTTTAGCTGAAAATAAATATGATATTGCAGTCATCTCCTCTGCTTCCCTCAGGGTTGCTTTTGTAAACATATTGCAGCTGCTTGTTTTACTTTGTATTTGACCTCTGCAACTCCTCTTTCTGTTTTTTACTCCCTCACTTGCTGTCTGTAAAATACAGAGTGATATTTTGCAACCTTACAACATGTATACCTCATCCACTGAGTAATTCATTTTGTTTGGTACGACTAAAGACGTTCACTCCAGTTTAAGACTTTTTCTCCCTATCATGTCAGCCCTGGTTTTGCAAAAAGCGAGGAAATCACCACACAACCTGACAAGTGAGCGAGGAAGTGTCAATTTATTTTCTTCTTCTTTTTTTTTTTACTTTTTGTTTCAATGCTCCCTCTCATATTACCTCCTCCCAAACCCCCCTCTCTGCTACACCAGCGTTTCTGGGTCAGTTGTTAAGATTTTAGACATTTCAGTGCATTACCAACCCTCATGTCAGAACAAATTTGGATCCTGCCTGGTCCTTATCATGGCTGTTTTGTGTGGTGGCTCCTTCATACACTTCGCAGCATTGTCTGTTTATATCTGCATGCTTGTGTCCTCGTGCATCATAGGTTTCTGTGGCTGTACGTTATCGTGACGGCGTGCGTGAGTGCAAGCTTAATTATGCCCATATTTGCTCACATGTTTGTGTGTCTGTGTGACTCCTGTTCAGAGATGTCTGGATGCTGAGCTGTCTTGTCAGTTGACTCAGTGGTCAGTTTTGGTCCTGATGCCCCCAGCAGCGCTCATTGGAGTGATGAGATCTGACAGATGGGGACAGTTCTTTGCAGGCTAACCCTACCCTATCCTGTATTGTAGTCTTGGATATTACAGTGAGATTATTACAAAAACATCTCAGGAGGATCTAATATCTTAAAGCTACGTCTTCACTAATGAGTCAGATGGATGACATGACAACATATCAATGAAAGGAATTACTTCTGCATACTTGGTTCTATTTTAGTCATTTGTATATGAAAATGTTCAGCTTGTTCAGGAGATGGGTGCTATGACTTGATTTGTGTATTTTTAACACAAAAAAAACTCAATTTAACCTGATTATAAACATTCTCTCCAATAAATATATTGAGCTTGCTTCAGTATTTCAAAAATATTATTCTTTTGGAAATCTGCTTCAGTGTTTTTGCTCTGCTTTTGTCTTCTTATACTAAGTTTTGTTTGTAGCCTAGCTTTTAGCTAGCCTTTTAATTATTTTATTTTTTAGCTACAGTTCTGTTGGTTTTAGGTATCTTTATTACTTTTAGTTTTTTGCTGATTTTAGTTTTTAGTTAGACTTTTGTTGTTTTTAAATAGTGTTTTACAAGTGTTAGCTAACCTTTGCTACATTCATCTGTTAGCTAAGTTTTTGCTGCTTACCCATTTTAGGTTTTTTGCTCCTTTTGTATTTTAGCTAGCCTATTAGTTCTTTTATTTTTTAGCTGCTGTTTTGTTGCTCTTAGATATTTTTGTTACTTTTAGACATTTTGATTATATTTGTCATTTGTCTTTTACTACATTTAAATAGCATTTTGCAACTTTTAGTAAACTTTTGTTACATCTGTTAACATCTGCTAACTGTTTGCTGCTTGTACATTAGAGTTTTTCTACTTTTAGCTTATAGTTATTGTTTTGCTCATTTTGGGGTTTTAGCTAGCATTTTGTTTTTAGATATCTTTGTTATTTCGGTTTGCCCTTTGACCTGCTTACATAGCGTTTTGCTACTATTTGCTAATTCTTGCTACATTCATCTGTTAACTAACCTTTTGCTGCTTGTACATTTAGTTTTTTGCTACTTTTAGCTTTTAGTTATCGTTTTTTGCTTATTTTGGCTTTTAGCTAGCCTTTAAGTTCTTTAATTTTTTTAGTTGCCTTTCTGCAGCTTTTACATACTTGCTACTTTCAAATTTTTGCTGATTTTATTTTTTAATTTGCCTTTTGCTGATTTTAGATAGTGTTTTGCTAATATTAGCTAACCTTTGCTACATTCATTTGTTAGCTAACCTTTTGTTGCTTGTGCATTTATCTTTTTGGTATTTTTAGCTTGCATATGCTACATTTAGCTAGCTCCCTTTTGCTTTTATTTTATTTTGAGAAGCCCAATTTCATCATCTTAAGCAAATTTCAGCAAAGGTATCCAGCCTCAGTATTCACACTGCATTTCAGCAGCAAACACACTCTCTCTAGTTTTGATTGCCTGCCTGGTTATTCCTTCATTTTAGATAAAAAACAAACTATTTTTCACACCTTCTCATATGGCCTAATTTACATTAGAGGCACATGTGTACACAGCACAATGCCTACGTTTTTGCTTTGTCTTAGTAAACTAATCACTATGCGTTTACAAAAGCATAAAAACACAAGTTCTGAGAACTCTAACTGCTGATGAGTACAAAAAACATACAATAGTGCTCAGGGTGGTAAATAGATTTAAGCACTGTCTGCGACACTCCACTGATAAACTGTCTTTAAAACCAGCTGTTGGAAATAAAGGAAGTAACATATTCATGTGAACATTTTTAAAGTTCCTCTTGGTGGCTGATTAGTGGCACTTTAACACTTCCTGTGCTGCGACTGACCTGCTACGACGACCTTTTGCCAACTAGTAACAAACTGTCAGGATTTCTGCATCTCTCAGGGGGCAGCCTAGTTAGCTGTGTGTGACAGGCCACTCGCCTACATGGAAGGCTTCAGCCCAGGAGGGCAGAGCAAGCTCCAGAGGAAAGCTGTCATTGTATTTTTTTCAGACCACAGGCAAGAGGAGGAGTTTATCATCCTTTGTTTCTCTCTTTCTAGCCCCTCTACATTTCTTTCTGTATCTTCCCGTTCCCTTGGTGAAGATCTTCACTTTCTCTGTGCCTCTTATGCCTCTCTCAGCCTGACTGTGCAAAATAAACAGACGGGTGTCAGAGGATGAAACAGCCAAGCGTCCCCCAGGAGCAGGGCCTGTCGTCGTGTTAACTTTCCCACCATTGCCTCCTGAGGACCACAGCAGCCATCCTGCTATGCTAGCTGAGAGTAACACTGAGACAGGCAGTTGGACTGAGGTGAAAGACGCTCCATGTGTCCTTCCTGAGGGAGAGATGAGCATTTACACTACAGGGATGTTTCCCGCCACTCCACCTAATCCTCTTTTCCCAGACACTTCATTATCACCCACACACTGCAGATGAAGTTGTGACAAATCTCAGAGGAGAGCCTCAGAATCTCTTGTAAAGGTGGAAACAGAGGAAGGACTTATTGAAGAGCGAGGAGGGTGAAGAACGGGTCAAGAGAAAAAGATGGCGTGGAGGTTGATGGAAAGATATCTAAAGTAAGAGGTGTTGTGGAGGTGGTATATAGATATCAAAATAAATAAAGGGATAGTGAGAGGAGAACAGTTTGTAGGATTTTACTCAATGATTCATTGGACCAAAAACACAAAAGTTCAAAGCTAGCACTGCTACGTATCATGTCAATCTGAGTAAATCCTTAAACCAGAATCTCACTTGTATTTTTGAGGGTGTCTCCAAAATGTCTTTAAAAGTTTGTTGTGCTTCTCAGTTTCCTTGCAGGAGTTGCAAAGGCTCCTAACCTCGTCTCTTTAATTTTAAATGTTGAATACAAATTTATTCTCAAACTAGATGCTGCATAGCTGTAGCATGTATGACCCCCGCACGTACATAAAGAATCAATGCAAGTCACTAGAACAGTTTTATTGTTTTGGGTGGCAGTCTGGGAGGTGGTGGACCCGATGGATAGCCCTCCATCAGAGCTAAACAACAAACAAATCTGAAGCTCCTATGTTGAATAGTTTTTGAGTTAAAGCATTTTTGAATGTTCAGACAACCACTTTTCAGGTGGAGCCCTCTCAAATATAGGGTCTGTCATAAAAATATTGGCTGGTGCAGTGTAGGTCAAACACATCTACAGTCCTGACAAATTTCACGCTGTTTATCTTTCAAACTTTTCTTTCACTTTTCTCTTCTTATTGAGGGGAAAAAAACACTGATGATGAAGAAGCTAACATATTAAATAATATGTTTTCTACTGAAGTGGACAAAAAAAAAAATAAAAACTAAAAAAATTTCACACTGATCGGTGCAGTCGTTTCTGTGCTACGATTGACCAAAAATCACAGGAAAAATTAAATAACCAATACGAAAACAACATGACCCATGCTTCAGGGGTCATAATTAAGACCAAACCTTAACAAGCACTTGATAGCACCATGCAGCTTCTACGCAATCATTGTATTGGGGGGGTTGAAATAGGAGTAACAACTTACTTCTTATCTTTTTTAAAAATGTAAGGAGTAGAAAGTACTGATAATTGTGTAAAAATGTAAAGAGTGGAACTAAAAAGTAGGCTGAAAAATAATTACTCAAGTAAAGTACAGATAACCAAAATTTCTACTTAAGTACAGTAACAAAGTATTTGTACTTAGTTACTTTACAGCTTTAGTCTCCAACAGTTACAAAACTACCTTTAGTATCAAAGCACTTAAGAGAAAGACAAGAAATATGGAGCCTCATCGACCATTCTTCGTCTTTGCCGACACGTGCAGGCTTGTTTTCCTAATTTCTCAGTGTGAGAATGCAGCAGAGTTGTTTGAGCCCACTGAAACATGTTAACTCTCTACTGTGAGGCTCACATTAGCACATGCCATATTTGATGGAGGAGCCTACTTAGCAGTAATAATGAGGATGAGCCTTGCAGGGGGTGGTATGAAGACATTGTTTTCACAAAGCTCTAATTAAGCTTTTTGTTTCTATCCTGTGACTCCTGTGTGGTACAGACTGTCCAGTATTATTGGGAAGTCTCTGATAAACACATCGTCAGTTAAACCAGAGCCTCTCGTGCACAGTGAAAATAAATAGTTCATCAAACAGTGGGAGATGGAGCTCTTCTCCTCTGACTTGTTTACGGTCTGTGGGTGCAAGGACTGCTGCTCGGAGTTTTGATGTTTGACACCAGCTGGGTCGTTGCCACCTGTGAAACCGCAAACAAGACCATGTCCCTTCCCTCGACCTCCACGGCCACGCAGTGATCAACGCCACACTGACACTTTCTCAAGCTTCCTCAATCATCGCGGTGTTTTTTGGTGGGGTGGGGGGGAGTAGTGGCTGAAGAGCCTGACATGTGAGTGTTGGATGATCTTTGAGGTGGAGGCACAACAAAGAGGACACAGCTGCAGCGCAGATTGGGTCTCAAGTGTGTTATTTGACCCCCGTGACGAGTCAAGATGAAGGTAAGAGATGGGTTGGCGAGAAACACTTGACCGTAATATTATCTCTCAAGCTGTTTTGTCGATTTCATCATCCACCCCCCCCCTTCAGTTACTTCAAATTCTACTTAAGCTTTCATAAAATGCATTGAAAACGTAACATAAAGTAGGTCCAAAAGCCAAAGAGGCTGTTTTCAGACAGAGGTTTACATGCATAAACAATAAGCCTGTACAGGATGGAGTGCAGATACGAGCTGTCACCCCCCCTTAGTGGGCAGCAGAGAAACTCTCACCAAGCATGACAAAAACAGAATGCCAAAATATAGAATGGGCCAAATGAGCTGTGGACACTAACAAAGTAGCGAATTTGTTCTGTGGACATGTGTTTCCTCAGCATGTTGAACACTGAAGAGTTTTACTGACCGACAAACGGGCAGCGAACAGGAGGAACAATTAACAAAAGATAAAAGAAAAGGGAGTAAAGAAAAACAGCTGAACGTTGCAGCAATTACAGTTTCTGCCTAAGGAGTCAGTATGTAAATTATTCTAGCGTTGCAGCGTTTGAGAGTGTTTTGCAGCTATTTCTTCAGAGCCCACCTGACATTCGTCATGCCATATGGTAAATTTCCAAAGCATGAGCTATAAACCAGTGGAGTGCTTCTTTTGTTTTGCCATCCCTTTGAGGCTTCGTATACTTATGAGCACCATAACTTTGTGTCTGACATATATGTGTGTCTGTTTCTATGTATTTTGTGTTATTCATGGCTCAGGCAGGAAGTTCTCTGCAAGCCGGAGTGTGGCTCAGCTGTTAACTGTTTTATTTACTGAGCCTTGAAAAGATAAGAGCCTTGTGTTTGTGCATGTTTCTTTTAAGAGCTGATTGGTCATTTGGCATCCGTCCCTCAGTATAGAAGACTCTCGGAGCAACTCAGCAAAGCTAAAAAGATGGCAATGTTTGGGCGACTTAAAACAAAATTCTTTTGACCAGATCCTTCAGCTTGGTTATCTGACAATTGAATCTAAATCTTTTAAGTTTGTTTCTGTCTTTCAAGACGAGGCTTGTGTATTTTTTAGATTGTTTTACTCCCAATTTTCCTACGGCCTGCGCTACACCGAGGAGACCAGTTAGGGAATCAAAGGAGCCCGGCTACATGGAAAATGGATCTGTGCTGGGCGGCTTGTTAATTTCCTGGTGTGCTTTCTGAGGTGAAGCGCTCTCGATACGGACGCTGCCTTTGATCATTCACAAAGCATGTCGCATCAAGGTCTGCAAGCACACCCAACAGATGGTCATTAAATCATGTATTTTATTTTACAGGAGCTTTTTATTTTCCTGCAAGATCTCTGAGCCTTTATTGCTGTTGTGGACGACGGCAAACATGCTGATGAGAAGCATTCAGAGACTTGTTTTGAATATACCTCTAGACTTAATGAGAAAAAACAATGTGCATGCTAACATTAGCCGTGTTTCCATCAACGTTTCTTAATTCGCATTTTGAAATTTCGCATCAGAAAAGCTGAATGGAAACGGC